>VZTJ01004015.1:773428-900526 GCA_013397795.1 Orthonyx spaldingii | reverse complement strand
AGAGAAGAGAAGAGAAGAGAAGAGAAGAGAAGAGAAGAGAAGAGAAGAGAAGAGAAGAGAAGAGAAGAGAAGAGAAGAGAAGAGAAGAGAAGAGGAGAAGAGACCATTATGGGCTATTGCAGGAGAGATTATTTCTGTGATTCATGGAGTAAATATTTGGGAGAAGTGGCTTTGGAGTCCCATAAATTAGGGGAGACACATGCATAGTTCCACCTGAAATATGCAACATCTCCACATTTATGATGAAGATTACAATATGGTCTTTTCCAGGCAGGCAAGCACAAGGTGAAACTACTCATGTTAAACCGCATGCCAGGAAGGATCCAAATGGTACAATGGCAAAATAGTTATAGCAAAACAGTGCTGTCCCTACTTCAGTATTCCTCACCTCTCAAGAGGCTTTTAGAGATTTAGCACAGCACTGGACTAAATGTGGCTAAACGCCTCCCACAGTGCTGGCTTTTAGATGGGTACTTACACATCTGCAAAAAAAGACTTGCATATATGTATGTGCAAAAGACCATGTAAATGTATCTGTACAGACAAGGGTGAAAAATATTTCAAACACAAGGGATTTAAGCTTGAGGACCTCTGTGGATATTTTTCCAGCAGGTAAAACAGCATGTCATGCCCTAGCTAAGAGAGCTATGCCAAAATGTTTGAACTACCAAACAATCTCTACAGCAAGACTTCTGGAATAAAAAAAGGAAGAAATAAAATAAGCAGATAAATGGTGACTGAATATTGTGGTATAGACCCTGAAGGACAAAGACCTAAATTATTAGGAAGAAAACACAGGAACATGTAAGGAAAGAAATTAAAGTAATAAGGAAGTAACCTGAGGTAGGCAAATACATCTGTGGGAGCTGTACAAAACTGCAACTGAAAAGAAAAGATCCAGGGCACATATCCACATACAGCACAATTTCTGATATTACAGACAAGTGAGAAAAGAATAAACAACTCTGTTGAATATCAAACTATGCAGTTTCAATTAGTATTGAAAAATAGAGAAAATAAAGAGAAAAGCCATGGGAAAAGACATACAAAAATAAATCAGATTTTGGATAATCACAGAGCGGTTTTAAATTGACAAATAAGTGGCAATTTGACAGCACGTGGAATTTATATAAATGTTGGAATTTACATATCACCAACCCAACAGCCGATTAGACAGACGAGGAAATTTTGGGGAGGCATCAGGAAATTGGTAGCAACCCTCCAAAAACACAACCAGCCAATGCAGGGGTCATAGCTCTTTCAAGGGCACCTATCTCTCCTTTAGGTACTGGAACAGGGTCTGGAGTGCCCCCAGAGCCTTCTCTTTTCCAGGCTGAACAACCACAAGTCTCAGTCTGTTTACATAGAAGAGGTGCTCCTGTTGTTTGATCATCTTGGTGGCTCTCCGGGGGCTTCCCTGTTGTGTCTGAGTTTGTCCAGGAGATACTGTTCATCCCTGCAGGCCTCTGGGAATTTTTCCCTGACTTCCTCTTTGGGATGCATCACTCCTGAGCTTGGAAGAGGTGATTCTTGAATATTACCAGCTTGCTTGAGCCTCTCTTCCCTCCAGGGCTTTGTTTCATGGTCCTCCATCAAGCAGATCCCTGCCAAGACCATATTCTCACTCCTCTCTGTGACTGAAGTTGCTGTTTTTCCCCCTTTTAAAATCTGTTCTCCCAGAGGCTCTGCCGATGGGCCTGGCCTTGCCAGTGAAGGTCTGTATTGCAGCTGCTGCCAGTGGCTCTGCCACACCCCGGGGAGCTTTCAGCAGCTTCTCACAGAAGCCACCCCTGGAGCCCCACCTCTGTCAAGCCTTGCCATGCAAACCAATACAACACCTCTCACTGCTGGCTTTGTCATTATGGTTAAAACATTCCTTACTGAAGAGCTGGCCAGACTGGAAGACTGCCACAAGTCAGCTCTGGCAGTGCCTGTCTTCGTGTAATTGCTTCAGTCACATTTAACCGAAGGTGTGAAGACGATTATAACCTGATTTCTCTGGCTGAGAAGCTCCTCAGATACCACTCAGAAGTATTCAGTATCTGTGTAAACAAAAGTTTGTGTTTGGGGGAATTCATTTGCCTCTTCCCTGCAGTAGAGTCTCTTTTCTTCTTTTTAATCTATCTCCTATTACTTGGATATTTTTTTTGCTTTTTCACTTGGAGTTAGGTATGATAAATTATTGATCTAAATTTTTTTATAGTTTTTTTTCTAGTCTTCATGTCTGTTTTTCCCTCTTGCTAAACTTTTCCCTTCGGTTTATTTGCTTTTGGATGGTATCAGTTTTTTGGTTTTCTGCTGTTTTCAGAAGCAAGCCATCTCATTGAAAATGCAGTTATTGGCTGTTGCTTCTTCTTTCTCTTTTTCCCTACATCAATACTCTCCCTGCAAGGAGAACAGAACCACGAAACCTCTGAGGTCAAGCAGGCTTTGAAAATGCTCATCATAGTGAGGAAAAAGGAGTATATTGCTGTTCTTTGGAACTTTTTGTGTATATATAGAATGGAACCTCAGCACAAGAGGAGAGGAGGGATTTTCAAAAGCATGACATAAACAAAAATAAGCAGTCCAAAAACCTGAGAGAGGTCTACAGAAGTGGCAAACTAATTAACTTTAACAGGAAGATGATTAAAAATCTCTCCTTGTCTGGTTTTGCCATCCTACCAGTTAGCTTGGAATACTGGATGTATTGGCAAACTGCAAAATTCTCTTGGGAATTATGTGGTTTTTTGAGCCACAGCTCATGTTGTAATTTATGCTTGGCTTTATTTTTTCAAGAATTCTTAAGGGTCTGATCATGTAGATATCTGATATTCTCTCATATATGAAGAAGACAGTCAACAAAATCAATAGATATAATTTTCATATTGCTTAACAAATGGTCTACATGAGAATCCTGATGTAAAAAAAAAATAAAAATTTCCTATTCAGACTTGAAGTTTAAGTAAGCTCTAAAGTGAACACCTAGAATAATTAGCTCATGCCATTTCATTTTATTGATATTTATTGACTACCTAAGGGAAGGGAAAAGCTTCAATGTATGGATTATGCAGTAGATAGGGGTCACAGGTTTTATTTTTACCTTGACATTTACTCATTGTAGACAGTGGATCAGCTACTTAGACAAACATTCTCTAGCTTTAAAAGTTCAATCTCTAAACCTATGACACAGCTTTTGTGTGTACTGAACACCAGCCTTTGCCATCGATCCTACATGAGGGATGGAGGCATTTAGCACATTGCAAGTAATCAAAAGGTATCATGCAAATAGCTCATACTGTAGCACTCAAACTGAAAGAAATTCTAAACAGTTCTGCTTTGTTCTTCAAGGCATTACCCCTGCTTGATCTGCAACCAGTGTTCCATTGCCTGAATATCTTCATTCTGAAAAATGACATTAGGGAAATACCTATACGTGCACATCACAAATCATTTCCCATCGATTTTGGTTAAAAGCTAGAAAGTCTGCATAAAGAGTTGTCTTTGATGCCCTCTAACAAGCTTAAAAGCAGTAATAACCAACTCAAACTGCTAGAAATGACTGTGCATGTCAACTGCCTATCACTTCTTATGCATGTATTTTTGTTACCTTGATTGCTGGAATGGGCTTCTTCGGAACGAAGTGCTGTTTCTTGGGAAGCACAGCAGCCATGCTCTGTGCCTTCAGTTTAACCTTATTCTCAGCTATTATCTTTCTGCGTTGCTCCAGGTAAGGCCCAAAACTGGGTAGTTTCTGAAACAAAAATCAGTAAACAAGATTATGCTTAATAAACGGGTGTAGTAAAAAGATGAGTCTGATCCCAAGGGTGAGACCTTGAGTCCATGCTGACTGCAACTTGCTTCTTATTCAGGAAGCTGAAATTGAAATCAGTAAGGCTGCACTAGAGTGAGAAGTGAATAAAAATCAAATATGAACATTGGGATCTGACTTGGAAATATATACTGAATATTAAAATATTAATATCTCACAGCAGAAAAATAGCTGAATTGCAGGTCAGCATCCAACACTCTATTATTTCCCCATTGCATACTTGCTTATATATAAAAATCTATCATGTTAAATAATTCAAATGTGTAACTTTATTTCTGTTTTATTTTTCACTATGTGGAAAGGTATCATAAAATTATCAGTTTACTTAGAAGGGTTTCACCAGTATTTAAGATTTTTTGTATCAATATCTGAATATATCAATATATATTTTTAAAGCTTAGAAACATGTATTTGGCAGTGTGATAACAGAAGGCTGTTTTGACCTGTCAAAGTAAGGCTAACAAACACCAAATGAACTGAAACACATTATAATCTCCTAATTTGCCTCTATGTCCCACTTGCAATCTTTTCTGCAACATTTAGCCCTTGAACCCAATTAAGCAAACTCTAGAGGAAGATTTCACTGAATTGCAAAACTCATGTCTCACCCAAGAACATGAAAGAGCTGGATCAGATTTCCTAAAACACTCATCATAAAAAAAAAAAAATCCTTTTTCTTACCTATCAGATATGGACAACTGTAGTGTGCCACAATCACAGATTTAGGTGAGTGAAAAATGGTAGAAAAATGGATTTTTGCTTGATGCAATAGACCATGCCTTTACTCCCCTGAAACTAGTTCCTTATTCTGCAGAAGTATTTTATCCACCTAACTAAAGCCTGTTCAGAAGCTACAGCAGTACTGCAGAAAGCAGCAGGTAGTAACAGGGGATACATAGCCTGAGCAGCTGCTGGCATTAATTCACGCTAATAATACAACCTCAAAGAGCATATCAAACAAGATACAGTACTGCTGTGCTTATCAATTTTTTAAGAGGGAATTTCAATGTGAATCTTAAACCCCAAATTATTTAAAAATTTACAAATTATTATTTTTTAAAATGAAGTAAATCCAGGAGAGGTTACCCTGCTCTTCTGCTAATCCTTAGGAGAAAAATCCTCAACGATCTCTGTCAATCACAATACCCAATCTTGGGACCTCAGGCTTCCTTCTCTGACAAACAAAAGCTTTCTTGGCTGCTGGGTTTTGGGCACTCTGAGCATACAGCCAGAGGGTGAGGTCCTTGAAAGGCTCCCCTGCTTCTGAGACTTGGTTTGTGGTCTCAACACATTTTTAAGAGCAAGTGAGCACGAGGCTCGTGGTGTCTGGAGCTCTCCAGAGAAGGAGCCTCCCGCAGGCTGGGACTGAACCCTGCTCTGGGTCACAGCCACAGTCGGGGCAAAAGCAAGGCAGGACTGGGGGGTGTTGCACACTCCATGTGTCCTAAATGTAGAGGTAGCCTGAGTTTGCCTGCTGGCAGAGGGCCCTTATTTTGTCTGTTCAATGGGAAGTTTGCTCCTGCATGTCATGCTCAAGGGCTTCCTTACAGACATCAAACTTTCCTTTCTGTGCAGTTGCTGTACACAAAATGTTCTAGGACATCTTAAAATCAAGCTTTGAGTATTCCAGCAAACAGCAATAAGGTGATGGCTTTACATACTGAAGTCAAATGAGACAGCAAAACCAGAATTATTTTAAACAGCAAAATGAGCAGAAGGAAGAATTTTTGTAATTCCAATCTAATAAAAGCTCTAAGGCACACACACAAACTCAATTCTCTATATGACTTTTAGAAAACCTAAAATTTTTAGCAGAATTCTGAAAAGTACAAAATTTGATAAAAAATGTTCTTACATGTCTACTAGGCTGAATCAATTAGAAATATATTTTTGGCTATGAATAAGTAGTAGCTGTGTCACTGAGGAACTATTTCCTCTCCATAATTTATGTGCTGATGCCAACAACTTTGGCTTGAGAGGGCAGGAGACCTGATGACAAAGCGTTTTTGGATTCTTTCCTGTCTGGCCAGGAATTGAATTGCTGACTTTCAGACTAGGTAGCAAAGCTAATTTTGCTGAGGTTTTAACTGAAGTAGTGGGGAGAGGAGACAGTTGCTCACGGCTTGAGTGATTGAAGATCATCTTTGGGAAGAACAGCCAAATCTTTGCAGAATAAATCCTTTACTTTTCTGTTCTCTTAATATACGCCAAATCTCCTAATTTCTACAGACAGAAACACTAAGAATACTGAAATAGGTGATCTAAGGAGAAGTATGGAAAAATAATCCATTTTTGTGTGTAGATGAAAAGTGAATCACAAAGGTTAATTAATTTTCATACTTGTGACATGGAAGTATTTAGATTTTTATATCTAACATAGCTGCTAGCTGGAATGTACAGCAGACATTTTGAGAAGTGTGCAATGCCTTCATTTCCATAATTCAGATGCTTTGTAATGACGTGTGTGCAGTTAAATGAAACCATATAATTCACATCTTTAAAAAATAAATTATGATCAATCTAGAAAACTGTCATGCAACCTTCATATTTGCTGTGAACTGCTGTTTTTCCATCAAGAACTTGGCTAAATGGAATTTAAAATAATTAAGGAAACATGTAGGTCTTGGTCCAGGCTTGGGCACACACACAATGAGCTTCCACTGACTTCACAGAAGGTGACTCTCAGCCCATACAAATGGCCTGGTTATTTTGTGTTTGGGCTCTAGTAGTTCACAAGCAGCCAAGCCAAATTTCATTAAACAACACTGAAAACCAGCAATCTTTTCTATAGCAATAAATAATACATGAAAATGTAGCCTCAGGAGCTTTGGAAAGACTTATTGATGGTTCCCCTTATGAGTAATGCACAGACACAGGGAATGCTGAGGAGACTGCTTATTGTTCAGAGCTGCGGTTTCAAACATTTTGCAGTCAAAGGCCATATGAAATGGCAAACAATATTTTAATGAAGTGTGTTACTGGATATAGCAAAAGGGGAAAAATGTTGTGATAACTGCAGAAGAGATGGATATTTAAGAGATTTTAAAACTAAATCACCTCTAATCATCATGGGGGATAACTTCCTAAGCACATGGGGGATATAACAATGACATTCCCAATGAAAGCACAAGCACAGAGCTTGATGTGTTTAACTCTGTTTGCTTTTGAAATCTTTATACAGTACTTTTATTGTTTTAATTTCTAGATACTCCAGTGTCACTAAACTCTCCGTACACTGATATCTCTGTCGTATCAACATCTGCCTAGAAAAGACAATTAATATGAATATGTGAAGCATAGCAAGTGCTTAGAAGATTGCAACAAGCAGAGTAATTAGATAATTCTTGTCTACTTATATATCTGTATCAGTGATGTCTATAGCTGCATTATTTGTATCCATCTGTCTCTATATAGACATAATTCAATGTGTTTCTGCTGAAGATATAACATCAAGAATGGAGTCTAAATAAATAATATTAAGTGGAATTATTTCATTGTTTAAAATTGCATTATTACAAAACTGGAAGCTTGAAATATTTTGCTGGAGTATTTTACAGAAAGAAAACAAAAATCCAAATCCTCCCCCCACCTCCACTGCCAAAAGCTGCTGTTTAACTGATGAACTGTATAAATCTTCAGCAACATTGTGATTTTTGTTTCAGTACTTTCTCCAGGGATTCATCATTGATGAATTTGTTCTTACCAAAAAACCTAAATCCTGCTCACTTAAAGATAACAGTATCTTCCACTAAAGCTGTCTCTATTCAGATATAAAAAAGCATTACCCTGCCAATAGAGAACTGACAACTTAATGAATCAACAATGAAACCTTAAGCCAGAGAGCTTTAAGGTGAGTAAGTCTGTTTTGATTATAATTTATTCATGGATCAATCTAAAGGTAATTGAGCATATTATGAACTAAAAGGGGTGCTTGTTTCCTAATGGCTAAAAGTGGAGAGAATCCTCCACTTCAGATTGCTGCAATTTTTATGGGCACACCAGCAAGCAGCCTAAGCAGCGGAACAGGCTGGTGAACAGGGCAGTGCAATAGGCATCAGATGACACAGACTTTATTTCTAACTTGGAAACTGATCTGATCCTTACTCTGGGAAAGACATACTCCATGTATGTCTCCATGATGTAGTCGTGGGTTGCTTATTTGGGACCTGTCTGCTACTAAGGGGCTGGATGCCATCTACTGTTAGAAGACACAGATTTCAGGTGGCACAGTGTATTGGGTTTGCGTGGCAAGGTTTTGGTAGTGGTAGGGGCTACAGGGTTTCTGGGAGAGGCTTCTCCTGTGTCTGATTGAGCCATGGTCAGCTGGCTCCAAGAGGGACCTGCCACTGGTCAGGCCCGAGCCCATCAGCAATGGTGGGAGTGCCTCTGGGATAACATGAATACATCAGTAACAAAAGGAGTACAAGGGAAAATGCGGGCCCGCTACTGAATTGAAAAAGGGACCTTGCAAGGGATTGCAGAGGAGGCTGAGATACTGAACAGCTTCTTTGCAGTCTTCACTTCCAAATCCAGTCCTCAGGAATCCTTGACCCAGGAAACCAGAGAGAATGTCTGGAGAAAGAAAGACTTCTCCTTAGCAAAGGAGAACTGGGTTAAAGACCAATTTAGTCAAATTTGACATCCACAAGTCCATGGACTCTGATGGGATGCACCCACAAGTACAGAGGAAATGCCAGAGATTGTTGCCATCTCAATCATCTTTGAAAGGTCATGGCAGTCAGGAGAGATGCCTGAGAACTGGGAGAAAGCAAATGTCACACCAAATGTCCTTCAGAAAGGACAACGAGCAGACAGGGAACAACCAGCTAGACAGCCTCACCTCAAACCCCAGAAAGGCGATGGAATGGCTGATCCTGGAGGCCATCTCTAAGCAAGAGGAAGACAAGAAGGTCATCAGGAGTAGTCAGCATGGATTCATCAAAGGAAAATCATGATTAACCAACCTGACTGCCTTAGTTCACAAGCCATTTATTGTATTTTCTGTCCCCTGTCCAGTTGAGGAGGGGAGTGACAGAGCAGCTTTAGTGGGCACTTGACATCCAGCCAGGGTCAGCTCACCATGCACAGTTAAGTATCACCATAAACCAAAAACAAGCAACAGCCTCCTACAGCACTCCAGTGGATTTGAAGTATATACAAATGAGATGGCAGCAAAAAGTATACTGGAACACAGTAATTTTAATTAAAAGATTTTCAGGTAAAAGTGCTCACAAGGTAAAGGAAGAACTTAGATAAATAATTCTAGGCATCACTGGCTAATGGATATTTTGGGTAGCAGTATAATTTAGTGACAAGGCAACATATTTTAAAAATGCAGTTTCTCTCATGTGTGAATTTTCCACATTGAATGTAATTATCTCATTCCTTTTCTACTTGAGTGTTGTCTCCAGCCTAAGGTATGAAGGTGTGTATGTGTTCATTCTCTAAATAATTCTTTGGTCTTTCGGCATGTAAACAATTTTAAGTGACACAATATCCCTCATGAATCTGGAAATGAAACTGAAGCCAAATTGTCTTATTTCACATACTTTATGTCTTTGAAGGGTGGAAGTTTCTACTTGCACCCAGCAAAAATAGGTGAGAACAATAATAAAGACTGAAAATATCTGACAAACTAAACTGCTTAAAGACAGTACAAACTGCACTGCTGAAATATTCTCTACTGGTTGCAGTGGAGATGCACCAAACAAAGGTTGACATCTGTAATGGCTATGTAAATAGAGGGATAATTGTCACAGCAAAACTTTGCCACATAGTGGCAAGCACTAGTGTGTGTTAGAAATCAGACAAGAGGTGACTCTTCTCTATGGCTTGTTTTTCTGAATAGATCTTTCTCTGAAATCACTTAACCAACAGCTTTCCCTCAGAGGACAGAATAAAGGAGGAGAAAATACAAATTCTCCAAATGATTGGCAAGAAAAAGGTGGTCAATGACCTTGACAAAATCATGGAGTGGTTAAGATTGGAAAGGATGTCTTGAGACCATTCAGTCCAACTCCCTGCTCAGAGCAGGATCAGCAACAGCAGGTTTCACCAGTTTGTCTTTGGGAGGCTGTGTTGAAAGCCTTGCTAATGGGAACACCTACTGCCCTCCTCTGATCTACCAACCCAGTCATTTTTCCCTCCATAAATCCATGTTGACTACTCCCTTCCTATGAAGAACAGTTGATCTGTGGTGGGTTTATCCTCCCCAAATGCCACTTTCTTCTGTACATGAGCAGAAAAGCTGGGCTTCATCCCTTTGCTGCTTTGGTGGGACTACATCTGGGAAGGTTTCTCACTGGCTTCAGAGAGGCGAGGAGACACACAGCAAGGCAGGTAAAACCTCAGAGTGAAACACCTTGGCAGGCTCCACAGCCAAGTGACTACCTCAGACACAGTTAAAGGAGTGAAGATTGCAGACACAAATTAATAGCTTTAAGGAGAGTAAAACAGGTGAAGCAGGATCTCTGAAAATGGGAGCATGGTATGGAAAGGCAATCATATAAGGGAAACATTAACATTTAAGCGAGGTAGACAGTTGCCCTGCCCAGGAGCTACAAGAATTTAAATCAGGTTTGTATAGGTAATTTCATATATCCTCAGTACAAAGGTTTTAGTAATGTTTAACCTCCGTTTGTTCATGGAAAACTTCTGTATGTGATACATAAAGTTTTTCAAAGAAAGAAGTTTCAATTTAAATCTTTTTTGCTCCCACTTCTTTCTGAATCTTTATTTATTCTTTCTAAAGTCTGATGTGCTCAAAATGGCTGCATATAACTGAATCTTTATTACATACTACATATATATGTAATACTTACATGCACATACTTTGTACTGTGCTACAATTTCCATGCAGTGGTCTGCCTCCACCCTCTTGCAACTTTACAACAACAGCAACAACAACAACAGAAAGATTACTGTAAAGTTTCCTGAAATGGTATCTACTTTCTTCCTTGTTCTCAGAGAATACAGTGAAACATGACTCCAACATTTCCAGAGAGAAAGAAAACACAACGTCCCAGGAACAAGAGCAGCAGTAACAACAACAAAATCTTGTCACAATGTCAAGGTAGCTTGTGTTCCTTCTGGGAAAACAAAAAAAACCCAAAACCCAACAAAAACACCAACAGCTGAATTCTGTTCCTCTGAAGGTGGCAAATAACACACATTTTCATATTCATAGATACATGGAGAGAATATTTTGAACAAGCTTTCCCCACGGGTAAACTGCTTAACTAATGAAAACTATGCATGGCAATGGAGAAAGTGAAGCTGCAAATTCTTATTCTGTTAGACATTCTTATTCTTTCAGGCATTCAAAGCTAAATCCTCTTACATAGCTGCTTTTCTCTGTGTCAGTCCCATACACTGTGTGGTCAGAGCCCATGGCATGAAGGAAGGAGCCATCCAGCTGGCACTAGGATTCATGCCAACACCTCCAGCCCGGAATCTGCAAGAGTCCTCCCCACAGCATGTGGGCAGGAGATGTGTCATGCAGAGGACAGGACACTTCACTCCAGCAGTTTCCACCTGATAGAGAGCTTCTTGGGCCACCATCAGTTGTTGCAGCCCCAGGAGCTGCTACTGCTGCATTAGCAAGAAGCCACAAGGACTCTGTCCCTTGTTTTAAAGGGTTCACATATTCTCATGGCTCTGTTTCTTACAGCTGAGACATTTCTGGCATCAGTGCCTTTAATGATGTGGGAACGCTATCAAAATAAAGGACAGAACACAACAATTATTCAGAAAAAAAATGAACTCTGCCTTTCAGTTATTTTCATTTTTTTTCTTGGAACTTTTATTTGCTTGGTAAACAGCACTGTCTCAGTAATCTGCAATTACTGCACATATACTTGTTCTGTAACCTCTGCTGCCCACACTGTGTGTATATACCATTGCATTTACTTACTCAACTATTCTGCCCGCCCTTTAAACCATGATTATTTAAAGTGGGTGAGCTAACCCCCGGCCCTTCAGTAACTCTGAGACTAAACAGAACAATAATGTGTGTTCTAGGAAAACACATTGCAGTGACCTCACCATGAGATACACAGTACCATGCTTGAGTGTGCAGATAAAAATGTTATTTAAAATAACAATTATTTCTTCCTTCATAATTTTTCTAACACTGCCAAAACTTTCTCTTCTAGCTCCAAATCAGAAATGAATTATTTTTCATGTTCTAACTCAAATGTTTGGTTTATATATACCAAGTGAGGGAAAAGATTTTAGGATTATAGCCTTACTATAGTGCAGCAACAACTTACATTCTACAAATGTACTGAAGTCATGAAATATTCATCAATAAAACAAAAAAGAGTTAATATTTGAAGCAAGCTTAGACATTTACAATCAAAAGCCAGGATGACATAGATGATAAAGAAAATGTTACCTTCTGGGGTAAAGAAAAGAAGATACTGATACACATTACTGTGCTACTTCATGAACATCTGGCAGTCTGTCACTTAATAGACAACAACATCTTCTCTAAACAGAAGAGACTTGAATTCATCAGGGATTCCTGTAGTACAGTATGTGCTTAACTTAAGTACCTGCTTTCTGTGATTTCCATAGATTACCATATTCATGACACTGTGGAGTGAAAGCATTCTTCTCACTCTCTAACCAGAACATGGAAAAGAAATTAAAACATTGGCAGGCACTTTGTCTCCAGTTTGTTGGACATGTGAGGAAAGGACTTTCCACCCATTTATGCAGATGAAATTCTGTCAGCTAAGCAGCAGCATAAAGAAGATGTCAGCAGAATGGCTATTAACAAATATCTGTCAGGCAAGCAAATATAACTGTATTCAAATGTGCTTAGGAAACTGGAATCAGTATCAGTTGAGCCTTAGTGTTGGAAAAAAACTTTGTTCAAACAAGATTTTGTACTTTTCCTGATACATAAGTAAAAATAATCAGTCCAGTATTCACATTTTCATGTGTATCTATATACCATTTGTACACATATCTATACATTCAGTTTATGCACTTCTTATATCAATGCTGTACATGACCACAAGGAAAATGCCATTGCTAGATACTTTTACCCACCTTCTGCAAGCTGGCTGGTAACTGAGCTGTTGAGACCAATGCTAAAATAATCTGTTTGTTTGGGTTTAACCATTCTCTTCTGAGGCTACACATACTGACGAGATTGACTCCAGCAGTACCTAGAACTGTGTGTTTTCTAGGCCCTTTCAAAGAAGCCTCAGAGATGCCAGCTAGATTATTAAAAGGAAGAATAAATCTTCTCTCACAATGATGAGAAAGAATGGATATCCTTGCTGCTATAGTGGTTACCAGCTGACCTGTCAATCACAGATACTGCAGACCCAGCAAGGTGAGTATTAAGCTGAGTTTGCTAATTCCACTTGTGCTAAACGAGCTGGGTCAGATACCAGGAGCAGCATAGCCCTGTTTCAAGAACTGTGAGGGCCAAGGAAGCTGCATTTAAGCTGCCTACATGACCTGTTTGAATCTGTTCAAGAGCTCCTTGAGCAACTCAACATTAACACACAGCCCAGCAAATTACCCCCACGGCCAGGAGGAGGTGAAAAGGACAATATCTACATCTGCCTTAGCTCTTCCACACTCCGATCCAGCATCACCCTGGTGGAAATATAGCTCCAGACACCTGGCAGTACTTACTCATAGACAGCCTATGTGTGCACCATGGCCATAGAAAACATACACAATCCAATCAGTATTGTCCACCCACCAAATTCATGCTCTCGGGGGAATGGGAGAATAAACAGAGAGGGCAACCAGCAACCTCCTCTTCCAGGCTCTGGAAGAAACTGAGATTTTGAAAGCCACTCCACAAGGCTTTCAGTACATTCAGTAAAATAACCACTCCTTCCCCTGCGTGCAAAGAAAGTGCATTTCCACCATTGCTATATGTGTTTCAGCTGCAAATTTCCCTGCCAAGTACTTTCTGCTAGTAATCAAACCTTCCAAAAGAGGTAAGAGCCTACATTTTTCCAATCTGGGGGATCCTTTGCAGATTTTTGCTTTGATTTGATTTTTGTTTACCCTGCCTGTTTGTTTTGATGGATTTTTTTGCATGGAAGCTCCAGACTCATTACCAAATGTCTATACTGTAAACAGCATATAATTTCAATACATCTAGAAATAAACTCCACTTTTCCCTGGTAGACTACACGCTGCATAACTATACATATATTACTGCACTAATAGATTACTTAAATGCAAACCACTGCTAGTAATTCCTATGTAAGCCTTCTTCCACTTCAGATTCATTGTAATCCATCTCTTATGGCAGATGAACTACAGCACTTCTCCTCCTCCTGCACAGACTACAATACTTTCCCCATTCATTTCTCACACATGTAATCCTTCCATCTCTGCTTCACACAATCCTAATTTAAATGTAAAATGTTCAGTGCAGACAAAAGAGCTCTAGTCAACTCTTGCAGGTATGACCAAGGAGCCTACCACTGCCTTTTCTTGAAATTCAATAATACAATGCTTTTCATCATCACCTCACTATCCTAAACTCACTAAATCTCATGCCAAGAGTCATAATACAAATAGTTCTAGCATTAATAACAAGGACTTCCACCCTCGATAGTCCAAACTCCCACTTCAGTTGGTGAGAGGAAGGATGAGACAATACTGAATAATCTCCTATGAAGAGTTTGGATATTCTGGTTTGATTAAGGCCTTTGAACACTTTTGAAAATGTGACAAAGCAATACATAACATGTGACATTAAAAAAAAGAAACTAATATAGCTAGACAGAAAAATTGGAATGGTGTACTAAAGTAAAGTGGTAATGAATAATTTTTTATAATTTCAAGCTATTAAAACTTTTAAACAGATCTGGAAAAAAATAAGTAATTGCTAAACACTTTTAAATTAATATTACATCAAACTTATGAATAAAATATAAATAATACATCACAAAAGAGAACTTCACTAAGCTGATGTAACTGCTTCTTACATCAACATCAAGTAGTGAGGAGACACTAATACGTAGGTACTAAAGTAACAGACACTGTATAAAAACCTAATATATAAAACCAGAAGAGTCCTCATCAGAGTCCAAGTCCCCCACAGTGCCTCTCTTGCGTATTTATCTGTCTTTATAACAGCTAAAGTATATAAAGTATCATTATATTCTGAATATGGCATTACAATGGTCATATATTCTAAAATGCTAATTTGATTAGATTTTCACTCAAGTCAATCAGAGGAAGAATTTGATTTTTAAAACTCTAAGACGCAAATCATTAGAAACACAGATCACAGGCATACATCATTGTACTTTGAAAAACTATCTTGTTTTAAATTACTGTAATAGCTTTAAAATGATTTCTGATCATCTTGTTACTGCAAGATTTTACTGATTTGTATGCACAGCTAGCCTTGCAAGTATGTGCATTTGGCTTGCCCTCTGCTATTAAAGTATTACCACAATCACATATTGCTTGAACAGGCCGTCCACTTTTTCACTGCTTATGTGTCCCTTGCAGATAAACAAAGGAGATACACAAACCTTTACCTATCACTTTTCACTGTGTACTCATTTTGGGCTATTTGGCAGGTCAAATGGGCTGACATGGCACAACAAACCATATAAATGATACTTGCAAAGAAACTCCTGTCCTGATCCTGCAAAGCTGTTCCGTGTTGCTCAACATGCAGGGAGTCACACTGAGGTTAAGCCTCCGCGCAGTGACTGGGGGAACCAGGACCATGTCTCACTGGCTGACCACAGCCAACCCACCCTTCGTGGGTGTGCACACCTGCCTTCATTCCAGGAGCTGCACATGTCCAATGAAAAGTAAAACAGAGCGCACAGCGGGCACATCTTTTGTGCTGCTTGAATAAACTGCCTTGTCTCCAGCCATTCTGCACTCAGTTCCAGATAACACAACCACAGGATAACCTCTTCACACATGAGTGATCTCACAGGCCTCACAGAGCTTTGCTACTCAAAAATCTGCCATATTTTAAAATCGCATCCTCGTTTAAATTGTAAAAACAAAATGATTTTTATTTCTTCACATAATTCAACTTGTTAAAATTATGCCAGATATTTATAGTGATTCAATCTACAGCTAAAAAAAATCATCTCTGGCCATTTCGACCATTAAGACAGAGAGGGAAACAAAATTTTCTACTAAGTGCAGCTTCTCTACATTAATGCTGTCTACAACAGCAGTGCTGCTCTAAAGGTCACAGATGACATAATTTATATTATTATAGATAATCCATGTCATCTGTCTGCCTGGCTTTTTTTCTCTATATTTTATAGAGGTGCTGTGTATTTCAATGGATAAAGCTCCTAGGAGGGCTTCAGTCTGCACAGCTTACAAAGGCAGGAGCAGTCACCACACAGGAGAGATTTGCTGCTTCTCCTCAGGAAGGCTGGGCCATTCCTTGCCTCCAGAGAACACGCCTGAGTCCCTTCCCAAATATCCAGCCCTTCTGTGTGCAGAGCACTCCAAAAAGTCATGACACCACTGCAGGGCAAACTGCAATTTGCTGCAAGGTGATGGCAGTGGTAGCAGTGATGACAACTGGACTAGATTTTTGTTCCCACGTTATTTGTATGAGTGAACAAGTCCAGGCTCCACTGTGTTCAAAAACAGTTTGGTAGAGGAACTTCCAGAGTGGCCCATCCTGACTGCACAATCTGCAGCAATTGTTCAGCTGTCCTGATTTTGTGTACAGCAGCCTGGATGAGAGCTCAGGGGTCTATACCTCAATCCCTTCCAGATGCTGAGCAAGATGCATCACTGCAGGCTGTGGTTACTGAGCTAGTAACCACATATTCTATGTGGGTGCTAGTTCTGGCTTTATAAAAGCCTTTCTAATAACTGATGGCCACTTTGTACTCATACAGAACATAAGGACTGACGTTTTCACTTGCACACATTACTCCAGTGTATGTGAGCTGGACTGCTCCTACACTGCTGGTGATGTACAAACCTCCTAGGAGGAGCTGTGTCCCGTGTGTGCCTCATGCTCCTGCCCTGCCTCATGCAATGTAAAGGCCTCTGCATTGACAGGCTGCAGTGCTGCACAGTGGGGTATTTTGTACAGCTCCTTTATAGACGAGAAGACTCCAGAAAATTACAGCAGTTGTATTCATAGCATGCTTTTGTTTAGTAATCACCTCAGGAGACTCTACAGATCTGAAAAGTGTGGAAAAGTATTGTGAGATGGTTTATGAATCCCACTAATCTTCAAAATGACATTTTCAGGTGTGGGTCTATCCTGCATGGTTTTTACTTTTAGGAGCTAGGTAATAGCCTTTAGGAGGTCAGCAATTATCCCAGTGCTCCAGGAGTCAAATGCAATTTCATCTCATTTTATTTCATTTTAGATTTATTGCCTTGGTCATTTCAAGCAGATAGATGAGAATGTAATCATGATCAGCTACAGCTTTTGCTGTTCTGTTTCTGCACCTATACAGCTATGGCAGTGATCCCAGCCAGGCCCATTAGCTCTTCTTGCTGATACCGTTGGCATTCTTCAACCACAGTTTTGATCTCAATTTGCATTTTCTTCCACTGGTATCCACACCAAGGAATGCTCAAAAGATACTGAGGCAGTTACAGTCTGTAATTCTTACATCGACTACATTTGCAAATATATTAATGTTGCATCAGAAATGAAAAAGACATTTTTAAGATGGAAAGTGTATTACCACCTGCAGGTCTGTGTAATGCCTTGTTAAATTGCTAAAAGACTATGCATATGTACAGCTTCCCATCTTCTCTACAGCTGGCTTGCTGCCCATCTGACCTTGTGGCTCTGGAAAACCTCAGCAACAAGACTTATGCTCTCCTTACTTTCACTTGCCTTAATGCTTTTTCTCTGAGTGCTGAGGACATTCTATCAATCAAGTGCCCTCGTGGCTGCAAGGCTGTGTCCATTTCCAGCTTTGCCCAGAAGACATCCCAGACCTTTAAAACACCATGTAAATACTTTGCTACAGGGGCTCTTACTGCCGATTTCAACTAAGTTTTCTGACTTTTTGTAACTTTTATGAGCTATTTGCCCCAGTTTTGCCACATGCTTCTTTCATTCACTTAATTTAGTTAAAAGCAGAGTATTTGTGAGTTATCTATACTTCCCAGTGTTTTAATTAGTTCATCTTTTTTTTGATAACCAACATTGTCCTGCTGGTATTTTGATTGTTCTATCATGCGATATTATGCTGTACATTTTTGTCAGCAGTTTTAGACTCCCAGAAAATGCCAACAAAGTCTCTGTTGTCTAGCATTTACTGATGTTTTAACTATCCAGCTGGCATTCAAACTCTTCTCTGCTTTAGTGCTGCTGCTCTTAGTTTAAAGTTCATGCCTCTGCAAACGGCACCAAGAGTTTATTCTTGCTCTTGTGTAGTGCATCAAAGCCAGATATGTGTAAAGTTATATTTTCTGAGTCAGTTTGTTTTCCTGATGTGGTGAATTTCTCCTTTTTGCTACTGTAAGCAAGCTTTGGCAAAGCAATCTTCTTGCCAATGCAAAAAATCCCATATGTGAGACAATTACCCGTTGATTTTTCTCCTCTGTTTTGTACTAATGCATTTATGTTTGCACAAAAATTTTCCTTGTCTATGCAAACCTTTTCTGGGCAGTTAAGGGTTTGTCTCTGCTCCACTGGTGGCCTCAGCTTGTGCCCAGGAGCCCTGCATTGCTGCCATGATGCTGCACGAGCTCTGCACTCATGGTTTAGGTCAGACCACACCTCTTCTTTGTCCCCACATTCTGCACCTCACTTCTTATGGCAGCGCAGCCGCAGAGAGCACAAACTGCATTTTATTTTGGATGAAATGAGACCTGAGTATGTGCTCCAGGGGTGCAGCTGAAATGAGCTCCAGCTGCTAATGGGCATTTAGCCCATGAGAGCAGACAAGAGCTGGAACACAGTAAGAAAACCCGGCATGCACACAGTCTGGACACCAGTCTGCAGCATCAAACATTTCACTCTGCAGCCCTGTTCCTATCTGGCCTGTTTGTCTGCACTACTCCTTAATGCAAACATAACCTCTGGGTGCTGTCATTTGAACCACTGCAACTTTGTCCCACCTACAAACTGAATTCAGCCTCTGGGATGCAATAAACTCATGGGTTAGCTGTTTTATACCACCAGGAAAGACAGGGACATACCATTTCTTCAGACCATCCATACTTGGACAACAATATACTAGTCACACTATACAAAAATATGTATATTAGTCACACACGTATATCATTACATTACATCCTATTATATCTTAGCTATTTCTGGAGATTTTTCTAAAAATTTTGACTGCTTTTCTTGATTTTGGAGCCTCAGGCTGTTAGAGCTCTTTTTCTGAGTGCAATTTTTACTAACATCTAATAGAGCTCATTTCTATGTCCATCTGTCCATCTTTCATGCCCAATCACATACTGCCATTACTTGTCTTTTTTTTTTTTCCCTTCAGAGTCTTTTGCAAGATACTCTCTATATCCACAGTAGTAAATCAGTGTCTGGGAATGTTCCTGGGCACAAGGATGTTTTCATCTATCCTAACAAAGCGTTACAGCATTTTTTGCCTGCTTTTGGCCTGTGCTGACTCTCAGTGTCCCAGGCAATTCCTGGAGAGGCTTGGAAGTCGGCATGCTCCAGGAGCCATTCCCAGCAGGCAGTCTGCCTGCAGCCAACCTGCTTTGGAGACTAACAGCTTCTGATCATCGGCACAGGCTGCTTGGTGCCAGCTGGCCTGAGCACCTAGGAATATTCCTGGGTACATTTAATTTGGAAGTACAGACATATCTCTCCTTTCTGAAGTTAGTTGCCTATAGGAATCTAATCACTTCTGATGTCAGTGCCCAGGCAGAATGAAGTAAAACAGTGTAACATCCAACTAGGTTCAAAAAATGCTATTCTCTATCATAAGGGACTTGGAACCAGAGACAAAGCTTAATGCTAACCATAAAAGGTATGTCGTAGTATGGAGTTATTTATCACAGGTACCACTGCATTTTTTAACATTTAAGAACACCTCTTTTTTCTTTCTTCTTTTTTTCTCCCCCAAAATGGGAGAAGTACAATTACAGCTTCAAAAAACCAAGAAAATGAACAATGTTCCAGCATGAGACAAAGAATGAGCTGTATCTTCAACCTAGTCTTAAAGCAAGTTCCTGCACCAGGAATAAACGGTTTCTGCATTCTATGGCTACTTTACACCACACAGGGTTCCTTTCACACTCTTTAAAATGCTGTTGTAGTCTTAATTAGGAAGCAAAGCAATCTCAGGATGCTATAGAGTTTTCTTTTTGACACTTAATTTATATCAGGGCACTGATACTGACACCAGTATAGACAGATTGTAAAATCATAGTATTTTGATTTAAAGCTCCTTTCTAAGTGAAATAACAGCTTTAAAAAGTTACTGTTGATGGTTGCTTCCAGCTTCTTTAATATAATTTGCTATCAATTGTTTATCCCTTAAGAAAACTTTGCTTTAAAGTCTTTAAACATTTCCCCAACAGAAATGAGTAGATTTGAGGGATCCACTGACTCCTTTTTCATAACAATGAAACTGATCTATGTCAAATACTTGGCAGGTCCCAATTACACTACAGAGAGTATGGATTATGTTTAAAGACCAGCCCAGGCACCTCGTTTCCCTCTTCAAGAATGAGAAATGTCTTGAGAATTAAAATGTCTTAAGTTTTTCTGAAAATACTACAAACTGAATATTCACAGAATGAGTCTCGGGAACAGAACTGTGAATTCATTTTCATTTCCTTTCAGTATTTAATTAGGTTCCTTGAGCCTGCTTCTAAGTGTCTCTGTTTCTGTTCCAGAGGACAAAAGAAATGAGATAAAATGGACAATTGTTTCATATTGTTTTCTTCCCTTGCAAAGGTTTTATGCAACCTTCATCATTAAAATATCCTAGCAGTGTCTCTTAACTAATGAACTTCACCTATCTTGCATGTCTCACCTGCTCTCTCATTCTCATTCTTTGGGTATGGGAAAGGCTGCTTGGTTTTGGTTAAGATTTTAATAATTTCCTTCCTGTAAAAACAAAAGCAAGTAGCAACACAGATACACTTTTGCTCAGAGAAGGTAAAGCTGGAAAAGTGCCTTTTACTCTCAAGGTGAAAGGCAAATTCACTACCTGAGTCTGAGGTCCTGTGGGAACTTGTTCCACAGTTGTGTACATGCCCCTGAGCCAACTCAGCCACCTTACACAGCAGTACTATAAAAAGTGTGCTGCTGAAGATCCAGCAAGCCAAGGAGTGAATGGAGGGAGTCATGGAGTGTAGTCTTCCCTGGGGTTTCAGCACGGAAGGTACAAAGGATCTTTGCACTGACAGTGCTGAGGAAAAGAGCCAAGCAGTGTTTTCTGTTCTGTGCCCGGATGGCCCATCTGGGGCTTCCACACCACCACCACCATCCCTCATTGCCAGCACACGCAGGGAGACAAGGAAAAAAAGGGAAAACAAATAAATGGAGGCAGTAGAGGAGGTCAGTGCTTCACCTGAGATGGAAGATCCTTCCTTCAGTGTGTGCTGAACCTTACAGCTGAACTGCTCTGTTAGAAAATGCAGCCTAGAAAATGGAGGGAGGATGGCCCGGTGTGCTCACAGCAACTCAAGTCCCTGAGCAGACATGCTGCAACATTTTCCACAAGCTGAAGTTTTCCAGAAGATAATTACAACTCCTGTTACCTCATACTTTCCATTCTTTTACCTCTTAGTAGAAGGTAAATCACAGCAATAATAAATCCTTCTATAGAAATGCAAAGCAGAACTGAGAATTAAATTGATGTCGCAATTTTAATTTACCACTTTCTTTGTTGTTAATTTATACGCACTCTGCCATAAATTTCCCCTGAAAAATAATCTAATTCCTTTCAAGCACTCCCCATGAAGACCAGATACAGACACTGAGTTCCATGCTGTATTTTTTGTATGTCTTAAAAGATTTCCTATTTTTTGCAAGTTGGGGAAAAAAACATGCTCCTGTAGCAAGACACAGCAAAGCACATTTCAACCTTTATCTGAAGTTCCTGATTGCTGTGATAAGGGCTGAAGAATAATTTAAGATACATCAGCTATAATAGATCACAGTAAAATTTCCAGTGGCCTTTTAAAAAGTCTTACTGTTCTTATGCATATAAAGCCATCTGGGGCACAAGCAAAGTTGAACTTTCTGGCTGAGCTCTATTCACAACTTGCAGCTTGGTTCCACTGTAGATCATTAAGCTACATATTATCTCTCAAAAATTTCTCAAGAACTTAATCCCAGATAAACACCACAACATAAAATTTTCATGGCTATCCTGCCTGTTTCACAGCACAGGTAACACACAGGGGCCAGGACCTGGCCACGAGGGTTATCAGGTCTCACCTCTGCAGGGTTCGTGGCTTGGGGCATGGTTTGGGGCAGAGTTTATGGTGCAGAGCATCCCCCAGATGGGCACAGGATGGCCAGTGGGGCATGGAGGGCCAGGAAAAGCCACTGTGGAGCCATTGTGGCAGACAAAACCTGGAAATATTTTTAAGTTCTTTGCAACTATTTCTTAGAAAGTGAGAGACCATGGGAAAAGCTCAAAGTCTCATACTCCAGCTGATTTTGGAGGGGAAAAATCCCCACAAATTAGAATGACAACTGTACATTGCAGAAACTCCTGTCTGTGAGAATGTAGATAAGGTGTGGTACTCATCAAGGCAGCAAACTTTCCTACTGTCCTCCTTCGCCTTTGAGATGTCCATTTGGTATATTACATAAAGAGACCAGCACTACTGAGAGCAAATGTGTTCTTTTCTCTGCCAGGTTTTCAGAGAAAGAGGACCACATTTTGGGTGGTTAATCTGATTTCAGATTACCCAAAGTATCTGCAAGTTGCTAACCACCATTATTGTACTATTACTTTCACTGTAATGCTACTTAATTACTTAACATTTCAATTTGTATGAGTAAACAATTTCATCTCTGATCTAGAAATACTTCCCTAAAATCAAGTAAAACATTTTCAATAGGTAAATATCAGAACTGAGTTTTTTACTGGCTGAGCTAAGAATAGTCTTCAGCAATATACTGGAATTATTTGTTCAAGCAAATGTTTACAAGTACATTAAAATCAATCAGTATATTAAAATCAAAATTCTTAATTTTCTTAATTCCAAAAAAAATTTCTATCCCTCCATGACTGTAAAAGCCAAGTAGAACCCATATGCAATAAAACAATCCCTAGCCTAAAATTTTAATCCAGTTGTTCAATAACTTCTATTTCTTTGCAGTATTTTTACTTTATTATACTTTTATAATACCCTCAAATATATCTATAAAACTTTACAGCCCTTTTCCAACAGCATTTGGGGTGTGGTCTCAAAAGAAGCACATTTATGAGCTGCAAGACAGGAAGAAAATTAAAGTACCCTTATGGGACTGAGGCAGGGACACTACAGTTATGAGCTCAGATTTTGATATATCCACCACTACCTATATAATTCTTGGGTCTCCAAATTTTCATTGCAATTGCTTTACAAAATTATCTTGTATTGGACTGATAACACTGTACAACCTCTCAATGCTTGAAACTGAAAGCAAGTTATATTGTGGCACAGTTCCTTCCACAGCAGCAACTGTGCATATCCTGGCTAATGCTTATGGTCGGGGACTTCACTCCTTGTGCTGGGGAATCCTAAGGGCAGCTCACCCAGTCAGACATTTAAATTGAGAGCTTTCTCTGTGGATGAGCTGGGGATGGTATTTGGAGGGTTAAGTTAGAGTCTTACAATAGACTGTGTAAAGATTTCACCTAAATACATCTCAATAAATGCTCAATTCTGCACTAAAAATCACATTCCCGGTGTGTGCTGAATTATGAGCCAGTACTCACACAGTCAAAACAGTGGTCAAAACCAGAGGCATCCCCTCCCAAACTGCCATTTATGGACTGGGCAACTAAAGACACAGTCTGGATGGAGAGAAAATGTTTTTTTAAATGGAGACAGAGAGGCAGACTTTCAAGTTTTTCAGACTGCATATTCATCACTCAAATGTTGTTATAAATACCTTTGCAAACTATTCACATTATGCAGATGAAAATAACTCAGCAATAAACAACGGAGAAATAAATTAAGTCCTATGGAAAAATGTAAATATTGTTTCTCCTCCGTTTGCTTTACCCTGGTAATTAAGCCCAAAATCCAGCAACAGGCACAAAAGCCCACCCACAGACCAGCAACTGAAGGTCAAAAGCAAGGTATGGCAGAATTGATAAGAAAATGGCTACAGCCTATCAAATGAAAGATGATGACTTTGTTGTGACGAAAGAGAGGGGAGTTCTGAAGTGTGAGGCATTTATTAGCCCTGTTCTGTACCCCCAGCACAGCTCCGAGGGGCCATGTGCCTTCGGGTGCTCCTCAGGAAATGGTGATTACCAAAGGCACACTCATGCCACAGTCACCAAGGGATTTCGTGTTGATTCCGTTTTAACTGGTAACTTTAGAGGCTTCAAAATATAATTTTTCCTAGTGGAAATGGTCTGTGAGCTGTTTACAGTTTGAAAAAATATAGATATGTTTGTGCTTATAGAGCTTTCTGTGTTTACAACGAGTCTTCTGGTTTTCAACTTACAAATGGAAAATTCTGAAAAGGACATTTCAAAATGTCAGAAGTGCTCACCATTTGAAAGAAGGCATGGAAAATCTGCCAGACAGCCTTGATTAAACTTTTGTTTGGAGTTGGAAAATATTTAATATTATTATTAGTAGTAGTAAATATTCAGAAAATATTAAGCAATGATTAGCATCTAGGATATAATGCTCTATGCTGTAATGATGGTTAATAGAAATGAAATTATAGTTTATAGGTTTTAGATTTCAACTACTTTAAACTCAACTGCAAGACCTTGTCCTGAAGGATCTAAAAACCCCCTGTATTTCAGTAATATGTTTCTGCATTCTCATGAATCCAGACATAATATATAAAACAAGATATTTTACAGCTTTTATATAAATAAATCATTGACTTGGAAAAAATACAACATAGTAATAGAAAAGAATGTATTAACTATTCCAAGCAGTCAAACAGGAAAGACACAAAATGATTAATGAAAGAACAGATATATAATATGGCATATCCTGACCAGTATATGGGTTATAGAGTGACTTACACTGGATAGTTACAACAGGGGAAATCAAAAACACAGCCATGGCATAAAATATAAAATGAGCTATTTCATTAAAACTTGTCTGCTGTGTTGAATGAAGGGTGAACAAGGTCTTACCTGTGTGAGGATTAGACCCACCTTCTTAATAACAGCTAGGGCAGGTGTTCTTAAACATCCACCATCAGAGCACCCAAGTTCAATCAGCCTGAATGAGATCCCAAGGAATCAATAAAATTCTTGCCAGGCCACTTCAAACTATTACCGAGCCCCAGTGTGAAGCAACAGATTACAGGCTGGCTGTAATTTTTCCCTGGAACAATCCAAACACAGTTCTTGGGCCTTAATGAGTTTTGTTCAGCATGAATAGGTCGAGTGGAGAAATCTCTTTTCTCAACTTCTCCATGTAGAAATGGTGTGCCAACAGCTCTGTTCAGCTACTGGGGACAGTTGCCCTGTGCCAATGTATGACTCACAGACAGTGAAACAGACATTTTTAGTCCATTTGTCCATAAAAAACTCAGGAAGTACAGCTTTGACTGCTAAGACACCCACGTGGTTGAATCAAAACGGCACACGATTACAGAAAAACCTTCAAGAGCTTTCTATAGCAATAAAGATAAAGTAAATGGGAAAGGTCATAATCACGTTCCTTAACTCTGATCTTATTCTTTAAGCAAAAAGACATTTCAGTTACATATTATTAGATACTTAACAGCTCCAGTGACTTACAATAAGTCACTACATGAACACTTTGTAAGGATCCAGTGGCTTCCATGGGTAGCCCCTACTGCACAGCTGTAATGTTGGAAATGGCCAAGGACTAGCTTGTGCAGACAGGAAAAGTCTGCAAGTCCAGCACACAGTCCTGGCAACCCAAAATTTCTCCCAGCAGTACTTCCATTAGACTCCATGCATTCAAACTTAAAAGTCCTCCCCACCTTTAATCTCAACAGCACAGAAGGAAACCTCCATCATTTCTACAAAAACAGTTTTCTTTCAATCAGGAAAATTTTTCTCCTACTTTTTCTGAACACTTTTTTCCCCCCTCCTAATTCAACTCATCAGTCTCAGTTGAGTTCTCACTCTACATCAGAAAATCCCCCTTTCTCCACTGGTTGCAAACTTCAAATATTTGTACATCACTCACTTCTCCATGTCCTATGTTTACACACATCATTTGGGCAGGACACCTTGGGACTTTTAGCTTTTTTAGCCTCTCCCCATAAATAACTCCTTCTATATTTCTCATACATATGTGCATGTCACTACATTTAAGGTTATTCTTATGGGCGAAATCTGTTCCTAAGACAATTAAGAGATGTTCTTGCAAACTTCCTCTCAAAACTAGCATGAGAATAAAAGAATTCTTGGAAAACAGGTTGAAAATTAATTCTAAGTCTGCTGTCTATGACCAATACCACCTACTTAATTTTGCACTTTTCTTGCATGGATATTGTGGCCCACAGAGTACCTTGCTATCCAAATAAACAGCTTTATTAGATGAGAAGCTTAAAGGGACAATGATTCTTTCAGAAGGTAAAAGTCCAAGTCTTTTCTTGCACATCAGTATGTGTGTCTGTGACTAGTACCATAAACAAAATGGGAACACATAAATAAAAGCAGATTTTACTAATAATAGCTACCTGTAGATACAGAAGAGGCCTTTCTGATTGCATAGATATTTCTAAGCCATCTGGATGTCTGTAGGATACAGCCTGCAACTCCGTAAGACTACACCTCATGTAATAGCAAGCATTTCACCAGTGCTTAATGAATTAAAAGATGCTTAGAAGTACTGCTTAGAAATACACAATGTTGTTAATAAATGTCTTCTCTCACTAGGGGTAGATTCTAGAGGAAGAATTTCGTATCATCAGGTTCTCAGACTAGTAATTATAGCTTACATTTTGAAAGCCACAACCTTGCTTTCATGAATGCAATTTGCATCAAAATCTGCACTTACAAAATCAGGGAGAAGAGTTTTGCACACATAAATTAATTGCCAACCCATTTTCTAGTCCTTGAACTGCAGACAATTAGCTATCAATCATTACTGACCTGGGCTTTACTCAGTAAGGACACAAAGAGTAAGGCTCTGCAACTAATACCCATCCCACAAATACTGCAGCATCCTAAACATCCCCAAAATCTGTCTTCACCTGACAAAGAAAATACTCTTTGGCAGTAAAAGCTGGTGCAGAACTGAAGGCTGGAGAAAGAGGGGGGAGAGGGAGAGGAAAAGAGAGAGATACCGATTTGCTCTCAATGAATATGAAAAAGCTGATCTCTGCCATTGAGGAAAATTCTTGCACCAGCAAGTGCTGACTGATTGTGATGAGGAATGCTTTATCACCCAGATCCAGACACCCTTTCATATGGTGATTATTATTCCTGTCATGACCCTCTGGTCATCAAGCCACAGTGTCTTTTGTCACGAAACAACTATCCAATAAGGAATAATCTAGGAATAAGCCTGTAGCATAATATCTTCTGCTTGCTTATACACACAGCGGGAGGAGGAAAATCTTCTTCCTGTGAGTTATTACCTGCTCTAATCCACTTTGGAAAATAGCAGTATTTCCTTAATTTTGTGAAGCATGCAAACATATTTTTCACAACCTACAGCTACCTGAATAGCTCAGACCACAGCTGAAAGCAAATCTTAAAGCTCTCTTAGGTAATAAAAAATGGTCCAGCATCACCATCAAATTCATGGCAGCACAGAAACTGTCAAATATTCACATTAAACTTGATAAGAACATGCAAAGACTGAATTGCATGCCAGCTTGCCTCTATGTTTAATTTCATATTGTCTTCTATAAGGCTAATGTCTGGCCTAATTCCTGATGTTATTCTTGGAGCAACAGCTTTGACAAACAGAAGTAACACATGTACAAAACGCCAACAAAGGTCACATACTACCTAAAACATGAGGTCTGGTTTAGTTCCTATACAGTTATAGAGACATTTTATATTAACATCTCCATCATCCATATCAATATTATCCAACTACAAAACACTTTAGAACTCATTTAATCTTCCACACTTATTTCTCTGGTTTTTCCACTTTGGTTCCTTGAGAAAGGGGCTACCCCTCTGCAGTCAGACAGTGTATACAACACTGAATGCATACAGGGAAGAAGGGCTGGGAACCCTGCTCTGGGAGCAGAATGAGGAGCCATTTCTGGCCACACAAGCCAGCTCTTTTTATGTCTTTTCTGTCTCTCCTGCCTATGTAGATCACCTAACACAAGGGCTGTTTTGAATGGTTTTATCCAACTAGCAAGCTAACCCTAAGTAACAAATACAACAATACATATACAACTGTACAGAATAAAAAATTAATGGTGTTAGAGAAGGATGATGCACAGAGACATTATGTGTGACACTGGGGAGGAAGTGGGGGTAAGTGTGCATGGTTAATATGAAAAGATGTCAAAAAAATGAAGCATAATAATAGTGCAATTTATCCTTGCTAAACGTACTGCACTGTGCTATAATTAAATATGAAAACCTAAATTTATCTCTATGTTCGGCTGTCATTAACTTAACAGGGAGTGCACATGTTCTAATCTAATGGCTGATTTTTTTCTCCATGTGCAGCATATTAAAATGTATATTAGCCTCAAGGTGCATAAACACAAAATAATAGACCAAAGGTTTTGGCCTGTGGAGAAAAAAATCCATGCTCAAAGGCCGTCAAGTAGCTGGTGATGCAGGGGAGACACTCACTTAGCCTCATTAAGCCGAAGCTCTCTTTTGCTTGTCTTTTGTTCTGCATGACAGCAGCCTCTTTGTTGTATAATAATTCATTCCAAGTTCGTTCCAAGCTACCGAAACTGGTGAACTGTGGCCATTTTAATGAGCAGTATTGGTGGTATGCATAATCTGGAAGCCACGTGGACCAGGCAATCACAGAGCACTGCAGCCAGCAAAATGAGATACTGTCGAAATCACAAATTTGTCAAGTTGTTTTTGGACAGGGTATTATAATAAGCACTAAAATATGCATCTTATTACTCTGCATCTGCCAGTCAAAGATCACTGTAATGAATGCATGCTGCAGGGTATGACCAGGCCGTTTCCCTAAGTAAAACAAACTGCAGAGTACAAAAAAAGAATTATGTATTTTTGGCAGTGCCTGGATTTTTTTTTTTAAATCTTTTTGCATCAGGAGTTGGATTTGCCTGGCTTGATGTCCACTGCCAGCAGTGAATGCACTAAAACTGCCACAGCCAAGGAGTTAACATGAATACATGGCTTCTTAATAGCCACATTTACTGCCTGTGCATCTGAAACTTTAAATTCCATGCTTCAAGCAAATTTAGCATACAGTACATGTAAACTCCACACAGATTAAATTACTTTAAATACACTTTAATAATCTTAGTTCCTTTTGTTTTATACATTTCTACTGCAAAAAGCTTCACCGTTAGGGAAGACACATTTTATGTGACGTGCTCTCTCTCTGAGAAACAGCACTGTAGGTAATCACAACATAAACTTCCATAATAGAGCAATTAGGGAAAAAAAAGGTTTTAAAGTGTCCTTTTTATCCCTACAAATTGGTCAGACTCATGATTGAACTCAGCTTGAAAGGCTGGGAGGTTCACCAATGGCATCAAACCTAGTAAATATGACTTGTGCAGTGGGGTGCAGAGTCTGCTCTGCTGGAGCTCCCCAAAACACCGCTGGCGATATCCCACAGAGAACCACCAGACTCTCAGCTGAAGCAATGCCTGTGGAGAGCTTTCATCATCAGGTGAGGAGCTGAAAGACTAAGTGAGGAGCAGAAGGAAAGGACTTATTTCCTCCTCTGCCTGCAGATGATGGTGCAGATATATTTTGGCAGAGCCTTCTTTTTCGGCAACCCAACACGCATTGGCGGCAAGAGTCCCTGAGTGTGCTGATGCAAGTTCCCATAATATCCTAAACTAAGAGGTTTCTTGATCAATACTGGCTTATACTTAAAAGGCTTTGGCTGAAAGCTGTATTTCAGGTCCAAGTTTTTAGCTAATGGGAAAGAGGATCAAAGAGCTCTATTGGGTTTGCGTGGCCAGATTTTGGTAGCAGGGGGAGCTACAGGGGAGGTTTCTGTGAGAAGCTGCTAGAAGGTTCCCCCATGCCCGACAGAGCCAGTGCCAGCCAGTGATGGACCCATGGCTGGCCATGACTGAGCCAATCAGGAATTACAGTAATGCCTCTGTGAGAATGTTTAAGAAGGAAAGAAAAGTTACTGCACAGAGGTAACTGCACTCAGAGAAGAGAGGAGTGAGAACAAGTGAGAGAAACAGTTGCAGACCCCAAGGTCAGTGAAGAAAGAGCAGAAGGAGGTGCTCCTGGCACTGGAGCTGAGATTCCCCTGCAGCCAATGTGCAGCCCGTGGTGCAGCCCGTGGTGCAGCCCATGGTGAGGCAACTGTGTCCCTGAGCCCGTGGAGGGCACAGGGATGCAGAGATCCACCTGCAGCCCGTGGAGGAGACCCACGCTGGAGCGGGTGGATGCCTGAAAGAGGGCTGTGAACCTGTAGGCAGCCCACACTGGAACAGGCTCTTGGCTTGCACACCTGTGCTCTGCACTGGAACAGATTTCCTGATAGGATCTGTCAACCTGTAGGAGACCCATGCTGGAGCAGCCTGTTCTTGAAGGACTGCACCCCGTGGAATTGCAGTTCATGAAGAACTGTAGCTCGTGGGGAGGACTCACGTTGCAGAAGCTTGGGGAGAATTGTCTTCCATGGGAGGGACCCTGCACCGATCCAGTGATCAGTGGCAGGACTCGTCTCCCTGAGCAGCAGGAGAAACAACATGTGATGAACTGACCACAGACCCCATTCCCTGTCTCCTGTGCCTCTGGTGGGGAGCAAGGAGAGCCCAGAAAGGAGGGAGGAGTGGGGGAAAAGGTGTTTTTAAGATTTGTTTTACTTCTCATTATCCTGCCTTGATTTTGATTGGTAATAAATGCAATTAATATCCCCAAATCGAGTCTGTTTTGCCCATGATGGTAATTGGTGAGTGATCTCTCCCGGTCCTTGTCTCAACCCACGAGCCTTTGGTTGTATTTTCTCTTCCCTGTCCAGATGCAGAGGAGAGTGAGAGTGGTTTTGGTGGGTACCTGGCATCAAGCCATGGTCAACCCACCATAGCTTAAAACCAAATTTTTTTTCCCTCTGACTCTTCTTCAGAACTGGTGATAGCAATATGAGAAGAAGTGTTTCTTTACCCAGTGTTAATTATTTTATTGCAATCTTTATATCAACATATGATAAATAGTCTGTATTTCCAGCCACAAATACCATTTTTCTGCCTTTTTTATGCAGTGCTGGAAACAGGGGGACAGTTCTTTACCATACTGGACAAATTTACTTTCCCAAAGAACAAGGAGCACTTCCAAAAATGAAGGGTGAAAACCTCTGCTCAGTGATGGTAGTCAGAGGTCTTGAAGAATCTGAAGGCAGACAAAACTTTATGATGCAACAATATTCTTGTGTGACTGTGAGTCCCTATTTAATTTGTTTATTTAATAGAAGTGTTAATTTAATATTTTGTATGAAATCTGGTTGGCATAGCAAGATTTTTCTCTGCCATAAAAAAGACTTATTCAGATTTAGCTGCAATACAGGTGGAATTTAGCAGATTTATACTGTCCAGAAGACTCAGATTTTGGTACCCACAGATACTTGAAGGAAAGGAGTATTTTTGTCTGTTCCAATGGGAAGTCCATTCAGAGAAGAAAATCAGAAGGTTGCTAAATTTAAGGTGATGAAATTTCATTGAAGTCGTACACTGCAGGTACAGCATCATTCTCTCTCATCTGTCTGATGCATAAAGCCACTGTCTATAAATGCGTTCTTACCAGATACAGTTTTAACATTTTTAGTACAACATAACCTTAATGGTTAAGAATTATCGAGGGTTTTTTGGGGTTTTGTATATTTCTGGAATCAAGATGCTTAAATTATTAGTTGTTGCTATTTTAAATTTTTTATCATTTAGACATGATCAAACAAATGCCACTTTGGCATAACTCCTGGTAGTAAAAACAAAGTATGAAACATCACATATATTTCTCTCTTCCTATAAACCCACACCTACCAACTGAATACCTGGCCATATTTTTGTTTAGCTGACATGTATAGTAGCCACTGCATTAAGTATGATTTTTATAGCTGACATTAATGTAAGTTTTTACAGGGACACACTGTAGCACTTCTGTGATCACCAGCTGACACCAGCACATTTCTGGGACATAATCACTGCAGGTCTCTGGATTAAGATCAGTGAGCAACTAACAAGAGAATCCTGTAACAAACAGACAAGGTGAGACACACAGGAGATCAAATTGCACCTCTGGGGACTACTGCACCTTATTCAGATATCTTGTGAGAACAGAGGTATCTTTATTGCTCCTGGTCATGTATCTTCCTGTGAAACTCGTGAACATTATTTTAAAACATAATTCTGTTAATTTTATATTGTAAGGAGACTGTGCCCTTCCTCTCGTTTATGCAGTCACCCTAATAACTTTGGGTTGTAAGAGCACGCACTACATCTTAACTGTCTTCCTGACTGCATCATGCACTTGATCTCAGTCCTAAATTCATTCTGAGATAAGTGTGCTTTTACAAAAATTCTTCCTTGAAGGAGCCAGTGAGAAGCAGTGTGGTGTCATCATTACCTTGCCATTCTCTCATCTCAGCACCAAGATTTGCACACTGAGATTGAAGCTGAGACAAGCTGACAAGTTTTATTCCATGCAACGGTGATTCACAGTTAATACTAATGACAGTCACCTGTGCCAAGGTTTCAAGTGGCAGGTCTTCCTACAGAATAAAACCCCCAAACCCAACTAAACAAGCCATCTGAAAAGCAATGAGGAAGGAAGCCCAGAAGTTTGGCTTTGGGCACCTTTGTGCATCTGACACAGAAACTGTGCTAGGACTCTTTTCGGAGCTCTTATGGGTATGGTTACAACCACAGGAAAGAATGAGTACCACTGGTGGAACTATGGAAAACTGCATCATCCAGTGCCTGGAAACCACTGAGGCTGGCGTTTCTAAGTGGGAATCTCACTCCTGTTACAGGCAGTGTAGGACCACAGGTCACATCCTGAACAATGGCAAGTATTGGCTCCAGCAGCAACTGCTGTGTTAGCAAAAGGGAAAAAGCTACTGAAAGGGCTATCAGAAAATAAATACTGCTAGCTCAAAGATGATAAATTTACGGTCTACATACAAAAATAAATAGATTCTGCAACAGTGAAAAACAGAAAAACAGCACTCAAGTTTCCAAAATATTTTCCAGTGCTGTGATGCTTCTGATATTTCAAGGGCTATAAATTATCAGAAGTATTAGTTTCATTAATGCAGAAGGATGAACAGATACTAATCAACATGAATCTCTTTTCCAGCCAAAGCATTTTATGTTTGCAATTTAACTGCTTGTTGTATTACACTATTTAGCACAGTACTTTCAGTATTCTTCCTATTTAGGAAGGAAATTATTGTGATAAATGTAACAACTGACAGTGATAACTGTTCAGTTTGTCATTTATCTGGTGACTGCATGGCAAGACAGCTTCAGTTTGAGGTCAGGTGTACCATTTAGAAGAAGGCATTAATCTTTTCGTTTACTCTGGTCATCAAATACTACAATATTTCATGACAAAACTCCACTGTGTCACTCTCCTCTGGCAACATACTGCACTCAGCATCTGTTTGATGCTGCAACCAGGACAGAAAATGAACTGTAAAAGGAATAGTCCACTATTATATGAAAGTACTGACATTAACATTCAATATTGCACTGTGAATCAAAACAGATACCATTATAAACATACTTATCTGGGGACAGAATGGCTCCTAAACCTGTAATATATTTAAAACTGGTAAAGGCTCAATGAATTTGTATACAATCAGAAAGCAAGTGTTCCTTGATGCTGGTGAAAATAATTCTCCCTCAGTTCCTTATTATTAAAATGTCAAATGTCTGAACTCCCTATCCCTGTGACTCTATTTGAAAATAATAGTAATCTGGTAATGAAAAGGAGGATGATTCCTGTATATTTTTAAATTTACTGCACCAAACCCACAACATATCAAAACCAGCAAATTCCACCCCCCATCCCCTGTTTTTCTGGAATGCAAATGTTCATCAGTATTTGCTGTTTAGCTTCTCACAAGGTCTTACTGAAGAAACTGCATTTCATCTCATGGTATATACCAACACAAACTGGGACAGCTCCTTATGTGTTTTAAAATTGTAAGGCAGGATTTTAACTGTCATATTTTACATAATATATAACATACACATTCCCACACATCATTTCATTGATGAGAACATATCAATAGGTTATTTTCTCTGTTCCAAATAGAGAGTAAGGACAGCCTTTTGTGAATTCATTTTAGAAAGAGAATCACAAACGTGTTATGACTTGCTGCCAAGCAAGTTAGATATTAGTGTTTGGATTGAGATGAAACTACAGTACTTAACTAAATTTACTAGGCACAAGTACATGAAATCCAATATTGATAATAATTTATGAAAGTAAGAATACTGATTCCTACAATACTGCAAACTTAGTTTATGATAACATAATTAGTTACACTAATAACACTGCTTAGGCACAGTCTTGCTAATTATGATATTATAAATATTAATGATATCAAGACTTTGTATTTGATTGCCCCTAGTAGGATCATTTATCATGGTATTTCCAGTTACCAGGGTTATATTATTTTTCTTCCTTTTCTCTTGAATGTTCATTCCTGGACAAACAGCTATCCTGAGCTTATGCCTAAAATATATCAATAGATTATGAATGATGCAGCGTGCTTGATTTTAAATGCTATTATTTAGTGGCAATGTTACAATGATATAATTCAGTACTAATACAAATACACAATCAATTATATTCTGTATGTCTTTTAAAAGTCTAACAGAGCCAGCCAGACAAGATTATATAGGGCTTTGTTTTTATTCTTTCTCATGTGACCTGTTTCAAGTTAAGATTCTTTTGAATTATTAAATGCTTCCTTAAAGCATATTTTCACACAACCTTTTTAAAGTTAATTATTGATGTAGTGACAAGTAAAAAAGAGTAAGAATTACAATTTTTTTTGCTCATTCAAAAGGACACGAGAAACATCTTTGACAACGGTTGACTGTTTAGTAAAATACAAAGGTAACACAAAGACAGAACACTGAATGCAGCTTTGAAGAAGAATTACAACAAATCTGTAACATGAGTTCAATATGCTGTGTAGGTTTCCACAGGTGTTAAAGGGAAGAAGTTTAGATATAACCCTTTGAGCCTGGTTTAACTGCTTAACATAAGCAGATGAAAATGAAACTGCTTATATCTTGGTTTATTTTTAAGCAGTGTATTATCCAGAGCTTTAGGAATAGGATTGTCTTTCCTCCTTGAAGGTAATGTTATAATTTTCAGAGCTCCACAGAGAACAAAAACAATATAGGGCTCTCTAATCTCCTGCTAAATCCAATTCCAGTCATCAGCAATGATAAGCAGAGATTTGGAGGCATTTGACACTCCAAATCCTATTCTTTTGTAATTCTTTACTTTTTACAACATTTTCAACAGTCGTACATCAGATTTTTGGAAGGATAATCAATAGGCATGATATATAACTGAAATCAGTTTTCAAAGTGATCCCCTCTAGTAACCAGAAACAAAAGCTTGGCCTCCCTGCTGTGCAGGTATTTTGCTTGGAGCAGGAGGCAGCCAGGCATCAGCAGGAAGCCAGTTACACCTCCCTGCTTCTCAGCACGGATCAGCAGGTGCCCTGGTGGAGGGGTGAGCAGTACTGGGCAGCTGTAACCCATTGCATCTGTCAAAAACCTCCAAAAATGCTTTCGTTTCAGGGAACTACCAGAGCAGAGAGGAAAGACAGTCCAACAGTTAGGATTTCATGCTGACCATCATTTAGATTCCTATTTCATCACAGACTTCTAGGTTTAAATGATCATGCAGAATTTATTAAATTGTCTGGTGCCACCAATCCTCACCTGGATCTCCCCTGTCTTGCAGAGGGTTTGGGCATCAGCACACATGAAAGACCATGAGGTGCTCAGGTACGGTGATTGAAGGACCACTCCTACCTGATCTAGTGCTCCAACTAAGAGTTGGTCTGTGACTGCCTGTCTCAGCTGGTCAGAGCCAGTGCAGGCGGGTTTTTGCACGTCTCCTGAATGCTGCACCCTGGCTGGAACATCCAGGAACTTCTGGCACAATATTAGTATCAATCTGAAGCAAGTTGAGTTTCATTAAAACAAGCAGTTCCAGAACTTGTTCTCATGCATTTGTAATTTTACATCCTATACTGTTTTAAAGACACGATGTTTTGAATCACATGAAGAGATCATATTTATAGTAAAAATATTAGCCCATATCAAGCCATTTCAAGTTCGTCTTCTTAAGCTGCCTACATATTTGTTAATATTCAGAAGGAAAATGACTTGGTGACTAATTGTGACAGCAGCAGTGATTAATCAAGGTAAGTAGCAGAAACTGCATACAATGATTATGGAATTACATTCAAAACCAAGATTAGTGTTATTATACAGGAATGGCAATAAAACAACATACCTTTCCCATCAGATCAGCAATTCTAGGTACTGGTTTTCCCTTCTGATGGCACATGGTTGCAGGACTCTGTCCATTCCAGTCTTCAAGTTCCTCAATGCTTTTCAGGTAAAGAAGAGCTCGCAGTCCGGTGCAGTAGTCGTCAATAACAGTGAAATCTTGGTTTTGGATCGCACTGCACACCTACGAAATGCAAGTCAGTTATCAGCACCATCCTGACAGAGAAGCATATGGAATTAGCAAGCTCTTTGCATTTACTGATTATCAGGTGACCCTTTCTTCAACTCCACTGGGAAAGAAGTACAAGAATTCAGGATTATTGTCTGCTTAATCCTATGTCATGATATCACCACTGCGGTTCAGGAAAGAAGGGGCTCAGTAACACCAGTTATGCCCAGATTTCCCAGCAGCAGCCCTTGGACCAGACCTGAGGGCTGTTCACAGATCAACCTGCAAGCCCAGCCCAGGTGTGCCTGCCGGGGAGCTGACGCTGAGCCCGCCAGCACACCGGCAAACAAACCACCACCTGTGCTCAGACCTTTGCCTGCAGACACTCAGTGGTATCCCCCAGCCTGCTCTGCTCAGGAAGCACAGTTAGGTATAACCAGTTAGGTCCCAACCTAGAAAATCACAGAATCACAGACTTGCTGAGATTGGAAAGCATCTCTTGAGATCATGTTGTCCAACCTCGAGCTCAGAGAAGGGTCAACTACAGGAGGCTACTCAAGACTGTGCCCAGTCAGGATTTTGAATATCTCCAAAGACAGAGACTACACCTCTCTGGGGAACCTGGTTCAGTGTTCAATCTCCCTTGCAGCTTTTTTCTTACAGTTAAATGGAATTTGCTCTGTTTCAGTTTGTGCCCGTGGCCTCTTGCCATGCCCCTGGATAGCCCTGAGTTGAATCTGGATCCAATGACGTGTCTCAGCAAACAGCACTCATTAAGCTGATCTGCTAGTACTGGTGAGCATTGCCAAGCACAGAACACAACAATCTCCTTCTGCCATTCAGTGCAACTGGGAGGCCAGGCCACCTTATTTTAGATACTTTAGAAATATATAAAGTAGTGATCCCTGACCTGCAGAGCTTAGCATGTAAACACAAAACTACTGACAGTGACAGCAGAAAATAGTCTGACCATTTACATGAATTCTCCTAGAGCATTTTGGGGATATCAGCTCAGGCTTAAACCCATAGAGATCCCCAACCAAACTGACAACTGAATAAAAAATCCCTGACTGCTCTCTGAACACCTTCTCATTAGCTAAACTGTAATCAGCCATCAGTGACGAGGTGCAGGGTTGATTGAGTACCATTAATTATGAGTCCCTGGAAATGCTCTGAAATTCCAGATGTGTCAGTGTTTTCAGCCTCTGATTCAGCTTTTATTATAAAAGCTGAAAGGAGTGCTCCTGATAATACCTTGACTCCATGCACACATAGTGAACACAACAATGAAATAGCCACCTACTTTAGAACATGATTTGGTGCATATGCACAAACACATCCACACTTGGATGTGGAAATACAATTTAGATAATAATTGACATTAACACTTAAAAAGCACAGGAAATATATTATTGTTTTCCACATTTCAGAAATGACAATACAGCTTGCAGTCCTGAAGACAGGTACACATCACATTGGGAAATACCATATACTGTAGCTGAACAAGAAAAAAATAAGAGCAAACTATAAAATAAGCACAATAACATTTTCTATGCAGCGCATTTACATTACAAAAAAATCCGTTTCTCTGGAGAAACAGTGTGGGCATGAATTAGGTCTGTTACACCTTCCACAGGCTTCAAGACTTCATTTTTTTTTTTTTTTTTTTTTTTTTTTTTTTTTGAGAGCAATTATAGTGAGCATCATAATAATTTCCCACACAGGTTATTTAACTGCAAATGTCCACTGATGCTTATTTAAACCTTTTTGTACATCAAGGAAATCTCTGGGCTTTTTTAGTGCATGGGTAACACTTATATTATCTACTCTTACAAATACTAAAACTGTAAAAAAATAGTTAAAAGCCATGTCATGTCACTTGAAACAAGTTCAGACACTTTTGTCAAAATCCTGAAATATTTTGACAGGATGTATACCCATGAGATACACTGGAGGATACCTGTAATAACCTTATAAATAAAGAGGCTTTTACTGTTTTCCAGCTTGTGGTGCAGTGTTATGAACTGCAATAATATAAAAATGTGTGGAAGATAATAACACACTAAGAGCTAACCCTGTGATTCTATATGCAGTGCACTGTTTGCCTTTCCTGGAAAGTCAAGAAAGTTCCAGAACGGAAGGCAAAATGCAATTTTTAAGAAAAATGTAAATCTCTGCACCAAAGAAAAATGTTACATGAAATGGAAAGGCTTAGAACAAACAAGTGGTCTCAAACAATCCTCTGCTGTAAAAACCTTACTATACTATGACTATAATGCCTGATGGTGTAGATAATTAGCCAAAGACATTTGGTTTCACTGGGATAAAAGCAAGTGCTTATGTTTATGGGCCTTTCTTAGAACAAGAGAACTTCAAACATTAACATATACAAATCCAACTGAAATAGTTTAGCCATGTTTTTGGCAAATTCCAAAATTCTTTAAAATTTCTTATGTTGCACATATCAGATGGTGAGATTTGTATTTCAGGCTTACAGTATCTTCCATCAATCAGTGTAGAAGCCTTTGCTGCATTTTAAAAGGTGGTGAACAAAGTCAGGATAAAAGGTCACCATGACCCATCAGCCATGACAATTTCTACACCACAGAGAGAGGTTTTTAGCATCATACCTGGCTGCCTCTGAATCACCAGTTTAAATGACACTGTGTCCCCTTTTCAGCACAAGAGAAGTGGCAGGGCAACAGACCAGGTGAGACTCAAACTCAGGCATCCGGAAAAATCATGGAAGAACTGAACCGACCCATCTCCACACCTCATTAACGCCCCTGCTTTGCTCCTGCTGCTTGCACTGGGAACAGGCACTTGCCTCCCTTGCAAAGCTCAATGCTCAGCCTGAGCCCCATCTACTGCAGTCCAGATACTGCTGTACTCAAAATGGTTGCTACCACCTCTCATTTAATGTCTTATCAAACCACCTCAAGAGGAGATAAAGGTGAGAAGTGCTGTGTGAGGGCTGCTGTCCGTGCCTCACGCACTGACAGAGCAGCAGCAGGAGCTGCAGCCAGTCCTGCCCGCCCAGCCCCTCTCCTCAGCACCAGGCTGGTACCAACCAAGCACAGCAGAACGTGCTTCCCTCTAGACCCCGAAACAAAAACCTGAACAGCACTGAAACATCAAAAGTGAGAACACACCCCTGTGCCAGAGCAGTGTCTGTATCCCATGGCCAACAGAAGCCGCTTATGGACGAGTGCAAGAAACAGAGCGCGCCTGGATCTGTTGCTCGTGTGGTTTATCAGCCCAGGTCCTGGCAAGCTGCAGTGCTGGGACTTCGCACAGCGGGGATGGCACCTGTTTAATATCCCTTAATCCTAAATAATCCAAGTGGATCTGTTTAATGAGTAAATTAACATTCAGCTGTTCACTGACCCAGCCTTTCACCTGAAACATTTAGGTAGAAAGTATCTTCTTCTGTGGAAGATGTGAGACTGGCCCTGTGGAGCATCCTATGGGACAGAGTGAAGTCTGTCCCAGGTCACAAGGAAGCTGTCAGCTGTCCTGCTGACAAGTGCTGTCCTGATGTCTTGCTCGTGTTGGTCTCTAGCTTTGGACTAGAACTCGGACTAGAAGAGAAAGGTGCTACACTTTTCCTGTTTAGGAAGGTAACGTGTTATTGCAGGGTGATAAGTTTGCATAAGCTTGGTTTTACTGTCTTGCCTGGCTCTGTCCCAGCAGTAGAACTGCTACAATTCAATTTTTAACATTGGATCTCCTTCCTTTTCTCCCCAGATCCAGACTCCAATGATTGCCCCTCATATCCCAAAAGAGACACGTAGGCCAACATGCAATGTATGATCATTTATATTGTGCTCTCCCTATTTTGAAATCTAAAACTGCTCAGCATAAGTTGCAACTGTAAGTTACAATTCTAATCTATACAGACATGTCTGAGATACTAAAAGACACAATGCCTGCTTTGCTGCTGGTAAACACCCACCAAAATATCTCACTGGGGAATGGGGATGTGAAATCAATCACAGGTTAAGGCTGTAAGCAAAACTGTTCTGCAAAATGCAATGATGGGAGAGACACGCAAAGGTCCCTGCTGATGTCTTTCTTATGAAATGACCAGTCTGCTCTACTACTAAATAAACATAAAAACTGAGTGTAACTTTGTCACAGGATCTAGAGACATTACAAGTCTTACTTGAAGAACTAGAGTAAATTGTAAAGAGATTATTATTGTGTAAAAAAAATTTTACAGGTTACAAGATTGTTATTAAACATTGACACTAATCTAGAACCTTTAATTCACATATTTTGAAGAAAAAGTTCACTACTGGTGACAAGTACTTCCATGCCAGTCACAAAACATTGTAAACGCCTTTGCTGTTAGCAGAATCATCACACAACAAAGAGATGCCAATTTCTGAAGTGTTGACTGAAGCAAATCCCTTGCACTATTTATTGAGAGCTCTGTCTGTGTAAGACCTTTCAGTTTTGTTCCATAGTCTGTGTTTCCAGAAGCAATGTGGGAAAATACCCAGACATTAAATTTTATTGCTATTTCACTCTCTACAAAAATGGATGTGTTTTCTGTCCAAACTTTGGCATATCCTGAGGGACTGTGTGGAAGACCTGTGCCATCCATGAAGAACTTGGACAAAGTGCCTGAGGTATTGCCAGCCAGATCACCCAGTAAAGCAATTCCTGTTCAGTGCTGTCCCTGCTTCTTCCCTTTGGAAGATGTCGTAGAGGAGAATTTTTTTTCTGTAACACTGAAAGAGGAAACAGTGAAATCCTCTTCAGGTTGTGCACTCTCTCTTACCCTAGGACCTTCAGGTTTTACATAAAGTCATTATTATTTAGCAAAATTCCAGCTGGACATGTGATGATGAGGAATGGTGCCAAACACGAACCCTACCTGCATTCTTTCTATTCCATCAATAGCTGGGATTTCAACAGAGGCCACAGAGGAGATGCAGATCTAGACATGTTTGTGTCAGTTCTTCCCTACACTACTTTCACCTAACAAGAGGTATTGTGTATAATCTCATATACTGCCAGATCACCTCAAAAGACTGGTGCAGGTCAGAGAATCTAGCCTGTTCAATACTGTGTTGTTTTGCAAGAATAAAGTTAACTATTCTTGGTGTGACAAGATCTGTGTGAACAAAAATCCTGTAATGTCTGGTAGCTGTTGTGCTCCAATTTGAAATTGTTTCCAAGTACTCTTAGAACCCTTTGTAAGTGAGGAATTTGTTCTGGGAGACAATAGCTTGGAGAAAATTTTGATTTTACACCCCTCTGAAATACATGTATCTCTCTTCAGGATATGGGTGTAAAATAATTGTCACTGTTATGAAAACAGAAGTATCAGTAAGGAGGCAGATGGGTGGCAGCGATACATGGTCTAGAAGTAAGAAGATTGATGGGTATATATTTGTATATACAAATGCAAATCACATAGCTTGACTGTTCTACCATATTAGTTTCCATTTGTTGTAGCTGTACAACATCAAAGCAGTGATGTCTCCATATATTGCATTTAGTGGTAATGTAACGGACTACCAAAAAAAAAAAAAAAATCAAAGTGAGAGTTTCTAAGTAGTTTCCTGGCAATTGAGACAGCAGGCTCTTTCATCTGTGCTGTAACTGTGGCAGTGCATTGATTTAAACTCCTTCTGAGATCTCAAATGCTTTTATATTCGTAGGTCTCACTGGCTGCTTTCTTTTTGCCTTTTTTCCCCTTCAAATGATAGAATTCTAGCATTTAGCAGAATGCCATCTTGCTTCCCCAGAAGATGGAGACTTATTTCAGCTTTGGTTCTAAACTGCACAGGATTTGTAAATAAAATACTCTCAAAATGCCATTCGATTAAGAAACTGGCCTTTGATTTCACAATTTCTAATATTCTGACCGTAGCAAAGGGATAAACAACTATTATTCCTCTGAGATACCTGTGAAAGGGTTTACAATGCATTAACAACTATGCTTTGCCATTAATTTGCTTGATTTCCTTTGAAATATTTTTACTGGCATGCTCAAATAGTAAACAAAAGGTTTACTATTTTGTATTACATTTTCAATTTTAGCATTAATCATCTTTCTATAGAAGCTTTCTTTTTCTATTAAAAATTCTTCCTGATAAGTATTGAAGACATGAATTCACCTTCCTGTTGGAGAAACATTTATGAATGCCTGAGCTGTTATTTAATGTATATTTGAAGCTACTGCTTTCTTGATTAGGTTCTATTGATTAAGATTCTTGTGAAAAAAATCTGAAGCCATGAATGAATGCAAGATGGTTCAGGAAGGATTCTATTTGTGCCCACCTGTGTATCTATATAAATCACCAACATTAAAAAGACTAATTTTAATTGGAGTGGGCAACAGCATTATGATAATCTGGGTGAGACATACACACAAGTTAGAATTTATTCTCAAAAGCAACTAGCAAAAATTGACTCGACTAAAGGAAGATCTTTCTGGTCCATGCAATCTATATGCTGCATAGCCCTTGCCTATGGAAATGAAAATGCATGTTTTCTAGCCCCTGTACAATAATTTAGATGTGCCCAGATCTCCACAGCAAAAAGCAACAGACACTGCATTGGCTGTCTGACACAGTGCTCATAATAATGTGGCAAGAGCTGCAATGCGAGAGCATGCAGACAAATAAAATCTCCTCTGAGAGGGGTTTCTGTACGTACAATCTTCAGGATACCAATGTCTATGGAAAGGCTGCCTCTATAACGATGGTTTCTCCTCCTCGGTCTTGTTGAACATCGACTTATCAATACATTAAATGCATAGCCTAAATTCTCTTTTCTATCTAATTATTACTCCTGCTAGAGGGCTGTAGGATTAAGAACATTAGGGGAAGTGGTTGATCAGACAATGTGGTGCAATCTCAGGAAAAACCTCGAGACTCTTTGTTTTAAAGGACAAATTTGTGAAAAGAAAAAGCTTCCAAAATATTGACATAGTACAGATGGAATGATTTGATTCACTCACATTAGCTGCTTAAATGACTCTAGAGATATAGGTTAGCAGATGGGATGTTACTTAACAAGTCTTCAGATACGTCAGGATCAAGATGCAAAACTGAATTGGATGATAGCTGATAGCCTTTTTAAAATGTTACAATTGAACTAATATACATGAGCTGATGAACTACTATTTGTTTCAGAGTCTAGTACAGCTTTCAGAAAGCAGTTTGAAGGACCTCAATATTACATCTATGAACTGCCTGAATTATGGGGAAAAAAGCCCACCTAATATTTTTCAGAGTCCTGGACTTGAAGTCCTAATGAGCTGAGGGCTTACTAGAGACACTTTGAGGGATAACACACAGAAGATTCAAAGATGCTAATAAGTTCAGGCTCTGAAAAGTAGGCAAACATTCACATAAGGCCTAAGAAATCTATATTGAAAAAAAAAAGACTGGATGGTCCTATGCCATATGGGTCTCAGTAAGTCAGAGAAGTATTTCTGACATTTTGTTATACCTCAAAAAGTTTCATCAGACAATCTTGAGATAAATTGTCCTAATCAAAAGCAGAGGCTAATGTCAGTAAATAATGGAACTGAAAATTAGTTAAAAGGAGAAGGTCTCAAGCCCATGCAAGATAAGTTTATAGGATAAGAGCTCTATTTCCTGCAACAGCCTGGATCCTCTCTACAACAGGACAACATAATGCTGATACAGTGTCAAGCAGAGCTGAGCTGGCCCTTAGGGAGCACTGAGGCAGGGACCCAGGTACGGAAATACGGACACGGCATCTGGGCAGCAGGAAGAGCCCCACAGCAGCCTCCTGAAACAGGCTTACTGGGAAGCTTCCCCAGCACCAAGGTGATGGCTACTCTTGCTGGCAGAGAGACCTCAAAGTACCTGATTTTGGGGCTGCAAGACACATCTTGTTCATGTACTGCTCCAGCAACCCTGGGCAGTTGTGAGTGGCCAACGACGAAGGCGGAGAAGAGTCGAGAATCCATTAGCCACTTATCAGATGAGGGCACGGCAGGAGATAAGAGCACTATAAGGGATCCTTTAGGAATGTTATCCAATGCATTAATTCCTAGCCTACTCAAATCTGGTTTTCATCCCCTTAAGTTCTCTGCTGCCAATTAATATATCTTTGATCTAAATAGCTAAACTGGGTGTTTGGGAGTGGGAAACTGGTGCTTATCAAGGGACCCTGAACGATGCAATTTTGCATCCTGTGTCTTTGAGAGGGGAAATGCAGAATAAATCAAGATTTTTCAGAAGGCTCCCTGAGGTAACTGTGGGTTTTTTCCCTGTCAACCACCCCTAGAGAAATGGTTATATTTCGTTATCTCACTAAAGCATTCTGTCAGTTCTTGGAACTACAAAGTGGACCTTTATGCAGTAGGTGGGCACAGACATGCACCGATAAAAGTGCTGATCATGATCATCTTTCCTAAGAAAACAAATATGATTCCACATGCCTTGAGCATTGAGGAGTCTGGGAAACAGCTTCATAATCAGTCATGTACAGCAAATTGTATCATTGTACTGCAGATCTGCAAAATGAAAGACAGCTTTGAAAGCAGATGAACTAACTCCCCTGTGTAAACAGTCCAAACACATATAGAGGCTCTACAACTATCTTTAAATATATGCCAAATATCACATCATATTTCATTTATTAACATGCAAAGGTCTTGCCTCTCTCTTATAAGTACTGTTGTGGAAAACGAAATCCTTCAGCTCTCCCAGTGGTTCAGCAGCTGCTGGGACAGCATCACCAGTTGTGTCAGGTAGTTGTAGATTTATCTGACCCATTTCCACAAGCCATATCCTCCAGCTCCAGAGAAATTTCTAAGCAGATACCATTTAAGTCCCTCAGATATGGTGGTTTTATGATAAAAGTCATGAAGTAACATGACACAGAAGTTAGCAGTGTTTTTAAGATTTTGTTTTCTGAGAGCTAGCCAACAGGAACACCATCATCTCTGGAACTGAGTTGGTCTGTTATCCTATTTTTGGAAAGGTGTATTTGTCAGAGAAGAGCGTGGCTCTAGGAAAGCACACCTTTCAGAAAAGAATAGTTTTCTGAAAAACGTGGGGAAAAGAGTTTCAGAATAACCAATATGTGCTGTTTGACAACATGGAATGCAATGGCTCCATTTAACTTGAAAATGTCTGTTTTGCAATCCAAGTTAATTGGAATGAAAAGGTCAAAACCAAAATATGTTGCAAAAAGATTGAAACAGATTTGATTCACCCAAATAATATTTTTTTCTTAAAATGTGTTAATTCCACACGTTTTTAGAATTTTGATTATCAGTCTAAACTGGAAAACTTTTCCATGCTTAAACTTCCCTGTGACAGAATAACTGTTTCCTGATCACTGGCAATAGTCAGGCTCATTAATGCTTAACAGATCCAGGGTAGACCTTCAGTGTTCATCCCAGGATACTCTGAATCAGACACAGCAGGGACTTCAGCCCAGATCTATTTTGATTAAATGAAATTTGTCAATGAAAAACAGTTTCCTCAAAGAAATTTTCAACAAATTCTAATGAGAACCATTTACTGAGGGACATCCTCCTGTGATCAAAATTTTGAAAGCTGCAGACCTCTCAAAATCAAACAGAAAAGCAATTTTTCCATTTTGGAACCTCAGTTCAGTCCTGCAATGATTAACCCCTCATCCTTGTGAGTCTTTCCCTCTAGTACTCTCACATTTTATTTCAGCTAAAATTACTTTCATCCTTTATCAGCTTGCCTGTACGAATTTGTGCAGCAGCTGCTGTGTCCATTGAAGAGTGAGATTCATGTGAACAAAATAGTTCTGATCCTGCGAATCCTTCGTGTCTGAGATAAAAACCCACTTCCACATTTCCTTAGGGATTGTTTTACCTATCTCCATCCAAATAATAAATATCAGCAAGAAAAGCAGCAACATAACTCAGGATATTGAAGGAAGTTAAACCCTTTCTTAAATGTACTGCCAGCTTCCGAAATGCCAGCTTAGAAAAATGCTTTCGCTGTTTCTTTTATTCTAATTACATGGATAAAAGAACCCCTCATCGGCCAGATCAAGCTGTGTCAGGAGGCTTGGGCTTGTGCTTGTAGCAGGAAAAAAACATATTGCTCCATCCTTCCTGGGCAGAAAACTCACTTTTCTACCACTGGGAAAAGCAACAGATCAGTGACCAAACTGCAGCTAGCCCAGCACCAAGCCCAAGATGAGCTGCACAGCAGTGGATTCCTGTGCCAGTGTGGGCTCCAGGACCACCATGCCTTCCTCAAGCACAGCCTCGTCCACTGTTTGCTTTCCCTTTTTTCCTTTCACTGCCAGGTACAGCCTTTGACTGAAAGATCAACAGAGCTGCTATGATACAAAAACGAAAATTTCTTAAACATCTATTTTCTTTGTATGACTGACAATGTTTTCAAGAAGAACTTCTCTGATGACAGAGCCTTGCAATACTGAATGTTTTACATTTTCCCTTTTTGGAAAACAAGTCTCCTGCAGTTTCAGCACATACAACATAAAAAAGAAAAAAAAAACAACAACCCCACAGGAATTTTCCTAAGTAATCATTGGAGATGGCAGAAAGGAACAAAGAAACAGCATTTTCCACTGTGCTTATCATGCCTTCTATTTATTTTCAATATCCAACAAGGAGCTGGGTACACTTCTACATTCAATTTCCAGTCACCTCCACACGTACTCAAGGGAACTCAGTCTACAACAAAGCTAGCTTCATGTCTGAAAGCAACCTGAGCTGAGTAAAACACCCTGCCTACAGTTTCATCAACAATTAACCAAGCCTCTTGTGAAGACATCTCCATGTTGCATTTACTTTGTAAACTTTAAACAAAACTCACTGGGTGTCAATTCACACCATGTGCTTTACCAACATGGAGAACAGCTCTGTGTGTGTTCATGTACGAGAGCAGCAGCACAAATCCACATCAGTAGTGTGAATCCACATTAAAAATAGGTGCAGCAGCACTGGGTTTACAAATGACAAGCAATATTGTGGATCCTTGGGAGACATGGAGAAAAACATTATTCTTCCCATCGCCTCAATTCTTAAAGTCCCTGTGTCACCAGACCCAGGGAAGCAGGGTAGACGCCCAGGCAGAGCAGGAAAGGGGAGCAGACCCAGTGTCCCCAGGAGAACAAATCCACTGCAAAGGCTGGGAGTGTCTCGTATAGGGCAGCATTTGAGCTGATGCTCAATTGAGACCTAATTGTTAGTAAATAATTATTACCATACAGTGATAGTTGAAACTACTTTGCATGAGAATTCATTACAAGAATGACAAACAGCAATTGTTACAGAATGAGCTTTAATTCATTCTCACAAATTTATGAAATAACAATCCTATCTATGCAGACTTCATTTACTAGCTGGTGAAATGAGCAGAAATAAAGGAAAGCTAACAGATAAATCCCCTAAGCAGCTCCAAATAAAATGTAGAACTAATGTAAAACTGCACAAAATAAAAGGCATTATTAGTGTTGAATTTAGTCTGTAACTTTACAGTGTGCTGATTTGAATACTGCAACTTTTCATTAAAAGTGGCAAAATAATATATAGGAATCAATAATGAAAACCTGTTTTAATTTTACATTTTTTACAACCATAACCAAAAAACTTTATAGACTGTTTTTGTTTGAGAAATTCTGATTTCCTTTAAAAGAAATTCTCACAGAAAATTCTCACTATCAATTAGCAATTTCCCTCCCAATCGTCTGTAATGGAGCAAGTGTGGCAGTCCTCTAATTACTTTTTTTTTATTAGCAAAGACAGACAGTTGAGAACAGGCTGAGTTTCTGTAATTAGCGCAGGGCTAGGAAAATAACAGAAAATAATGAAATGTTTTCAGAAGTGAATGCTTGGTTATATCTGTCCCAACTCTTTTCTCTCTTTCACATTCATTTTTCTTTGGATTTTATGTCGACATGTTCAAATAGCACTTTGTTCCCTCTTTTGTTTCTGCATGTACTGCAAATTTCAGCTCTGCAGAAAACAGCCACTGCATTCAGTGCTGCATCCATTGAAGACTTTTTTCAGTGTGTGGCTCTGTGAGCAGTGGAGCTAATGATATCTGGCTTCCAGCAGCTCTGTGTCTCCTGGTTGCGTCCTCTGACGTCTAATAAGGTGTGACTGCCAATTAAAGCCTTTCCTGTGGCTGACACAGTCCTAACAGCGCTGTCCCATGCGGGTTCTCAGAGGTCCAATAAAGGTGAGCTCATAGTGAGCTTGTGCTTACACTGGAGGAATGCAGCTACTCTCTCTCCTCTGCCTTTTTTGCTTCTCAAAATTTGTTAGAGTAAAACACTTTCTACCTTCTGGCAAATTTCAGTGAAAATGGCCACAAAGCTCAAATGTGATGGAGGATACTCAAATGGATGTTCAAATACCTATCAAGTTTCTTTGGGAACACAGTCTAAAAACTGCTATTTCTACAGGAGACTACACTTATCTCAATCAAAGGACTTATATCTGAAAAGGTTTTACCTTAAGTGGTACTTTTTTTTCTTAAAAATCTTGGTGGGTCTAAAGTACCATCCCTTGAATCTTGTCTCATATCATCTCGGTAGCCTGACACTGCATCCAGCAACCTATTCTTCCCTCATCAGTTTTAATCGTGAGAGAAGAATGAAGTCCAGCACCTTAACTTCTCTGTGTCATGGACAGCTTTGTACAGAAAGGTTTTGTTCTTCTACCCCTCAAGTTACAACCTGCATCAGAAACTTCAGACTGTCTAGCTGGTGCCCAAATGTGCCTGTTCTTGTGCTTATTCACCCTTGGAGCACTCTCTGCCTGGCACAGAGGAAAGCCTGCAGCCTGTGTTCCCTCCATGTGCTGGGCTAAGGACAAGCTGGGGGCAGAGGAAGGGTGGGCTCTTGGGGAGTCCAGGCAGGAGAAGCACAGCCTTGCTCTGCCACACTGATGGCACCCTGTTTGAGACTTGCAGCAATCCACCTGACTTCCTTCTCCTCATACTGTGCTGAGACAAAGGACTCTTTGCATTCAGAATCATGGCTGTTCATTGCAAGACAAAGTATTTTTTTCCCAATGGTTATCAGTATAAACTTAACCTGGAATTTCAAAACACAGGGACAGCTCCCCCACTCCCGTGCTCTGCACTCCCAGGATTTGAATGTCTTAGATCTTCACTCTACATTAAATGGCACAAATAGTAATTCCAGGATGAGAATTTTTTGGCCTGATCTAGTCCTCACTTAACTAAGGTATCAGAGTCTTCACTGACTTCAACAGACACTGATACAGGCTCAAAAGAAAGAAGAGTAATAAAGTGCATGGAGAACCAGATCTGTACTTTGCAGTTCTGTAGCCATAAAAAAAGTATAGAGTTCCTTACAGGGTTTCACATTTGCACAAATACCATAACAATGCTGTCTCATAGATCAAGTCCCACTATTTTGTGATGGAAAAGCCTGTTTATTCACACACAAAGGGCCATCCTGCTGTTACAAAAATCTCTCAGCTAAATGCTTCAGTAAAAAGCCTGCTGAAGAAAAAATAATAATCAAACTGTCCTGAATCCCTTGAGACGTTTGCTCCAAAGAGGTACCAACAAGAAGGTTCCTTGAAAATGTTAAAAATCCACAATCAGTCTCACAAAAACAACCGTTTTCCATGTTGGAGGGAGAGTTTATCTTACAGAGGCAAAACTCATCGCTATTGCTTTCCTGTCATGGACTGTCACATTTCCAGAACGGTGTTGTTCTTCCTCAGATCCCTGAGGTCCCACATGCAAGTGGTGCTGGGCGGGAGAGAAGGGCATGAGGCAGATCCAGCTTCATGGCAGCTCTGCCTATGGTGGGGGCACACTGGCACCTTCTGCCCTTGCCTGAGAGATGAGAGGGTCACGGGGCAAGGCCCGGGGGCAGCAGGGGCACATGGGCTGAACACAGCGCGGTGAGGACAAGAGCACAGCACCCACAGGAACAGGGCTGCAGGGCACTCCATCCCAGCCAGGACAAGAGGGAGAGGAAGGTGGATGAAGGTGGGGCTGGAAAAGGGCTCAGGGCAAAGCCACAGGCTGCCCCACTGGGAAGCAGCATTGCAGGGGTGGATTTTAAATCATTGCTGCATAGAAAACCTTACAGACATCCATGTCTGCAATGGGGGACATGTGTGACCTTCACATTTCGTGAGAAAAGACACTTATTTGAAAAGGAGCCCATGTTCTTTACATGAAAATGACCAATATTCCAGATGAACAAAGTATTCCATACCAGAACATAATGCTAAAAGGGTCTACCATGAAACAAGCATACTTCAGAAAGTACCCCTTTGTTCCACCTCTTTTTTTTAGTTACATCTGCTAGAAATAATGACTACAGAATCTCTTTCAACAAAAGGTCATTTATGTCAATGGACAGAACACAGAGGATCAGATCACCTGCTGTAATTGCAAATTAATGCTCTACTGCTAATGCATTAACTACACAATATTGATCTACAATTGAATCATACAGGCTACTGTGAAGTGATTTTTACTTTAATATTTTTACGCTTTTATTGCTTTTTCCCTAATGCATTTTCTCTTTCCGCTGGAATTTTCTATAATTGTTTCCCATTTTAATTTCCTGCAGCAAAATGACTTTAAAAATGTATGTCTCTTTCAAAACCTTGCAAAAATCTAACAAACCATCAGTGTGACATGGTAAATCCCATACATGTTGCAAAACATGCAAAAAAATTGATATACATCTAATTGTGATAAATTTGCCCTTTAAAAAAAGCCCCCTTAAATTAGAAATAAAATACCTCAGCCTCATTGGAAGCCTGTAATAATAACCTGCATCACAGAAAGATGCTTCTAGACATTTCTGGAGCTCATGGTATACAAAGAATGCAGGATTATCTCCATATTAAAATTGTTGTTTTTTTTTTTTTTTTTTAATTTCATTCCTGTACTGAAAAGGTATTAGTAGATTCAAGTATGTTAAAAAAAGTATAGTGCTATGGAATCAACTGAAGAATGACTGAAATGTTTCAGCATCTTTAATGAGAAATTAAAAACCAAGTGGGGTCTTTTTGCAAGTGTTTCTCAAGTCTATAAAGGGGAAGAATGCTCTATTAAATTGCTGTATAAAATTTTAAGCCCAGCTACTACAGATTACAATGATCCAGTTTGTTTTCCATACCTGCTGCAAAATTCCTTACACCCAAACCTTTTTGCAAGTAACAATACTAAGATGTTGCCCTCCATCTTCTAAAGGAGGGGATAGAAAGTATTTTGATTACTGAAACTCTCTCCCCACACCATTTCCTAATATACCTGCTTAATACCACTTGAGGTGGTAATGGCATACAGCAAAATATGGCTTGCCACCTGACTCCTGACTTGCATTCCTGTGTATGATGATTTTGCAACTGGAAAATAAATCCCTGTGCTTTAAAAATAAAAGCAATTGGAAAAAATAATGGAGAACTGATCGCAGGTGAAATAGCTGCAGAGGAAAACCTGATCTTGCTTTTAATGGAAGAACATTTATTATTCATAAACCTTTCCTCTAACAGATATGCTACACTGCAATTAAATCAACTCTCACAATAGGCCAGGAACGTCCTGCTCCCATGGCAGAGAAGACACAGGACTCCTGTTGAGACACAGTGAAGGGAAGCCCAGTGGCCAAGCAAGTGCTGCTGTCCCAGGCTCTCGAGCTGAGCTCCATGGACAGATCAGTACAGTCTGTGCTCCTCTGTAGTACGGGGCCATGTTTAATGCTGGATGATATGACAGTCCCTAGCCTTTTCGAATACTGCTGCCTAACAGGGTGGTGACAGCAGTGACATACCCCAGTCCTAAGCCCACTGCCTCTTTGGCACAGCTGAGCGCAGAGGTCACTCCATCCCTGCCAAAGCCCAGGCTGCTTGCTTCCTGCCTCTGGGTCAGTCATAAGGTGTCCTCGTGGTTTTGGAAATGTGAAGTCAGATCACAAAACGTGCAGTATTGCGTCAGTCTGAGTGTCTCTTCGGAATCACCTCCAACAGTGTCCAAAGCAGATACTTTAGATAAAGCTATGGGACACATCCAGAATTCCTCCAGTACAGTCCCAGCTTCTAGCTGCTTAACTCAGGGACTTGCTATGCAGTGCATCTTAAACACTGAATCGTTCAGTAGAGCACTTTATTTGATGCTATCTACAAATTCTGTACTTGCTCTGTATGTTGGTACTGAGAAAGCAGAAGTCAATGACAAAGCTGTAAGCAACAGAGGTTGTGAACGCTGAAGGAGCAAGTTGGGCATTTGATACCAAGGACATGTGAGAGAGATTGGGATTCAGGGAAAAGAATATTAACTGGCTATTTGTATGACCTCGTTTAGAAGGAAAAAAATGGCAACGATTCTGACAATCCTAATTAGGTTCCAAAGATGACCTGTGAAGATGAGGCTGTCTTCTTCTGTCTATCACAATGTATCTCATCTGAGAAGCAAGTAAGCTTCAGTCTAGTCCCAGTAAGTGCATTTCTTCTATGACTTTCTATAGAGATTACTCATTTCCTTCTCCCTTCCATCTGTCCTTCCCATGATGAGGAAAAGACTTAAGGCCTGTATTCACAATCCTGCATGAAGTTTATACTAAAGGCTTATTTTAAAATGGATGCAATTGAACTAGTTCAGATCCTTACCTACACAGCCACTTTAGAATCCATTTGAGATTAGTTTAAATGACTTCCCTACTTTAGTGAAACAGAAATAAACCACTCAAACTGAGGATATTTTTGATCCAGAGGAGTTTAAAATCAGTTCTAGAGATGACTTAAGTTAACTGGTGAAACCTAAGGACAAAATGAGAGTTTTTTCACTATCTCCGGGAAAATTTGCTGAAAAGAGAAATTGTTCTGTAAAGGGCAAAAGATCTGTATAGATCCAAGCAATTTGTGGAAGCCAGTTTTAGAGAATTTGATTACTGCTAAAAAGAAAACAATAATTAATGTCTTGGAAATCCAATTGTCTTTCTCCTGAACACTGACTGGGATGTCTGCATTAAATTATATTTCAGAATTTCCCATTACCATTGGGGCAAACCAACAGGAAAAGGAAAGAATGAAAACCAAACAGCTACACAGTCTATATAAAGTAGAAGTGCAAAAGTGATATTAGTCCCCTTGATTTTTAGTCATCCAGAAACAGATACAGCAGACATAGAACAGAAAATCATTTCAATCTGTGTAGTTCAGGTCATGTAACATTGCTGCAGACAAAGCCATTGAAACTGCAGCTCTATTAGCAATAACAAATGAAATGCATCTACAGCATTAAAAACATTTCCTTGCCAATCCCAATCTTTTTTTTTTTGTAGACAAATGCTGCCCTGTAATTTTCACCATTACTTAGTATTTATATGGAAGAAGCTGTCAGACAATTGTGTAAGAAAGGTCAATCTTTTATCTGTCCATGGAAAAGAAAAGTTTGAATCACTTTAATACAACTAAAACAAAAAAAAAGAAAAAAAAAAAAAGGAAATGGTATTAATACATCCAAAGAGCACAGCAAGTCTATAAAAAAGGAACAGCCTTCTGCTTCATCTCCCAGAGATGCTAACTTTGATTTACATTAAAAAAACCCAACCAAACCAAAACATTGAGCTGGCTTTTTTTTTTTTCTTTTTTTTGGTGAAACATAGCAAACAAATGACTAATCGCAGCAGTCACTGTAGCTGTGTAAAAAGGATGGTCACACTGAATCTAATTTCAATGTCAAAGTGAATTGTGGGAATGAAACCATTCTAGTCATCCCATGGAATGACACAAAGCTGATATTCACAGGATCCACAGCTGCTGTTGTCTATGGTGGGACTGATAGATAAAGAGGCTGAACATCTACCAGGATGTAACAATGTACAGTGGAACAATATAACATAAAGACCACCTGCTCCTCACCATTTTAACATACACGCTGCAATGGTGCCCTGACATGCCTGGCAGAGCAGGTAAGGGGCTGATTTCCCACCAATTTTCTGGTGCCTGTAACATGAGGCCACCAAGGTGTCCTTCCACGACAGGGCCTGACTAACTATGCCAGTGTGGTCAGCACCTCAACCAACCCTCAGGCAATGCAAGCTGCAGCCTGCCCTGCTGAATGCCAGTGCAATGCCAGCACCTCATGCAGGGCTGCAGCTCTACACCTCCCATTTCAAAGAACGTGCTTAAGGGACACAGATGCCCGGATAAACAAAAGTTACTTTAAACTGGCTCCCTGTGAGACAAACACAGTACTCCTTGCAAGCCCTCTCACCTTGAGAAGGCTCTTTGCAGACAACAAAAACTGAGAATACAGGAAGAACAGATAGCTCAAGCTTAACTCTGTGTCAACCCTGTTTGTATGACAAGGAAGAGATGTTTAAATTTTAAATCCTCTAAGTCAGAGTTAAAAAGTACTAACAAACTCATGGTTAACCTTTTCCCAGATTGGCATTGCAACACCCAAAGTTTTCTTTTGGCAACTCCTCCTCCTCTTCCATGTGAAATGAATGTCTTTTAGCAAGGAGCATGAAGTTAAAAACATGAAAATTATTTTCAATGGTAGAAACCCCCCGCTATCCGAATGCTTGAAAGGAAGATACATTATGATCTTAATGACAGTTACTTGAACGTTAACATTTTAAAGAAAGAAGCAGTACCTGTAAGACAGAAGCCCCACTGTGCAGGAACTGAAGCCCAGTCTCAGCAGAATCGATGCCTCCAGTTGCCAGGATGGGAAACCCTGGGAGCGCACGGGCGATGGCAGACACCGCGCGGAGGGCGATGGGCCGGATAGCATTTCCTAGAGAAAACCAGGGCACAGGGTTGGCAACATCCCAACAGACCCTGGTGGAACTTGCACATCCCTCATGGTACTGCAACATCAGGAACTAACATCTCATTCTGAGGTGCAGAGGTTATGTTCATTTGTAAACTGACACCAAGTGGGTTTCTAGTGGTATTAACACTTGTACAGCAAACTATGCACATGGCTGGAATACAGAAAAAGGCAGAAACATGTGGATAAACATTGCCAAGCTAGCTTGAACATTTTAGCTGATGTTCAAAACAGACTAAAAATGTCTGAGACAGAAAGCGATAATTTACTATACAGTACACTGTAGACAAAGAGATCTATGTTTCCACATAAAGAATCAGATTGATTTTCTGTACCTAAATGTTGTCCAAGTAAGAGCAAACACCTCATTTATTTATGTTCAACTAAAAATGGTTTAAAAGTGCCGTTTCACTGCACTTGACATTTCATATTTTGTTTCCCCTTCTGGATGTTTGTAGAGTCAGATGATTCTTTAAGTAAGCCGCCTTTAACAATTAATATGATAGTCAAATTCTCAAAAGAAGAAAATATATTCATTTATGGTAGTATCTCCAAAACTGGAGCTTGTATTTCAAATGGTACACAGAAGTTGAGTCAGACTACCCCCTGCTATATTTAGAGGATTATGATTAAAGTCTTGATACACTGTGTCTGCATAGCATCTGTTTTGACTACAGTCTACTGATGGTATGCAAGTATGAAAAATATACCTACAGATGCTGCTCATTAAATGATGGACAGCATAGATAAATGACACTTCCAGTTATTTTTTAGGCTAGTTGGGATTTCTCTAGATAACTCCCACATTATTACAATTTCTATTTAATTTAGGAACCTTTAGGATAATTTGATGGCATCATTGGGCAACAAGACAGTAGTGTAAGGGAGGACACATCACTCCCAGAGGACCTGTATGGCTGTGGCTGTCAGGCCTTTTTTTTCCCCCCCACAGTACTTTATGAGGTAACAGCAACCAAACTTCATGCGCATGAAAGGAACAGCCTAACCCAAGATGCACTATTGATACGTTTTCAGGAAAACTAGACCCTGATGGGTAAAAATATGAAATCTCACCAAAAGTGCTATAAAGAATCCAAGGTCCCAACTGAATAGATGGCAGAAGGGAGCTGGAGCTGAACAGGAACTTTCCATAGGACACTAGTGACTATTTGCCATCGTTTGGGCTGGATTAATTGTAACGTGTTTGAAAGGCATAGAACAATTCTCTGAAAGAGGATGACTGCTAGGTGTCCAAAAAGCAAATATTATTACATAATTAATGGTCCAGTCTTAGAGAAATGCTTGAGGGGGGAAAAAAAAAAAAAGAGGAAACCATGCTGTTTACTCTGACAGATTTATTTATAAAGCCCTTTGGAAGGCATACAGGCCAAAACATACACCGCACAGCTAAAACCACTGAAAATAATCTCCTCAAAAACAGTAGTTCAGGAAATTCTTCAAATATTCAGTTTTTGAAATTGAGGCTAGAAGTAAGCATCAGACTTGCTATATTGCATTCAGGCTGACACAACTCCAGAATCCCACTGTGATGAGGTAGTTGTTTCTTAGAAAAGTGAAAGAATACAAACACTGGTAACTCTGAAATCATGTGGCTACAGGGAAATTTCTTCTCAATCTGCCTTGAGTCATGAAGATTTACACACTTTTAACCCCAATGTAACTTTTAAGAGTTTGCTTTCAATGAGTTTTAAAGGCTTGTAGACCCCTGACCTTAAACATATCTTGTAGCAAAGAGTTCCACAAGAAAATATTTCCAGAATATAATTAGCCCCCTTCTCACTTAAATGACTGTCTCTGTACAGTGGTCAGTATAGGAAAAGGACCAGATGACAGCTTATTTAAGGTTTCAGCACAACAGGTAATCAGAAATGCCTTCATTCAGCCCAAAAAAATCAAGCATATGATTCAATGAAGTCTAGCAGAAATAGCAATGAGACTTAGAATTTATTATGGAAAATAGATACTTTTTAGTACTAGTTGAATTTGATATTCATAATATGAGTTATTACTTACATTTGGTGATTAGTAAATTAGTGATAAATTGGTATGATTGCAAAAGTATTCCATTCATTTATAATTCACCCAAATGAATTTAAAAACATTTGAGAAGTGCTTCTGATGAGAGTAAATAAATGGATGTAATGACAGTCAGAGGGTTCACTAAGGTCTCACCATTCATCCCAGCATTTTTGTTATTAGCCTACGTCACATGGAACAAGCACAGCATAAGGTGCAGCTGTTTTCCCCTTACATTTTTTCATCAACAGTTCAGAAGCTTCCCCCTCTGTAACAAAAGCTGCTGGTCTGGAATACAATGTGATTTGCTTGTGATAGAGATCCTATTGCCTAATGAAATGGTGAAACAACCTTCCAGATTAAAGAAAAAAAAAAGAAAACAATAGAAACAATACTAATGCCAAGCTATTAAAAAAGAAGGCAAATTAAACAAAAATTTGAAAAGCAAATGAACACTCAATTTGACTTATAGTCACTATTTTCTTGCATTTTCATACAAGTACCACAGGAAGGTAATAAATTCCATTATAGAGATTTGTGAAAAAGGAGTTTTTTTAAAAGACTGAAATAAAGGAGACTTAATGCCAAATGTTAAAAGATCTGTGTAGTAGTGAGAATTTGCAGAACGTTTTCTGATAAATCCAATGGTATTTACGGAGCTGAGTTCCAAAGCCAGCATGCATTTGAAAGACAGCTCACATACTAAAAGATAAGTATCTACCACATACTTTGACATGTTGGGATCTGTAATTCCACTAGTTAAGCACCCATAGCTGAGGAAACTGCTGATATGGTACTCTCTTGACAGAAGTGCTACAGCTGCTACCAGATGCTAGATGTGGCTATCATTTACCTTGCTGTAAAATAATAAGATTTAATAAACAAAGTCCATTTATCTAGACCTCAGGCAGGGGACTGAGATATAGAAATGAAAGACAGAAAAATACCTCATGGAGAGGGCATGCTACTCTATGTTGAAAGCTACTCTTTCAAATCTCATTAATTATGGAACAAATATTTGCTAATATTATATAAAGACATAAACAATGAAATAATTGTAAGATGTGAAAGCCCCTGACCTTTTTCTTGCCTTAAAACAAAGAGCTTTGGCTTTCTCTACCTTTTTTTTTTTAAAACGAAAAGTAAGACTTTTCAGACTATCAGTCAAGGAAATCCAATAGCCAAAACACAACATGAAGGAGAAGCAGAACACATATCAATCAAACATCTCTGCCTGATCAGCACAGGTAGGCAGAGCTGCTCTTCTCCACTGAGGTTAGCAGGCTGATGACAAAGCGATGAAAGATATTATACTTTCTTATTTGTTTGTTTATTTTTCCTTAGGAAGTAAAAAACCCTTTACCAGTGCCGGAGTCCCCAGAGGACTCGATACTGTCAAACACCAAAGATGTTCACTAGATTGAGGCTTGAGAGCTTCTTCAAGAAGCCTGGTGTTAAGTTTCAAGGAACCCAGCAGCTTTGGGAGTTCCGAGCAGAAACAATTCAGATCTTCTGATCCCAGTGATCCACCAGTGGGAGTCTTGAATACTGGACTGCCTTCTCACTTGCAATGTATTGGACCAATTTGATAGTTTAAAGTTTTCAACACATATATGCAGCAACTCTAATGAGGCCTTTAAGTAAAGATAATCCAGGTCCGTTAAAAAACAGCCAACAGAGCCAATTCAGACTGATACGACTGAGACTGAATCTCAAAAATGTCTGAATGATCTTTATCCAACTCTCTGTCAACAAAAGAAACAGATTTTAAAGGAAAGCAAATTCTCATACCTTTGGATAGTAGATAAGCTAAAACCAAATTTTTGTATCTATGGTTATTAGATGGCATAAAATGAATTTGGGTCATAATTCTCCCCACTATGTACATTTTCAAGTAAAATTATTTTTAAATTTACATTATATTTCAAATTTAATATGACATTTAAGCCACTGAGCCTATAAAAAACAGGCAATACATAATTTTTTAATAATAAATCACTGCTGAAGTCTGTTCTGCTAAAAAAAATGTAAACCCCCCAAATCTAAGCAACATCACCTTTCCTCCCTCTGTAGATACCTTCTTGGAAGAAAACTGACATGGTTATCTCTCAGACTGTTAAAATTAATCATGCTAATGACAAGAGAAGCCAACGACAGCACATTCCAAACCTGGGTGGAAAGCATTATACAAGGATAATGGTTTGAGAAAGTTCAGGCATCATAGATGATCAATCCAACGTTTCGGAAAGTAAGTAGGTAAGAAAGTTTGGAGATCAGAAAAAAACCCCAGAAAACATAATCTTTTGTTAAGACATTTTCTGCATAATGTATGTGCTGCCTAATGCTGGTGATCAAAGTACTTTACATAATCTGCATTTGCAAACAGTTCAGGGAAACTTGCAGGTTACACACAAACCATTTGCATCACATTCCTTCTGATTGCAATTATTCCGCTCGTTCTTTCTTTCTGCCACCTGTAGGTGGCCACCATAAGCTACACTTATCAAATAACTCATTAGCAGGGTTTTCAATACTGTCATATCCAGATAATTAGCAATTTATTTAAATAACCAATTTCTGTGGAAATAATTGCCATGGAATGCCCTGAACCTACTTTTTATAAACTATAATAAAAGTGTTAAGATAATCCCTGACATTTGCAAATGCCATTAGTTCACCTTTCCTTTTGATAGTGCTATGGCATTATGTTTAAACAATTACCCGATAACGCAGCAGTTTAATGAAACAGTGCAGCAGACACATCCTTCAAAATGACCGGAGAATGCATTTATATGCAGAAGAAAACCCAATGAACAGACGTGTTTAGAGAGAAAGACTATCCACAGTTGCTATGAGGTCTGCAAATGGGACACACCATATTTAGTGCACTGAAAAGTATAGGAAGATCCCAGAAAGCAAGAGCAGGGTGGACCTTGCCACAGCTTAAATGGTGCACAGCCCAACACTTCCCAAGATCCAGAGATGACTCTTCCCCCTGCTCCCTATCTATTTCCTTGCCTGGTCAGTCCTTCAGTCCATTATTACTCACTGATAGCCATTTGCCAAAGTCACTAACAATAATGTACTATTTGCTCATGCTCTGGTTATTTCTAACCAAAGATATTAGTCATTCACGTACCAATGGAGAATTCAAGGGAATAGTCCTTTTATGGAATGTCTCTACATCAGCCAGTCTACACCTTCAAACCAATGGCTACTTAATGTTTCATGTTATTCAAAATTGTCATGGGCAATACACCAACTCTGCCAAATCAATGGCAAGGTTCTGCTGATTACAGAGAAGTCAGGACTTTGTCACAAGACTTTATTCTAAAGTTAATGATTCTGCAGATTTGAAACAATTTCTATCTAACTCTGCTATAGCAGGCTCTTGAAACCATATCAGCTGATGGGATTTTTGTTAGCACATTGTGACTACCTTGATACACTGATAGTGTGTCAATAGTTGTTCTGATAACTACTGACCCCTTCCTTTTAATTTCAAAGCTTACATCAGATGTGATTCAGTTTCGGATATGTGCAGAATTGAGCCCAACCTCTGAGTGGAAAAAAGAGGCAAACATTTTGCTTCATATTTCCTTTAAAAAAACCCCAATTCATGCCCAATTCTATTTGAAAAAAAGGTGGAACTTCCATAATCACAGAGAAAAATCAGTGTCCTTTATAGGATTTAATTTTACCATTTTTGAATTAATAGAAATGATTATTTATACTCTTTCAGCTGAAAATTCATAAAATCACCAGAGTTCTCATTCAATAAATGTTTAGTACTCATCAGAGACTTCTCTCAATTAAAAAAGGGCTAGAATCAGAGAAAGAGAGAGGGGAAAACTAAATTTTTCTTATCTGTAAATATTATTTATCCATGGAGAACACATGGGGGAATTCTCACTCATCAAATTTCAGTAGGAAAAACCAAGAGGATAGATACAAATTGTTTTGTGAATGCTGCAAGAAGTGGTTAAACATTTCCTAACAAAGCCATTCTCCACTGAAAACTACACATTCACTAAAAGTCAATACTTCTGGTTGTCAGCATGAAACCTAGCAAAGCATTTTCTGTTGCAATTCATCAAACGTTCGTTATTTAATTTCACTTATGGTTTCTACTTTGGTTTGACTTGGAGCTGGAAACTGTCTGACAGAATGCATTCCACGTTCTTTGGTTGGCTCAGGAAGCCCCTTCTTTCCCTTGACTGCTTTGCTCTTGCTGCCCACCGTGACCTGGAGCGTGAGCCAGCTGCTCTGGCGTGGCGGGGCTGAGCATCCGGTGCTGCTGCAGGAGCTCTGGCACCTTTTGCACTGCCAGGACAAACCTTGCCTGCTACCCAGAGAGTGGCAGTGCTAATCAATAAAACAAATAATGATACAACAGCAATGAAAAGGTAATAAAATAGTGCTAATAGCAAGGTAAGTTCCCACCATAATACAAGGAAAGGGACACGTGAATAAGACCAGCATAACAGCCAATGGACAGCCCATGCAGAAAATATTGCTCAGTTACCAGACAAGACCTCTGCAGCCATCACAAAGGGGCAAATGAGTTTCTGCCAAATTCTTCCCCGCAGAAGATGTGAGTGGTTCACTTTGTCACAGAGCAGGTCTTGTTACCCTTTTATTCCAATGCAGAGACAGATGTGTTTAACCTGAAGTCTGGTAGAAATGGTTGTGGCTATTTACAGATCTGTTCAAAGGCAGCTCTGCCTGTGTCAGCCCCAGCTGAGCTACCTTTGTTTGAGCTGGTTTTAACCTCCATGGTCAACATGACCCTGGAACAGGACATGTGTGTATGCCCATATGGTTGTGCCAGTGCTTTAGCACATACATAATGCTAACCACAAAAAAGGCAATTTAGTACAACTAAGGACACACTGGAAGAGATGTGACTGCCTGCTGAGCAGGGAATTGAGGTTCCTACGCTGTATTTAAAAAGCCAGAATTACTGAAAAATGTAGCACAACTTTTTAGGTCATTTACAAAACCTGACTCATAGCACTTGCCTAAGAGGTCCATCACAGAAAGAGAAGCAGAACTTCAGAAATTACGGTAAACTAAAGAAACCAGGTCTAGATAACTAGAAAGCTCAGATAAAGTATTTCTTTCTCTCTTTACAAAACTCAAGTTCATCACTGTCTTATTTTGAGATGTATCTATTTTGTCTATCCCTCTGTTTTATCTATCTCATAGAGTTGCTGTTACCTAGTAATAAACAATTTTATGTACCAATATATTTAGATCTATTTATATATACATAGGTATATTAAAAATACAATGGCACAAACACAAAGTTTTGTGAAACAAAAGACTCAGTTTGAGTAGAAAACACTGTATTTGCCTGTCCACTAATGTCTACATACACATCTACCATATTATTATTATTACAGATCCATACAATCTGTGTGAGTATATATATACACACACGCACACTCAGTAGATGTATTTCCATATTCACATATACATAAAACAGTGGATGACACGTCCCCTGATAAAACCTGTTATTTCAACACTTCAAGTGAAAAGTGTTAAAATAAATGGCTCATCACATACAATGTGTTAAAATAAATGTTTATTTCAACACTATGTGTATCATAGCCATTTATTTCAACACTTCCCATTTCTCAAGACTCACACAACCAAGAGTAGGAGAACTGATAGCTATACCTAAGGTAGCTGAAGCACACAGCCCTACTCTGCTTGCCATAGGATGAGTAGGAAGTTACTTGACACTTTTTTCCTCCCAGCAATAAATGGAAACTACCTACCTTGACTGTTCGTGGGGATCTGCATGTGTCTGTAAGCTGTTGGGCTGCGTCATCATTTGGAAAGAAGGGCCATACCAGTCTTTTGAGATATTTGGGAAGCAGACTGCTGCTACCAGGGTAGGGTTGGGAAAAGAAGCAGAGCATGGGGGCTTTTGAAAATTTCACTTTGCTGTTCCTGACTTTGACATGAAAGCATCTGGGCAAAGATTTATGTGATCAAGAGGAAAACCTAGAGCTGTTCACACTGAGGGTTGCATGGGCTGTAATTTTTGCAGGACCAGTTATAACCTGGTGATCAAATTATGAGTTAGAGAACACCTGGGTTCTCACTCTACCTGTGGAAAACAGTTTATTGGGAAGATTCTTCAGCTCAAGACTTGCCTTATTAATTTTAATACAGAACCTGAAAGGTCTTTGGAGCAGCAATTTCCCATCTTTAAGTGGTCTCTAAAGTACAAATATAGTCATTGGGGGCTTCCTGTTGGTGCATTTAGATTAGTGTCAGTAGTTGAACTTGCTCTGACAAGCCAAGCTCAGGCATTACATTTTTGGCCAGTGTCAAGCTATCATCAGTTTCTTTCTCTACTTTATTTTGGGAGGAAAGCACAAGAACCTCCCATTTTCTGGTAGTTCCTGCTGGAGCCAAAACGCATTATGCCTTTATAGATCTAAGGAACAGAGGCAGGATGAGGATGAAGAAAATTAAATAATGCACAAAATATGTACAAAACCTCCACAAACCTCGAGTTCTCTCTGAGCAATATTTACCACTAACTTGCCTGTAATGTTTTCTTATAGCCTTCCTGCTTTGAAAAACTTTAAAGGCATGATTAGAGATTGTCTAGGCCCTAGCAAGACAGTGTGGCCTTAAGAAGATAAACGCTTTGAGGGGCATTCTTTTTTCTTGTTCTTGTACTTTTTCTTCCCTGAAATTGCAGATCTGTTGGCTGGAATGGACAGAGCACAAACCCACAAAATAAACTAATGAAAGGCTAGTGAAGACTTTGTAACCAGCATGCCCTATCAGAAGACTGTTTTGCACCCAGACAATGAAAAACTGAGACCACAGTTTCATCAACTCACAAATAAATTCACTGCCTCGAGCCAAGCCATTTCACAATGCTAGTTGCCTATATTCAAACATCTCCCTTCCTGTAACATTATTTTCCTCCCGTGTCACTTTTGTCAGGTAAAACACTACAATAATTTTGTAGTAGAATAGTCTACAATGCAATCAAAGTTTTTCAGAAAAACCCACAGTGTTTTCACCCTTTCACTTTCCTCAGATGTGATTAGTTCCAGACAGAGCAGGTATCATCACTCCTTTGAAGGCACTGTATGTTATAAGATTGGTCCTCAGAAGTTGGCAACACATAATAAAAGTGCTTTATACATAAACATCAATCAGTTTCAAGAATGGCAGTTGCTCACAGAATGGTAATAATGGAAATATTCAGCTAATAACTACTGTAGACACTAAAATGCTGTATGACAGACATGCAGTGCTCATTACACAAGAACACTTTCTTAGAATTATGGTTTCACAACTGGGTACATAAGTTTCTAAATATTTAGTTGCCTATACTTCAAATTTTTTTAGGGTAGATATTAAATAAAGTTCTTCCCCCAGAGGGTGTTTGAGCACTGGAACAGGCTCCCCAGGGTGGTGGTCACACCACCAAGACTGACAGAATTCAAGTAGTGTTTGGAAAATACTCTCAGGCACAGGGTGTGACTCTTGGGGATGGTGCTGTGCAGGGCCAGGAGTTCGACTCAATAATCCTTGAAGGTCCCTTCCAACTCAGCATATTCTGTCATTCTGTGATTTTTTTAAAACAAAATTTACAGGACAACGCTTAGTTTTCCATGAATGATAAAGACTACTCCCCCAACAGAGAGTTGATTCCTTGGCTTTAGCTGAGGCCTTAGATGTGCACGGATGACAATTTTAAATTTTGTTTTCTTTTTCTTCTTTTTAATAACCTTCACAATTATAGGAAATTTCATGCCAGTTCTTTAGCTGAGAATGTACAGAAAGCTGAAGAGTCAGTGCCTTAATGGAAAACAAAACAATAGCTTGTCCATGCTGTGTAAACTATTTGTGGCATAAAGGAAGCCCAAACCCTATTTGCACAGGCCTTTACTAGCTCTGGATATATTGCTGAGGGTTGGTAATTAAAACATGGTTATATCAGTCCTGCTTGTGACCAGTCACACAACTCAGTGCTGATTTCAAGAAGAAATTATATACCCGTATCATAACTCTGCTTTCTGCATTAATAAAAAATAACAGCATTAACAGGCCTAAATATTCATTTGTTTGATGTATTCAGAGCAACAGAAGGGGGTGCAAGGGAATTTAGTGTACTGCTCTGTCAGATCATTTTAATTATCCAATGAGGGCAGCTCAGAGGGTGAGTAAGGGACTTAATTGATGTAGTTACTCATCCCCTCAGCTTCCACTGAAGAAAAATGGTAGCAACACAACTCCTAAACTGCATTTGCTGGTCTTCAATGATCAAAGTAAAGGCCAATTAACAGAAAGCCAGGGGCCCACAAAGTGTTTGTTGATTTTAAAATACTGATCAGAACACACACTGCTACTGCTAAACACATACCAGCAGTATCTGGCAATTACACAGTGCCTTCTAGGAGAGGATATCCAAATGCTATACGAAAGTATAATATTTTTCTGTCCTAGAATCTTTACACAGATTTCCAGGGCTCTGCAAAGGGAGCCCTGGAAATCTGTGTAAAGACAGTAATTCAGCCTGAGCAGAAGAGGCAGCAGTTGGCCCTGCTGGCCACAAATCCCTTGTCCCAGAATGTCCTATTACCCTTTTCTCCAAAACTGCTTGTAGTTTAAAGGATAACTTTTTAGAAGTACGCTTTGTAAATCAACACAAGCAATCTCTTCTCAGAAGTAAATCACATACTGATGTGCCAAGCACCTTATTCTGTGTGTTTTCATGGATGAAATGTTAAGCCCATCACACCCCACCCTCAAGCATGGAAATACAGGAAGACAGGGGTTCACGTAAGCATACAGGACTGTAGCTGACTGTTGCTGTCACTCATAAAGGAATTATGTTCTCCTTCCTTCCTGTCCTTCTCTAATCTGAAATAAAATAGATCTGATTTACTTTGGGGCAGTGTCTTTGGGCCAAACTGTGTTGCTTCCTTGTTTTTCTTGGTCATGTAGAGTTCTCAGGAATTCTGAAGGTTATTTTAGGCAATGAATGTACATATGAAAATTAAGATATCCCATTTGCATGAACTATCACTGACATAATACTGTGTATGGAAAACTCGAAGAGGAAGACTCACAAAAACATAAATGTTCCATGTGAAACTCTAACACATCTGTTCAGCACTGAAAAGCCTGCATTTAAGTCCAAAGCACTAGAAAGCCAAGACAAGTGCATTTTTGGAATCAAAACAAATGGTGGTAATTTAAGAAAATACTATGAAGCACACAAAGGCTGTACAATGCCATATGTTGCACAATGCATCCGGTAATCAATTTACTGTATATACCAAATTTCCTAGAAGCACAAATGGGCTTAAGTTCTTTACTCAGAAATTTAAAAAGCAAACTCAAGCATTACAAACATGGTGCTCTTACAATTAGTAAAAAAGTGGAGTTTTCTTTTTACCTACAGAACACACAAAAAATTAATCTCCTAATTTACTTCCCATAATGAATACATGTCCGAACTTCACTTTTGATCAACAGCTTTCATACACTCACAGTTTTAGGACATGGTGGGTTCTACAGTTTAAAAGATAAATGTGATTTTAAAATTATTTTATACTCAATGTTTACTTCTAGCTTGTAGGTTTGAAATCATGTAGGTTTTATGCTGTCATTTGTGATTCTATACACAATACACTACTGAAGATGTCAAACACAGATGTACAACCAACCTTGCAAGTACTCTGGTCCTAAATCAAATATGAATCCACAGTCACAGTATTAAAAATACAGCAGAAATCCCTAATTCAAGTGGACAGTATCACCTATAAAGCCAAAATAAATGGTGTAGGATAATAGTTTCCAGACTTGGGTTACAGTGTCAATGCAGAGACTTGAGCTGTGCTAACTCACCAAGCCTGATCGAGCTTGCCAGTGCATGCTTGTCAATATTTAGCTCCCAGCGAGCATGTCACGAATCTTTACAAAAACTAGCATAAATACAAAATACTATAGCAGCTGCTGTGATCCTTTTTCTAACACTGAGATTAAATTGCTGAAATTTGTTTTGAGCTTTTTAAACCAGAAGATGTGTGTCATATACCTACTGTAACAAGAATGTGAGAAACAGCATTAAGGGATTGCAATGCTGTCATTAGGGCTTTTTAAAATACATAAAAACACCAGATGCTTATATTAGTTGATTGGAAGATATTTTAATGTCAAGCTTAAAAATATCACTTTCTCCTGTAACATCAGATTAGAAAATAGACTGGGATAAAACAACATACACTTGCGTTTTCAAAAAGAGAAATCTAAGATATACCAGTAAACCCTGCATCATTTACTTGCCTGACCACTGGAATTTCACCACAAAATGTAGGTGCACACTATCTTAGGCAGTTGACAGCAGTACATATACTAATATGTAAGGAATGTACCAACCTTAAACTTCTGATGCGTCAGTGGAGCGAAAAAGGAGGCCACCTCTGAGAATGCCTGACTCCTCACAGGGATGAGGGGAAGCCTGAGTCTCCTAGTGAGGTACTTGACATTTAGGGCATAAACCTCGTCTGCACTTGGTTAGCACCTCTGCTTACACCTGCTGTGGTACCTGAGCTTGGCCCCTCTGGGACAGCCCCAGAGGACTCTCGGACACAGACACATCGTGGCAATGGTGCAGCTCAGGAAGGCAATGCAGGTAGCACAGCAGAAGAGAGCACCACTGCTGTCTGCCTTCTGTGCTAACCTGTGGCTCAGTGGATCTCATTCATGAGAAACAGAAAGAAATAGCAAAGGACAGTGGAGGCAGCCCTAGAACAGCCTAAGAGACTAAGAGTGACTTTTTCTTTTATTTTTAAAGACCCTTTTACACTGTCTGACCCTGACAGTAAACTAGGGATGCCCTCAGAGCTGTAAAATATTAAGCCTGAGAGAAGAGAAAAACACATCAGAAAGAAATCTGTGTGCCAGTCCCACACAGAAGGGAACTCCGTACTAAAACGCCCCACAGCAAGATGGAGCAAGACTTCCCTACATCTGTCAGGGTTCACTTCCTCTCTGGATACCTGCCAAGGACTGATCTTCTAGTGTGTTTTTATAAACAACAAAGATGCAAACAATCTGTTATACCAATAAATCAGAATGTACCCCATAGTAGACTTTTTCCTAATATTTCTTGAGGAAAGTAAGTTGCCACCAGATCTTCCTTGGAAGTCCAAATTCTTCAAATCCCACCTTCAGTAAGTTCTGAAGAAACTTCTCCATTTATATATAAAAAAAGAACAGATTCTTATGAGTACTGTTTGGCAGTACCTTCTCTGCAAGTGTCCCTGGTGCACAAAATTTATCAGGGCCTAGAATGAGAAGATTTCTCTGACTACTCACTATTGAAAGCTAAGCAGCTCTTGAGTGGGCATATATCCAAAAACTGGTGAAAACACTGCCTGTTCTGGGGTATTCAAATAGGTGAGCAGCTGCCATGGCCTTAACAGTGTAAGTAGAGCGATAGCTGACGGGAGTAAGATACGCTCAACCCAGCCAAAATATGGACTGGAGTAACCATACATTCTTTTGAAAACCAGCAGGTCACTCAATAGGGTCATGAAACATTTGTGAAGGAACAGACACAACTGTAACACAGTTAGCTGTGTCTTCACTGGCATGCCTGCTTGTGCAAACCACAGCTTTCTCCTCATTTTGAGCTGCCTGTAACAAAGTCCTTCACAGTATCAACCTTACCTGGGTGCTGAGTCAGGTGTGGTACCACACACTCTATGCACAGACCTCATGCCGTTAAAAACACCCTCTCTATGTATCTGCAATGGATTTCTCACTCTGAAACAGTGGGACATTGTGCTCAACAGTTCTCCCTTGGCTCTCACTTAACCCAAATAACAGTGGCTCAATCCCTGACTATGAGTGTCTTCTGGGATTTAAACGGAACTTAGGGAAGATGGTTATACAGTGCATGTTAATAGAGAAGACAATTTCAATTACCCAGCAATGTAGAAACTGCAAATTGATCATAAATTGGAAAGCTGAATTCCTACAGCACGTGCCCTAAAAGATTTTGTAGGATATGTTTGTATATCCTGTGTGAGCAGGACATTTATACAGCTCATTGTATACAATGAGATGCTTACATGATAAGGCACATTAAAATTATAGCTGACTACTATATATTAGATGCATTCTTTTGAAAGGTAAAAAAAATGATCTGATGGTTGTGAAATATATTTATAAATGCTTCTGGCAATCATTCACTAGGGATGATGTGATGCCCAGTGAAATATAAACCCAGGATCTACCCAGTTAAACTATTCTGCTCTATTTTGTCTTCTGTATTTTATGTGTGAAGTTGGCATTAGGATTTATTCCTTATTCAAGTAGGATACTAAAAAATACAGAAAGTTACCAGGATTTAGGTGAGTAAAGATGTATTCCCTGGTGAGTTCATAATAAATCATAGCTAACCAGTGGTTGAACTTTTCAAGGCTACATAGAAGCAGGACAGAAGCACTAATGATGTAAGTACATCCTTCTGGTGCTGATTGGTGTAAACCAATGCCTTGGGTTTAAACTTGTTCCAAGGGTAATTTTTTTATCCCATATCTGATTACCAGAATATCCTGCAACAGGATTAACCACAGCAAGCATACCTTCATGTAACTGTGAAACCTTCTCTTCAAGACACTTTGTGACCCATTTCTAAAACACATCAATCAAGCACTTTGTAGGTGTGGGAATGTGAGAGCCTCAACATCCTCACAGAGATGCATCAGCTTTTGAGGCTACCAAGGCTACTGATCCAGAGGGAGGAGCTCACACAGTAGAGAAGCTGGGGTGTTTTGTCAGCAGTGGTAGGATCCCCACAGTGATGGGAGAAGACAGTAGTCAGTCAGCCTATTCTGCAAGCACAGCAGTCCCACAGAGAGAAGAAAGAACAAGAAGAAGCTCCAGGCTAGTAAATGTTAAATAAGAAGTAATTTTTCTATTTATTTGTTAGCTCATATTTTAATCTGTAAATGTGATGTGATCTTTTTTTTCCTAAATGTAAAAACATGTTTACTCTTCACATAAGAATATGCCCTCCACAGAATAAAGATGGGCTCTACAGACAATAAATGCCACTTGGTGACTAGAGCAAATCAATATGGAAAGTAAGATATCGAAAAAAATGAACATGCTTGAGACACACCAGGTCAAACTCAGGGGTTTTAACCTCTGCTGATACAATTGTTACTCAGAATTGTTTACAAACTACCAGATTCTTGGTTTCATTTTGGTTTTTCTTTTTTTTTGGGGGAGGGAGAGATTATAATTAGAGCTTCTGCCCTGAGTGACAGGTACTGTTTATAATTTCCACAGAAGGCACTTGTCTCATTGATCACTCAAGTACCACCTGTATCACAAACTCTGCTGTTGGTTCAGGTACGGAATAACAGGTCAGCAGAAAAGATAATTATGGGGCACGCACGATCAACAACAGGGAGCTTGTAACACTGACATGAAATCACATGCATTGGGACCCTATTTCCTTTGTCAGGTCTTTGCCACCTATACTGAAGCTCCCTAAACTCTCATAACAAGTATACAGGCTTTAATCCATCATATACATACACTGCAACAAAGCTTTGTAGATCTACAGGCCGACTTGAACACTACCACCTGAAACCACCTTCTTTGTGCTCCAGTCCATGACCACACACTTGCCCACTTCTTCTGGCACGACAGAATGTACATGTGCATCACCTGAACACTGAGAGAGGAAAGCCTGGCTCAACTTGGACTTAGTGATCGCCAGAGAAAGGTCAGCAGCCAGAGTGACCCTTCCAAGCAGTCACTGAGCAGCTGCTGGGGCACCACAGGGTGCACAGTCCTCTCAGTTCAGACACACTTTTGTAGTGAGGAGTAGCCTTTTAATTGTATGAAAGGCTGGAGAGTTCTACTGCATACCATCACAGTCTCCACACCTCATTCAAGCACCATTTTGAAGTCAAAAGAAATTTTGACTTCATTGTGACTATCTGTGGAGAGAAGTGAGCAAGCCTGAGGGACCTGCTGAGACTCAATAACAAACAAACCTAGCAGTAGACCTCATCACAGCTTTTCTTGATTTTTCTTATTTTAATTAATGTCCATTTGAAATTTTTGATAGTATTTTCATTCCTGTGTTAGAATAAACTGCAAAGGACTTAAACGCCAAGTACTTTTCAAAGAAATAATTAGTAAGATACTCTAGGTAGTTATACTTAAATGACCTCTGAAATTAATTATACCAATCTTCTTAACAACAGAAATATTTCTAGTTTTAAACACCATAATCTCCAAAAGACATGACACAAAAATACTCTGATTTTTTTTTTTGGGTGAGTCTTTGATTAAAATTAAAAGAGGTGACCATCTGAGACACCTTTTCCCCAGATTGGGCAGACATGGAAAGACAATTAACTTGTGCTGACAAAGACACCACCACTGGGTCTGATCTTGCTGATATTACCAGAAGGAAAAATTTTCTGTTCCTGACTGACTTAAACTTCCTTATGAGGTCATAGTTTACCTGTGGTACATTCACCTATATCCATTACTGTAATCAAGTTTAAACACAAGCCCCTGCTCTCCACCAACCTGCTTTAAAATGCTCTGACATCTCTTTTACCTTCTCTACTCATTTCCATTCTTTGTTAATCAGAATATGTCTTCAAAATGCTAACTATGAGAGCACTCATTACTTAATCATGTATATACCATCATATGAACAGATTTCCCATTTTATCTACCTGCACCCAGGATGAACCTTCATGTTCTTTCCCCCATGCTCTTTCCCCCCAGTCTATGCCATAGTGATTTTCTCCTTTTTTTGCCATATTATGTCTGAGAAGAATTTATTATTTTATCTGAATTGCTTTCTGACACATGCCTTTGGTTGCTATGAGTAAGACTAGGTATCTTAACAGTTATCTGATTATTAAAAACCCCAATCAACCGTGAAATTAATTATTTCAACTGTACAAACTCTATATGAGCTCTGATATAAACAGTAAATCCAGAGTGTTCAATTGCAGCAGTTTAGAGATTAACCTAATTACAGGCTATTAAACCTGGAGAATATAGCCAATTGCATTTCTAGCGGCCTGCACAGAACAGCAACAGTTAATGATGATTTGATGGTTTTCTAGGACTTTGGAACAAATACTTGGCTTTTAGTCTGAGAGCAATGCTGGACATTCCCGTCTGATGCTTGGGGGATTCAGCCAACTAACAGACACATTTGGTGTAGAATCTCATTCTAGTCATGCCCTCCCTTCCTAATTTCCCTTTTCACTGTTTTGTCGTCTTTGCCTGTTCCTCAGGGAACCGAGTGATTGATAGCCTAATCCAATGACTGTATTACAGCTGCCTCAACTTGGACTCTTTTCCTTATCATTAGCAGTTAGCCTATGGTTAAATTCACAGCTCACTGCTTGGTACAGCCCCTGAGATTTAAGGGTCTGGCCTTTAGAAAATATTTAACATAAAATTGAAATCTTGACATACTGAGAATTCAGTTCTCTGCAAGGCTTCTTTAATTAATCCAATGTACTGTACCATTGTTCTATATGAGGCTCTGACATGGTGAACTGTTACTGAAGCTCACAGAGATGTGTAATTCTAAATTAAACACTCACTTACATGTACCTACACTGCATTTGTTTCCCAAGTACATGTGCATGAATGTGAAAATTTAAATCCAATCTCTAACAATAACAAACCACAAACGAATTACACCTAAGGAGTAAAGACTTTTCATTCATTTCAAGCTCAGAATGAGCGTTTTTTCAAAGTAAGAGGAGGAGAAAACACAGCTTTGTTCAAATGCTCTGTGTAAAGACTCCTCCTTCTTTCTTTCTTCAGGACTCATTTAATCTTTTGGTGAATGAAATCAATTATGATTGTTTCTAATCAACTACAAATGGGACCTGCGCTAAAAGTGTAAAGTGTTTTCTTTGTGGGAATGAAATTGGCTAGAAAATATTAAAAATTGAAAAAATATGCTTAGTTCTCTGACCTTATCTAGAGAATAATACTTATTTTTAAATAGCTATAGGAAGGATGTAGACCTTGATCTATGCTGTAAACCTTTGCCCTACTTCCAGTCAGTCGATGAGCTGCAAGCTTCTATGAAAATGGCAGCTGAGTCCCAGATGAAAAATTATGCATCTCATAAACTGCTATTCTGCTGAAATGTCAAGGTATGGCAGGGCTGTACCTCAAACTCAGCACTTGGCATTTTCCTTCTGTCTGCTTTGTTGCCATGAAGCAAACATGAACAGTGAGGATTTGTGTAGGGCAGGTAGCAGGCGAGCTCCCTGTCAAAAATCTATTATTAGGGCTCTGATCTCTCCTGCACAGACCAGTGACGGCAGTACACTAAGAGAAATCAGACTGCTGCAAGGACACGACAGAAAACACAGGACTCTTTGTGAATCCTGACATAATATATGCAAATAAGGGCTTTTAATGGCTGAGCTACATTGAACAGGAATAATAAAACAAAATTAAAATTGTACTACAGCATATATTTGTTTTTCACCCCTTTCCACACTGTTTTATAAATATATGTTAATGTAAATAGTCTTTAACTCTCGGTAAATATTTATACTAAACAGAAGTGCCTATGCATTCATACATTTTGTTTTGTTTCCAGTGATGGGCAGCTTTTCATTCATTTCTATTGACCAAAATCCACACTGCACTGTCACTGACAGAACTGTGATCAGTAAAGTGAATGCTCTTCATTGGTTTTTTCATTTTTCTTTTAATGATGTGTCATCGAAATAAAATTAGAAGCCAGCCCTTATTATTATAACTTCAACTTTTTCTCTTTAAATATAATTCATACATTTCAGATTAGAATATATGCCTCTATTAAAAATGTCAATATACATTTTAATTTAATAACTCCTGAAAAGCACTCCCTTAAATGTCACAATTGCTGCTGGAAAGTGTTTTTTTGTGAAAACAGACAGCTCCAATAACTTCAAAAAGTAACTAAAATTAATTGCTTCTGTTGGTTTCCAATAATTACACATTCCTGTGTTTAATGACTGAATCTGCCACCTAGGTATCCTCCTTCTGATATCCCTTGTGGGCAGCTATGAAGCTATAACACTCAGCTTCCTGAATCTCTCTTTTTCTAGAAAACAAGCACATGTACTCGCACGTGCTGTACAACACATTTGTGCAAATAATGCCGAAGTACTACAGCGTGTAATAAATGGACAAAGCAATAACAGCACACAGACATGAGGTATTTGAACTGCTACTGTAAAATACTGCAATATTTCTGAAACAAAGCATTAAAAGAATACATAGTGAGCACACCATAGAGAGATTTGCTTTTAACCTAAGTTTTTGCTAAGTCCAGTGTATGGGTTTTATAAATTTATTCCCTAAGGATTTGGCTTCCAGACAAAAACAAAGAAACAAACAGATGACAAAGAACAAAAAACCATGGAAATTCAAACAGAAGCTCTGCTCTATTTTGTCTGCAATAGATATCCTATTGTGCTGCAATGTGATGTGTTTTATAAAACACATCTGGAATATGGAAGCACAGTATGAAAGCTCATGGAAAAAACTTTTTTTTTTTAATTTTAAAATACACTTCAAGGAAAGAAATATTAGGGAAGCTTGCAGCTGCTGACAATATATTAGCATTTCTCTGAGAAACCTGGCATTTTATTCTGGTATCTATAAAATCCACATTTTCAAAATAATTTATACTTACACAAACTAAAACATCTCTTTCAGAGCCAGAGGATAAAAACTGCACTATTAGCCTCTTTTTAATAAACAAATACCCTGCAAATACTCTGCCCATGTATAGGAAGAACTCAGGATAAAATCTCATGTTTCTACATTCTCAAACTTGAAATACTGCTAGATCCATTCTAAAAGCATCTTAATGGAAATCAAACTGTAATGCCACAAACACATATGACAGTTACACAGCTTAAAAAACTGTATCTTAATTTTAATATTTTTCTTTCATCATAAAGGCTAATTTCCTTAACCATATTTTGTAGACTTCATTAGGATATTTATACTTTTGAGCAATGGGCAGTTCCTGTAAATTTATTTTAAAAAATGGATGAAGACTGGATGAAGCAGGATGTCCTCTTAGATAATAGGGCCACAAAAAACCACAGGGCTATCATAGCCTTTGGAATCATCTGATGCTCCAAAGTGCAAATTGGAAATTAATTTTCTTTAGAAAACAACAATTTATCAAAATTAAAGTGAAATTTCTCCTGAAAATATTTATTTTGTCACCAGGACAGAGGTAAAAGAAGAAGAAAAACGGGTGAGATTTTATAATGCTCAATATTTGGAGGGTAAACTTGCAATCCGGGGGGCCCAGCTATGACCTGGGCTCACACCTGGGATTTAAAGCTGGCTCTCCCAAGTCAGGCTCATGTGCAGGTCAGCAGGCTGTGCTAGTATCCTGTGAGAGCTGTTTCACTTTGTATTAATAATTCAATATTTGCAGGGAAGTGGAGAAGAGAGGGACTAATCCTACAGTCTAGTAGTCAAACATCCACCTGGGATACTGGGATCCTTCCCTGTCAAAACCACCCAAGAAACAGGAGGGTAGGAAGGAGGAAACAGTGATGCCTCTTGCAGCTTAGCAATTTTCAGCTGATCAAATTAGATCAAAACAGGAAGGTCACTGCCCGAGCACTGGCTGGCAAGAAAACACTGACTGACAACTCGAAACTAAATGGGGGTTTCAAAGTAATCCCATCAAGTCTCTCCTTCTTTGAAAGATTGTTTTAAAAATGTTTTAAAAAAAACAGAGACAAAAGTCTGTTCTCAAAACATCTCAGGATTCAGCAATGATGTTAATAAACTTTTTTTCCTTATTATTTTTGTGTATGTTAGATAAATCATAGAAAACTACCTATCATTTAGTAATTTAAAAGGGATTATTAAAAAAAAATCCTGCTTCAATGTCTCTTATCCAGAAAAACGAAGAATGAAACTCCTGCATATAGCTGCTTCTGCATGAGGCAGACAAGCAGAGAAGGGATGAGGAGGTCAAGTGGAAAGTTTATATGGAAAATATGTTTTCAGTACATGGCCACGTAGGAGCACATTTTTGAACACTGAAGGACAGGGAAGTCTGTCAACGAAAATGTTGCGCAGCTGCTAGGCCAGGACACTAACAAATCTTTATTATTTGCTCTTTGTTGGAAACCTTCATCAAATTCAGGAGGGAGTTTGCACTCACCTGGAGAAGGCAACCTGCACTGCCCTAACAAAATGTGGACACAGCAAATTTATAAATCCCTGGAGAAACTGGTCCTTTAAGAGACTGACTTCTTGTCCTGTGACCTGGTCACTGCCAGGGTCAGCAGGCAGACATAGGGCCTGGATAATGCTGAGGGTCACCAGTGTTGAGTCAAGGTGCATTTCAGACCTCAGCAGGACACCTAAGCATGCTGAGAACTCCCCTGGGCTGGGGACAGCTCCCACCTCACCCATGGACACACAGCGCTGCGAGTGTGGCACCCTGCACGACAGGCACTCCTGCCTCACTCACTGTACCTCTGTGCCATGTGAGCATCACCGCTAGTCTGGAATCTATGCACCGGGAAAAATCCAGAAAGCCTGATCCGGCTCGGCTGTGTGCTGTATCTGCCCTAGGTTTGTGCATGGCAGAACAACAATGAACCAGCTGTGCTTTGGGAAAACATACCAAAAACAAACCAGACTTACTGCTTCCATAACAGTGCTCTCTTTCAATTCAAAAATTAATACTCTCTTGAGAGGAATTATTAGGAAAAGACAACAAAAACTCTATCAGATAATAAAATAGAACAAAAAGTTTATGTATATCAAAATAGAAACCCAATATGTTATGCTGTGAAGCGACTTCCATGCCAAGACCACAGTGCACTTCCCACCAAGCCTGTAGGCATGTAAGTGGTGTTACTGCCATTCCACAGACAGCAGAAATGAAGCACGGAAAGGTCAAGTGTCTGGCTGCGGGCCACACGTCTCAGCCGTGGCACAGCCGGGAACAGAAGTATGGCCACCCTGCCCCTTGCTCTGACAAGATGACACGCTCTCCCACTTTCTGTCTTCTTGTAAGCATGCTAGCTCTCCTGATTTAAAATTGCTTTCCTGCTTTTGGAAATTTGTATACTGCTATACCTGACCACTGAGCAGAAAGTATTGCAACATGCCACCGAGCTATTGACTTTATTGGCTCTGTGGCTTTCTGTTGTGCAAGGAGTTGTGGGATTGGGACCTGGCGATGACAACTATCAGCAAGAAATGTTTATATATTGGTCTGTTACACCTTGCTCTTTCAAAATATAATAAATTGACAGCACTTTCAGTATTTTACATATTTTTTAAATACGCAGATTTGCATCACAAGTCATGGTGCATCCTAAAATGCCATTTTCTCTCCCCTGTGATACATGTAAAACTTCAGGAAAAAACCAATTATACTTACGCACATACATACACACACACACACATATATATATAAATAAAATAAAGAAAGAACTTTTCCTCAGGTCCATTTAGTATTATAAACCACAGAAGTGCTGGTACATCCTCACTTACAGCTGGGCAGGCAGGTGCCACTGTAATTTACGCTACATACGTGTTCCAGATTTGTGACATAAGAGACACACTTCTCATAATGCAGCCATTTTATAGATTTTATTAGGCAGACTTATGGTAGGAAGGAATATTCAGAAATTGCAGCTTAAATGAGAAAATGTGAATGGTGTTACTTATATAAAATACTACTGCAATAGTTCTTTTATTAATTTTTAATGCACAGCACCCACTGTGACCTCCTTTATTCTTTTCCTGTCAACATGGCAGGCTAGAGAAATTGAAATGGGCTGTAGCTGTTCTCTTCTTGTTCCCCTCTTCCTCCCATTTTGCATAATATTAAAATATAATATCTTATTGGACTGTCACTGTGAAACAATCATTATGCAATAGGCATAACGATTTTTTCTGACTGTTATCACTTTCTTACTTTTCAGCATTCTTTAAAAAATTCCAAATTCTGTGTAGATATCTAAGGCAATAAAGCAATTTGCCACTGAATACACTCATCTGAATTAAAGTTTGTTTGAAAGTCATCTTTTGCTACATTTCCTGTGGTTCTCTAAGGATAACACCAGTCACATAAAATAAAGCATATTTTTGCCTGTCTGGTCTCCTCTGATTACATTTTTGGGGTGAGGTAGGAGGCGGGTCCGATAGAATAACGTTTGACTCAATCGGGAGGATGCTATTACTTCTTTTATGTATACTTACTGCTACCTCTATCACCAAGGAGACTAATCTCCATACCAGTAAAGTCAAGAAGCTCACAGTATTGTCTTTGCAGGGCCAAGTTTGTGTTGTCACAGCAACAGAGTGCACAGGGTCAATAGATTAATACATTAGTGTGCACTGGCACTGAACTGGAGTGTAAAAGTTTTGCTGCTAGTTTGAAAATTAAACTGTGAAGCAGGACTTGAAAATATGCCCTACACAAGATATTCTTGTATATGTTGAGTAATAGGCTACAAAAATATGCATGTATTTGCCTAATAGCGTCTATCATTTTTGCCACATTGGGAAGAGGAGGAAATAGCCTCCCTGGAAGAGGCATACTTAGTGGGAAGGACGGAGGAAGGCTGGAGATCGGGCTATGAAACATACACTGCATTTGGATTGTTGATATTTCCCCCTGCGATGCCCTTTCATTAGCCTCTGTCTAACGTGGGGCCTGACAATTGTGACAGGATGAAAAATTTGAGGAAAAGCGAGGGTCACGAGGGAAGAGATTTCCTTCCCTCTCCAGTGACCCTATCACAGTATTCTGATGCAGTGCTTTACCATTAAGGAAAGGGCAACCCAAGAGCCTTCACACTTAATCTGTTCCATCTGTCATGACTTAGAAACATTGACCAGCAGTGAGCTTTAAGGACTCGGTGCGACTGCAGACATGATATTCTAGCCCACTACAAGGACCTCCTGATGTTCTGAAAGCCTCCAAGGAAGTACCATGCATCAGAAAGGGCAACACCTACCTGACATGCCACCATATGTGGTCCTCAGTCCTCGACCAACTGCTGGCCAAGGTGTGCTGTCTGCTTTCAGTCCCATCAGTCCTGACACAGTGTTGGTGGCTGTAACACCATCTGCGCCACCTGTGAAAGAAAAGGTCAGTCACTTTTTGTTAAATCATGTGTATAAGTACAAGAGAGGATGAAATACAACAGAAAACCTGTGCAACTCTGAAATAACTAGCAATTCAAATAAACAGCTGGATAGCAAAAGCAACACACTGCAAGGGGATGCACAGAAAGGTCCTTATGACCAATCCTGAACTAATAAATTTAGCAGTAGCTTCAAGGCAGGCTACATCAGCTGAAAGAGCTGTAAGGCACATAATGTGCAAGTGCTGGGGCTGACAGGCAGATCTCTGCCCTGCAGCTGCGTGGGACAAAACTTGCTACAATGGTTGTTCAACACCTGAAGGTACCCCAACACAGTGGACACCTCCTCCAAGTTTCTGTGCAGCAAGACAAAAGCAGTAATGTGACAAAGAAACAATTACCATGGTTCTAAGTGATGGATTAATATACCTACTTGCAAACTTATTTCCTGCCATGTACTTCAAGCTCTAAGGAAAAAAATATACCTTCAAGTGGTGTATATTTGTTTTCTCACAACACACACATAATTTTCACTACTAAATACAGAAATAAGGGGGTTTACAGTGGTATGGTAAACATATAAACATGACAAAAATAAGAGCATGCAGGGAAACACACACAATCATATACAATTTATTGTTAACAGTTAACATGGTTCTCTTCATATATTGCTCTACTCTACATCCATGGACAAAATTAGGAAACCTTTGATCACTGTGCTTATTCTAACTACATCAAACAAAATATTTTCATATTAGTTTCTGTTGTTATCTGTTATTCCAGTAACATTCCTATCTTACCCCATCCAGCAAATTAGTAAATCTGCACAACTTGTGCACTGGAGTCACTCACCTTCCCGCGCAGCCATTGCAATTTTCACAATATCAGTGACATTTGGGGTCAGTTTGGCAAAGAAAGGAATGTGAACAGCTTGTCTAACCCAGCGACAGATGTTCCGTACCAGCTCTGGATCCTGTTCAAATAGGCCAGATAAATATAGAACATAATTAAAAGTAATATGAACAAAAGGTGTATTAAGGAAATAGAAAACTTTGCTCTAAGTGGTTATGCTGCAATTTTGTGAAATTGCACATCAGATTGAACTTCATCTCATTAGTTAACTTATTTCAGACACCTCAGGTAACTGCAAATCCACTATAGAAAGGTTAGTTTATGAAAAAAAGGGTCTTTTTTTTTCCCAGAAGACAAAGATATCACAAAATGTTCCCTTCCTAGAGAGCGGAAAATACCATTTTGGATGACAGAGACTATTTTACCCATTTATTTTAAAAATTACTCTTTTCAGTTTTAATGACTCACTCTATGTAAGGTACATTAAAAACAAGCAGTATCCTATAAAATAATGTGAACCTGAAGCATTGTCTGATCATGCCTTGATCAGAACAACAAGGATGAATCGAGGTTGCAGGGCTATCAGAATGCAATTCAGCATTTCTGAACTCTGAGAATAACTTGGGGTGGCTGTAGTGTAAATGAAAGATCAAAATCTTTTCCGTTAAAGCCAGAAATCGAAAGTGTTGGCTTTTCCTGATTTCCAGTCATTTACTTCCCTTATGGAATACATCTAAAGTAGACAGTAATCAACTACTCTTTCCACTGAGGACAGCTCAGAGGAACTAACACCTGCGTCTGGCACATACAAGGGTTCTTGTTCAGTATAACTCTGAGTATGGGGTTGTTTTATTTTTCTGTTGGCAATTGATAATGCTCTTCAACAAACACCTTAAAATTTGCAATACTGATGCATGTAGAATGTGGTGCATGTTCTGGTTAAAAACTGAATGGTGCCATTACAAGATTTAGTACAAGTATCACCTGTGGGTAGGCTAATTGGTATTGCAGCAATTATTTACATTTACTAAGTCTTTATCACTCTCTCAGATAATTAAATCTGTCATATATGAATAATCTTCTCCCATTTGGATATTGTAAGAACTCAGAAAGCTGCATTGCTATATATTAACTGAGAATGGATGAGACTAAATGAAAATTAATTTAAAACAATCCAGTAGACACCAAGGTTGCCAGTCTAGTGAACACACAGGAAACATCCCCTTGTTGTTTTTCCTTTTTACACCAATGGTTAAATACAAACAGAAAACCCACAGGCTGTGTTCCTAGAAAGTACACAGTGCTTGACATGAATAGTAAAATCCTAAGACTTAGCTCTGGCATCCCAATAAAAATGGTGATCTCCCCGCCCATGCAGCTGCCATGAAATATGCATGAACGCTGCACCGGCAGTATGAAAGTAGTTGCAGCTTTGACTTTCATTTCTGTTTTGAATTTCCTTGAGGCCCAAAGCAGAAATGAGAGACCCTCCAGAAGACATGATTTGTACATCCTTTATGTTAATTCTTCTCCTTAGAAATCCTTGTGATAATGTTCAAGATGTTGGCACCTCATAACTCATTATGCTGACTTCGTTGTGCTTATAGTGCTGCCACAAAAATTCTTACTCCAACACACACTAATGCCTTAAGAAACAAAATTATTTTAATGCACATTGAATAACTTGTAGGGAGATGTCTTTCATAAAACCCCAATTTTCATCCTACCTAAGAGAATTTAATTAACCTGTTGTACTAAAAAATAATTGACTTTTTTTTCCCCTGAAAGTAAGTAAAGATCTTTATTTTCAATCAGTTCTACTTCTCACACGCTAAGATTAATGCAATGAATGCAATGGGATGGTCTTCTATTTCTAATGCCTGTAAACATTTTAAATATCTGATTGCACAGCACATGATTACACAAAGCCCTTTTGAAAGGCTCACTTGTACCAGCCTTGGAAAATTGTCCAGTTTTGGTACCCATAAAATCACCGGTAAATTGATAGGAAAATAATTCAAACATTCAAGTGAGGGAGGTAAAATTTTTCATACTATTTCACTTAATATTCCAATGGAAAGAAAGGAATGTTTAGTGAGTAAATATTGAAAAAATGAAACAAAAGTTAAAACAGTGCTTTGTTGCATAGTGAGACAATTACTGATATAAATCAAAAGGGTAATGAATTTTATACAAAAAAATTAGAATTCCCATTAAACATCGAACATGGGAGAGCCACCGCCACCCATCCACCCTCCCCTCACAGCAGGGTCACAGCCCGAGCCTCCCTGATGCCAGAGGGATTTCTGTCATGAAGTCACTGCCTGAGAATACCAGAGCTTTTGAGGCCTACAGACAACTAATGTATTCTCAAAGAGGAATAATATCCTCACCTGGTTTTATTTTTCTTTAATTCACATTTTCTTCTTTAGATCATCAAGAGAAGTTATTTGTTAATTTATACATTTCATAATTCCCTGCTATATTTGCGCTGAGGACTTGGAAAAATGCATTCTAAGCAATCAGATGGCTGAAACCAGACGATATTGATGTCACAGACATCAGACAGAGAATTTTTATAGGAAATGAATAAACTACTTTTGTATAATCCATGGGAAGTTCACTGGATGATGCATAGCCTCTCCACAAAAGCCTGCTTGCCTTTAGACTGAGGCCAGTTTGCAGAGGTCACACAAGAACATAATTTTGAGAAACACAAAACTGACTAGAAATAGAGAATTCACTTCTAAATGCAATCATTGACTGAAGAAATTCAGGTCAAAATTTCAGATTTCTGAGCTATTAATTTGTCCCATTCAGCAAAGTTTTAGGTGCAAATTTAACAAAGTGAGTAGCATGATACCAAAAACGAGTTTTGCAGAGGTTATGTACAGGCTTCATTTTGCCTAATTCATTTGACTGATTGAGGACCTTCTACCCACTTGGATTTCTGAAAGACTGACCCCAATTTGCAAATTGCTTTTATTGATTCTTTCTTGAATTTATAAAACATTCAAGGATGAGCACATAAGTTGTGAAAGAACGAATCTTGAGGCCTGTAGATCACATTATAAAACATACTGTCACTGCTAATACAACATAAATATATTTTTTACCCCAATCCAAGTTTATGCAAGTGCCTGGAGCTTTTATCATTCTAGTGGTTGATGAAGTCTGCCTAGTTAAGAAACATTTTCTAAAAGGCCTGATATGTAAAATGTTACTAGCTATAAAAACAGCTGGGCATTTGTACTCACAAAACCAACAATATGAACTAAATAAAATATTATTCTGCTTAATTTAGTACAGGATTGTAATGCTTTTGGTTCAGAGTCCACCATGTTGCTAAAAATTACCTTTCATTTTGTTTGTTGGCTCTCTCGTTAATAATGATACAGTGTGATTGTAACAGAATGTGTAGCATAATTTTGCTCTGTGTGTCAATCCAGAAGAATGAACAAATGCTCCAATGGACTGTAACATCCATTGCTAGCACATTTTGTTTATCTGCTGTATTTTTGTTTTTAATCACACCCCATCTAAATAAAAGCTTGGTAGTATTATCATCAGCTAAAACATAATATTGATTCATGCACTGTACCTATAGGAATCTGTTGGTAATTTAATACCACATAAAGTCTCTTTTGGTATAAGCTGAACATCAGTGTGTCTTCTGTCTTCCTGTTAATCAAATACTGCTTGTTTATTCCAAAGGCACAGGAGATTTGAATGTTACAGGGGTTGTCTTTTTACTTCCCTAAGCAACAGTACAGAATCATTTTTCCTGAATATTCATTATAGCCTTGGGCTAGATGAAGCTTTTAATCCTAACTACTCATTGCCAATGGGTAGATATACTAGAGGAAAAACAACTATTCACCTTTTTTTTCTAAATGATCACATGATAAGCTTAACTACAACCACAACTATGAGTATAAGTCCTCAGAAATTAAAGCAGCAAGTTGTCTACTGATTGCATTTGGCATCAGTAATGAGATGAATACCCTGTCCTATCACCCCCAAGGCAGATACATCCTGCATGTTTAAAAGGAAGCGTGAAAATGCTGTGCATAGAGTAGGTCACCTCTCCTTGTGTTTCATGGAAAGGAACAAAACCATGATGAGATTACCACAGAAATGTCTGGCTGCAGATTTTTGGAAATTTTTATTGTGACCTATTTTCAGTGTTCTTGCAGGGCCCTCATTTTTGCACTATCCTGTTACTGCACAATCTTTACACTGTATTCAGAACATCTCTCTGAGGTAGAGAATTACTATCATACCTGTTTAATAAATGGAGAGAGGAGAGTCAGATAGCCTGAGGTGCACCTCCTACAACTCACCTTGCTTTGGTGCCCAGTTCTGCTGAAGTAATTTGCACAAGGACCTGAAAGGGTTTGTCTGGCAGAAAACTGCACTTGATTCTCTGGACTACCTTAAACTATGAGATATTTTCCACATTAACAACAGAAATATTTTTAATACTTGGATTTAAATAGCTTCTCAGAGCATTTGAATAATGCAAAAGATAGAATTAGAACTACTTTAGGGTAACAAACATGCGTTTGTTAACTATGCAAACAGTCCTCGGGAAGCACATATGTGTGAGTGCACGTACATATACATGTGTGCATATATAAAGAATACAAATAGCAGTCTGAAAGATGTCATAAAAAAACCTGTTACAGAATTTTCCCCAAGAACTTCATAAGAAAGGTTAACACTCAGTAGAGCACATTAGTTCTTGTCCAATTAGTATTACAGAAAATGGACCATATCTTGCAATCTTCAGGCTGTCCCTAAATATTGGTGGCAGTTCTGTCTCACTAAGAACAGAACAAGGACTTGTACAGTTGTGGCAGGAATGAAAATGCAACTTTTCTCGGACAAAATCCTGACTTTATATATGTATGAAGGCTTCATTACATAGAACTATTGGATTTATTACCACCATGATTTGTGCCGGTCCATTATCCTGACGGTGATGATGGGAAGTTCTAGATAGCACAAAGAGTGTTGCAAGATGCAGTAAGACCTTGCATTAAATTCATTACATCTCATCTATCACTGACTACAACAACCTAAACAACAAAGTTTCAGAAATTAATTCAAGAGTATTTATGCAACTATTTAATGCAAGTGTAAGTCTAATCTTCCTCATACACCTCAAGGCTTTGATGGCCACAAGACTATTCTCATATAGATCTCCTGCCTAAGAGTTTTAGGGCTAAATAATACATTATGTCAGCATGTTTGCAATTTTAAATGCTGATACTAAGTTACAGAGGACTTATTTTGTCTTTTTATTAATTTAGCACACACAAGGCTGGCTTCTTATATACAGCTAGGCAAGTGCAGGCAAGTGGCAGCAACAGTTCCTCATCAGTGCGTTCTTCTCATGGCAGATTTTCTTTCTGTACTGGATTTTCAGAAAGACATCTTGTATTCCTGTTGTATCTATTAGCATTGGAGGAATTTTTACATGAAAAAATGTTCTACAGTTAACTTCCTCATTCTGAGCAGTAGATATATTTTTCAAAATAGTATCCATAGCTATGGGAAAAGGGGGGAGTGCTTTTATGATTACAAGAATGATGTAGCATAAGAAGAGCTTTCTAGGTGTGAATTTGCAAGACTCAGCTATTAAATTTAATACACATACTACTCTCACTTTACTGTTTCATTCAACAATAGTCTATGAGGGAAGAGTTAAACCTATCCTCAGTCAAATTGCTGTCTGATGGCCCAAGAGGACTCAAATGCACCCTCATCTGAAAAGCAAGAAAGGAGAAGAGAATCTTTCCTCGTTTGCAGGTAACCTCCATGCAGCAGATCAACTTTATATCCCATCCTACTCTCTGAACATTACAGAGGCACTACCTGCCAGAACCTGCAGTGTGGAAAGGCAGGGGCAGGATGCATTTGGAGCAGCTTTAGAAAGTGAGTAATGATCATTTCTATAGACCTCTCACATATTCAATCCACTCTACCAGCTCGATGTGTACCTATGGATCTGTGTCTTTTACAGTGATCCCATAAACTGAATGAAGATGTACTAGCCTGATAAGCTGTTAGTTTAAATATGTCTATCCCATAATTTTTGTCCAGAAAACCATTAGAAATTATAACTTAAAAACAAAACAAAAGAACTCCAACCCAACCAACAGAAAAATACCTAGTTCTGTGTGTAAAGAACTACCCTTTTGCTATTAATTAAAATATAAAGAAAGAGTAAAAGTATGAGAATTCCAGCTTAAAGCATTGCAAATCAGTATCTGTAGCTTTCATCACTTATATAGACATATATATATATAATGTGTATTTTACTATTTATCCTTTCCACAGCTATCTTTTCTCCCTCCTCCTATGAGTGGTCCAACACTGTCTTCATAAAACTCTCTCTAAACCGACACAAAATTTCCACAGTACCTAAATACAGAAATACAGTCAATTACTCTAGCAGAAGACTCACCATTGCAGAATCTCATGGTTAATTTTTACTGCCTTCTTACATCCTAGAAAGGAGCAGTTTAGGTTATGCTATTTGTCCTATTTCAAACTTAATTAGAGCTAACAATTTGTTTAAAGCCTGTCAAAATAAGGGAAGGATTTCCCAAGATAGAAGATGAATAACTCTCCGCTTCTCATCTGGAGTAAAAAAATTCTTCCTCATTTCTCAGGAAATTTGACAGCTTTTGGTCAACATCTATTGACCACAGCTGTCAAAAAGAAAGAAATGAAGCAGTTTAACCTAAGGCAGGAATAACAGTTTTCACAGTTGTATGTGAAGCTATCTATATATATTAGGAAAAATTAAAAAAACTGGCCTAAATTACATCAGAGGCTTTGGGTTAGCCTGGTCAGCCTCACAAAACGTAGCTGTTGGTTGAGAGCTTATATCCCTCTGGCAAGAATCCATGATGTGATGTGATGTGAAACCAATGCCACAAAATAAACTTTTAGAGATAATGACAGTATATGAATTCAGGACTCTCTTCCAGTCAATACTGTATTGCTTTTTGGCATGAGCCCTAAGTGTATAGGTTCAGCAAAAAAAAAAAAAACAAACCCCAAACCCCAGACCCCCAAAATTCAAAATCTCATTAAATATCTTCAATAAAATGGTACAGGAAAATCCCTGTACCATTTCAGGATAAAAATTCAAAACATTCAAACATGAATAATTTCAAATTTTGTTCTAGGAGAATAAAAATGTTTCATCCCATTTAAGCCTTCAGCTTTTATTAATTAACTTGCACTTTGAAACAAGAGGTCTTTTCAATATGAAGGGAGGTTGCAGAGGTGGGGTTTTTGGAAGCATTTCTAAGAGATCAGAGATTCAGATGAGAAAAATTAAGCAAATTCCACATAGTTACCATTCAACTAAACCACCATAGCAACAATATGCTCTATGACTATTGCTCACTGATTCAATTCAAGGACGTACTTATTTTCCAGTCTCTTACGCACTGTAAAATGCTCCTTTCTTTAAAAAAGTCTTTTGAAACAAGTCTACTGAGTAAATGAAGACATTTATGTTGTTTCTACATAGCAAAATGTTCTCTTTATAATTTGAACAAAAACTGTAATATTTTTAAACTGAAAAGATATCATATGGCTTATATAACTAAGCATGTCCTACTAGTGAAACAAGCACATTTTTGCTTACAAAATACTGCATATTAAGATGTAGAAGGGTATCTTGGAATATTCCCATTATTTTTGCAGACTACATTAATTCTTTTGGTTATAGTCTCTTCAATTGGGCAAGAACAAACCCCCACTTGAAGACCATGAAAAGACTATACTTTTAACTTTAAATCTAATTTTTTAAAGAAATACTTACTTACTTGAGAGTAATGACTCCCAATTCATAGATATTTTTGCCAAAGTAAAAATCTAAGCAAGAACTGAGAGACCTGACTGAACTTTTTTTTTCTTTCCTGTGGTAAGTTATAAGAACTAAAAAACTCCTGCCACCTAGCTCCATTTCTAGATGCTTGGACTTTATTAATTTAAAGCTGCAAGCAAAGTGTCAAAATTTGATCAGCTGCTGCTTCAGATCTGTCACTGCAAGTTCCACTTGGGGGAGCCTAATTGAGATTCTCCTTTTCTTCCAGTGATACCAATGTGTCACTGGGCAAAATCAAGTCACTGTGGATTAGGTCGGGGTTTTGGTCATGGCTGAATCGAGAAGTCGTAACTCTGAGACCCTGTCTATACTGAGAGAGATAACAGTGGGCATCGAGAAAAGCTAGCGAGAGACTGGGACTCCTACTTCTCAAAGGAGTCACAGGCTCTTCTCAGACTGCTTTGAAAAACTAAAAGAAGACTTTGGTGCACATAAAAAAATAAACTTTAAATTTAAAAGCATTTAACAAGATAAAAGACACATAAAGGGTTTCTACAGAATCAGAATTTCAATACATTTTTCAATTTCAGCAGATCCCTTTTTCCCTTTTCTCTCTTACTCTCCGTCGGTATCACACTAACTATTTCTCTCTATGTCAGCTCTTTAATTAGAACCCTTGAAAGATGTTAAAAGCACAAGACAAATAACCCTTGATCACCTCACTATTTAAAAAAAAATTACAACAGTAGCTTGTTACAGTGTTTCTTTATTGTAGTACTCCACTGAAGCTGCACAAATGAATGACGCTTAACGTATGTCAAAAAACAGACAGAAATAAGCCAAACAAAAAGACTCCACTCCAATGGGTTTTAGCATAGCTAATCTAAAAGCTGCCAATTTTAACACAGGTCAGCATCCAAACTCAAGAATACATTTATCAAAATGCTGTGTGGGAGATCCTCCTTGGACATCTTATTAGAAGAATGGCACTCCTACATCCCTTCTGTGATAATGCCACCCCTCACAACTGAAAACCCGTGTGCGGACAAGGTCAAAAATGAGCTGAGATTTTTGATTGACCAGTAGAGAAAAGTACAAAACATATATTTGTGTTGGGAGTAACAACAACAATTAGAGGGATGTCAAGATCAAGCACAACTGAGACTTGAAAGGTTGGTGGCTGTCTTTAGTCAGCTTTGTAATTACTCCCTTTTCAGATCACAGAAAATCTTTTTGTTTTCTCCCCAGCACAAAAAGGAAAACAACTGAATTTACTGGGAGACTGATTCCTCTCTGTGTGTAGGTGGTTGAGCCACAATGTTTACCCTTATTCTGAATGTTTAGGTTTTATTTAATTTCTTTTTAATTTAAAAATGTTATTCTAAGCAACCAGAAGAAACATTTCCATTAGAAAACTTTCTACTTTTAAAATTAACTATAAGACTTTTTATATATGTTTATAGTTACCTTACATGATAGGGAAAACTCTCCTTTTGTTTCATTGTGATAGGTCTGTTAAAACTTTAGCAATGAGTATTTGTAGCTATTGATTTTAATGCAATATAAAAGGCATTTAAATCAGATGATTTTCTTTGGTTGTCAGAATATTGGCCTGAAAGGTTGATGCACAGACTGGCTGTTCAAATTAACAAATTATTTGTTCCAATACTAACTGGACTTAAACATTCCAAGTGAAAAATATGAAACTACAAATTTACCTTTGGTAAACTTCTTGGACACACTGACTGCAAAGATTTATTTATCAACAGTGCTGGTATATGCAAAGTGTTGACTAATAAAAATGCCTTTTTACTCCTGACAGAACAAAATATTTTATCTTGGTTGTTTCTAGCCAAACTAATGTTTCTCATAGCACTGTGAAAAGTGGTATGCAGCATGATTAAATAATATTTCAGCTCTTTAGTTCATGCAGAGGTCACCAGCTAGAAGGCATAAAGGTTTGATTAGGTTTACGTCATACGTGAAATATTCTAAAGGGGAGCACAGAACTCAAATATGTGAATGTTGCAGCTACAAATAGCTTTCTCTTGTGGTCAGGTAGGCAAGCTCTGTCCTTTCCTATAAGGCAGAAAGTACTAAATAAAAGAGGAAAGCATAAACCTTTGAAACATGAAACTGGGGAATTTAAAACGTATGCTCTGAGAAGAATTTGCCACTCAGTTTTAAAATGGTCATCACATGGGCATGTATTCAGATTTGGCCTACTGTAAAGAACAATCTTGCCAGCAAACTGTCTAACTTTACTAGGAGCTGAGGCAAAATTCAAAGAAATATGAGCCTAGCCCTGAAAACTCTCATGTAGGCAGTGAAAAGACTAGTTAATACACTGCTAATTAACTTTATCAAACACTGGCATAAAACTCAAACCAAAGAAAGGAAAAATTATTAATGTGCACCAAGATAAACAATCCTAAAGTATTTTACCTGCACAGTTACTTGTTGATCATTTTGTTTCCAGTAAACCCTGTTTATCAGATGTCATGGTTACAAAAAACTGCAAGGCCTTATGGTGCAATCACATATCCAAAGGCAATCCAAAGGGCTTGAACATTTGCTGAAGTTTTCTATATTTCCCTTTTCTGAAAACTTCTCAGGGCATTAAAATACAATTTCAAGAACAAGTACAGGTTGTCATTTGGTTTAAAATAAAGGGTTTGTTTGTTTATGGGAAGCACTCACTATATACTTCATTGCTGTGAGGCTATTGAAGTGTCATTAAAACAGCCAAAATCCTGAAGTGTCCTTAAAACAGCCAAACAGTGCCAGGTCACTGATATTGTGACCAAACCAACCTCCTCCGTGACATCTGTCACCTATAATGCGAATTTCAGCAGAAATGCTTCCATCATAGTAAGACTGAAAAATAAGTGTAAACACAAATTGCTTTCATGTCTTCATGCTTTTCAAGGAAACAGAATCACTTTTACATTTGCTAAGAAAATACATTCTGTAGAGAATGCTTTCCTCACATAAGTCACCCCACATAAAGAATATTTAAAACCTTATTAACAGCCACAGCACGTCATTAAAAAGTTTCAGCAAGTTGGTAGTGCCGTTAACATTACTGCCGTATTTATAATCCCTTTTCATTTTCCATTTTGTCTTTTGAGTAATTAAATTAGAAATTCTTCAAAGCAATAACAGTGGATTGAATGTTGTCAAACTACAATATAAAATTACAGAATTGTGTTCTGATGATGACTTTATTAAACTTTGCATTTCAATTCATTTCTTCTTGAGTGTATGAAAAGCACAATTCTTTAGACAAAACACCAATTAACTGTCATACCTCATTATTAAGTATTGTCTCCTTTTACATGTTACAAAAGATAGAATACATGACATAAAGGACACATGCAAGAAATCCATTTAAATGACAACATTTAATCACACCTGAATCCTGTAACAGTAACAGAAAAGGAAATGAATCCTCAGGTATCGGAAGAAGGTGAATGATGTCACTTACCCAGGAGTGACCATAAAGCCAGCAAGCTTTTCCTGTTCAGATTTCCAGTGAAATAGCTCATAAGTCAACTTTTGCTTTGAAAGCAGCTCAGCAAAAGGGTTTGGTTTCTAAGGAGAGTTTTGAAGAAGGAAGGAATAGAAAAAGAAAAGAAAGAGATATCTGACAACAGAGAAGACGAAAAAAAAAGCATCCAAAGAGGTTAAACAAATCTGAATTATCATAAAGGATGATGTTGGACCATGATCAGTGTGGGACCATGAACATAAGTCCACCAAACACATCTCCTGACCTGTGAAAAAGTGTGCTTAGGTCTACATTTGCAGGAGTTGCAGTAGGTAATCAGCAGCATCCCTTCTCCCTGCACATCCCAGCTTCCTTCTCAGCAAAATAATGCCCAGTGCAGCACATCCCTGCACACACAGAGTAACAGCATCATTGCCTCAGCCAAGAAATTCTTGTTTCTGAGGAACTGATTTTCTTGCCTCTGCTGAGCTTTTCCCTCAGTTGAACAATCAAGGTTCCTCTTCATATCCATTTGCTTGGGCAGCAGGCAATTCCTCTAATCTCCCCAGCCACCTAGTTTTATAGAACTTACAGACCCTTTGAAACAGAAACACGACTGAAACAGGTCATTTGGTCGAGAAAGGCCCCAAAGCAAGAGACACAAACACACTGAGATCAGCTAGGATTACATTCTTAAGAACCAGCCAGAATGGATGAAAGTGGCCAATGCAAGAGAAGAACATGACATACAAATCCTGAAACTCCACTGCAAACACCAACATGAACCTCACTCACACTGGTTTATACTGGATTTTGGGTGACAGTGCTTGCACTGCTGCTATAGCCTAGTGTAGCAGCACTCTGCTGTACTTTGCATTAATTTGTTGCAATAACTGATACAGAAGAGAAGAGCGAGGACTAATACTGCCTGCAGGACTCAATGAATTATACTTAACCAGCATATTATTGTAGGCTGATAGTAGAATGTCACATGAACATAGATATAATCAAATTCTATTTGGGGCATCATTTATTTAAAATACTTCAAGCTCCTTGCTGGCAGAGCAACAGCGAATTAGCATGCTATGCTGTGCACTTCAATTAAAAAGCAGCCTCATCTTTCCTATTTCCAAGGTACAGCAGAGCAAATCTAATTGTGCCATGCAGCCAGCTCTCATCTTTGCAGAGTAACCAGGGCTTTGGGGTTTTTTTCTTTCTGTTTTTGACAGATTTGTCATCTTCTGAATGAGGCAATGTAGGCTTTTATGAAACTTGCCTCCTAATTGCAGGCAATAAACATAAGCACAGCCAGCAGCAGAGGCTGTAGCAAGTACAGCTGAAGTAAAATGAAAATAAAGGTAAGAAAAGAACCACAAAGCAAGTTCATTTTACATATGATCTGAACAATTAAACCACCAGGATCTGAATGTCAGTGCTCACAAGAGACATATACATTACTTCTTCAATATAAACAAAAAAAAATCAAACCATTCCCCAAACCTAGAGCTTAAATGCTGAGATAGGCAAAGATTTTTTATATTTTGGAGGTTAGAAAGTATGACTAATTAATGAGAAACAATTATATGCCAGGATGTTATTAACTTTTACAATATTTGCTTATAGCATGAAGAATCTCTATTCTTGCACTTAGGCTGAGATCTTTGAATATGAGATTTGTTGCTTTTGACTTAAGACCTCCTTGTTCATACTGATTATCTCACTCCAAATGAACAGAGAAGCCCTTGTGCTTCCTTTTATCATTTCCTCCTCCTGGTTCAAAGAACGCAGTGCCTTTGGTTAGGAATTGAACGGGGTGAATCTGCAGAAATGGTTGTCTGAATGGACTCCAGCAGGGTAGGTACTGGAGGCTCCCACTCCCACCAACACCAGTGAGGCTGGCCATAGCTTTGCCTGTCTGAGCCCTAAAACCTCCAGAGATGGAGAGTACACAGCCCCACTAGACAACATGTTCCTGATCTGCATCACCTTGTGGGGGAATTATTTTCCTAATGCTCAATTTGAAATATTCAGCCTGCAATTTGCCCCTTGCTGTATCATCTGACATGACAGAGAATAATCTTCCCCTCGTTGTAGCTATTCTTGCAGCATCTTTGCCACACCCTCTCAGGTAGCTGTAGGCTGCTCTTTTCTTCCCTCTGTTGTTTTTCACTGCCCACTAGGCCAAGGAGATTCACTGACCGTTTTGAAGACTTTGGGTACCACTTGACCTAAATGATCTTATTCTAATGTTTCTTGGGAGATGCACATTACAGCTCTTAGACCTGAGGTTTCATTGGGAGAACAAGGAATGACACAAAACCTAGCAGGGATGCGAAGTAAACCCAGATTACTGACTCAATTTAACTATTTATTCATTCTTGGCAGAGCAGCTGGAGAGACCTGTTGGCCTTTAGACCAAAAACAAAAAGGCAAACACTTAAATTTGTTGATTTCACATGACATTAATAATTCTGAATATTCAATGCCACTTTTTAGAAGGATAAGTAAGAAAAAAGAAATTATAACATCTTTGCATGGTTTCCATTGAAGGACAAAAAGCACACCACAAATACAACACCACAAGTTAGATGTTGAAATATGAGTGCGATCATCTCACATGCTTGATTTATTATTTTCATAATTTTATGCTAAAATTACTACAGCAATGAGCCAGAGTGGGAAAGTAATACTGTCAGTTTTTAATAATCTGCTGACCACAACGTTGTCTTTATATTTACTATTAAATATTTTGTACACATAGGTTATCTGATTCAACAAAAATCTGTGCATTAGTGCTGGTAAACTTAATGACAGAAATTCTATTACAATTTTTAATGATATCCACTTTTATACAGTTGCAGATTGCTATGGAAGAATACAAACCTTAACTTTATTATCATTAATCAGCATTAGTAAATATAATTGACATTTTATACAGAACCAGCTTTAAGTAACTTATTGGCAGCAATACAGATGCCTCTTCATATTACCCTCTGGCTAGCTACGCTGTTTGGGCGCCAGAGTGTCTGCACTAATGACTTGGAATTAAAATCAAATAAAAGCTGAGAACTGTAATTCAGTATAAAACAAACAGCCAGATTTAGTATCAATTTATATATATATAATTTGGATATACCAGAATCTTTTAAAATTTGCTGTTGATATAAAACAGTGAAAGAATTTGAGACTAGATAACAAAATAGGATAGACAACAACCAAATCTGATGTTCCCAGATTTCTACACTTACCCTGTAGGCACACCATAGGAATTGGAATGAGAAGAAAAAATAGACAGTGTAATTAACCTTTCCTTTCCCTTTTTTAAAAAAAATAACAACAAGAAAAAGGCAGAACATTTTAGACATTATAAATAGTTAAAATATACATTTTTCTGCCATTATTTTTCATCTCAGCAATTTCTGTAGTTTCCTGAGGATTTAATGTGCTTAGGCATGAAAGAGACGTAATCCTTGAAAAAATTTCCTATGAAGACATGGATTATGTTATCAAAAAGATTTAAGAAAACCTGCTTCACTGTACAACCAGGAAAGCTGCTCTGCCTCTAAAGCCTCATGCCCCAACTTCCAGATATTGAGTGGTGTTTTTTTTCCAGAGCACATCTGAGCCCTGTCTTCCCCACACCACCCATGACTTCAGCTCTAGGGGAAAATAAAAATAAATAATACTAAAATACCAAAACACTATCTAGCATTTTTGTATCTTCTGATGGGGCCTCCAGGGGCCACTGTATGTGGAAGCCCCCTGAAGGGCTACTGATAAATCTTACTCCACATATCATTACTTAATCCAGATATCCCCATACTTTGCTTCAGTAATCTACATTTAAAATCACTATAATTTAATTTTAGCCAACTCTGAGGAAGACCATAAGGATCTGGCCCTCTAAACATGGCTTGCTTTATTCATTTATTCATCTAAAGAACTTGATTCTTTTCTGAGATCTCGTTTTGATAAGACAGTTAAGAAAACACAGGAAAATGTTTGAGTAGTATATATTAAACATTCCAAAGAATATCCATATTGTATGGGGAAGACGGAAATTTTATTATTATAAAAACGTATATGTATATATAAAGTAATCTTCTTTCTTTATGGATCTGATCTCCTCTATGGAGAGTCACAAATCCAGACAATAGCCCTGAGTGCCCAGATTTTGCATTTGCTTCTCTGATTTTACAATAGCTGAAAGATATGTAAAAGCCCATGTAGCCAGACAGCTCCCTACTGACTACACATCTAAGCAACTTCACACGCATATATTATTCCAACCACTGAAAGCTGGAAATCACACATACCTTAAAAAAACCAAACCCCATGCTTCGAAGGAGCCTGTTTCAGTTTCCATGTGGAAGCACCAGGGCTCTCCCTGACCAGACTGCACCTTCCACACTGGCCTGCCTTCTCAGGCAGGGGCAAGCCAAACTACTGAGTTATGCTCTGCGGAATGAAGGGTGGGAATTTCTTCAAGAACTTATAAAGATGGCTAAAATAGCAATTTGTTGTTGAATGCAATGCAGGAGAAAAAATTAATAATAACTACTACTGTTTTGCTAGCGTTATCCTGAAGGGCTTTTATTATTCTCTCCCATCTTTAATCATAACTTCAGTAAACAACCACTGGCCATAAAAAGCATCCAGATTACTTTCATTAAATATAGTAATCTATAGTATGGACCAGATTGACATCATTTTGTTCCCAGAAAACAATAAAATGCCCAGTGCACTGTCTGACAGTATTGCTATGATAAAGCTATAGGTGGAAGTGTGTTCACAGTTGCACTGATTACGGCTCCTACTGCCTCCTCAGTTTTAGAAAGTAAAGTTTAGTTATCCAACCACACCTCAGTTCTTTAAAGTTTTGTGTTTAACTGAGGAAGTGAAGGTGACTTAAGATGCTTACTAGCCCTCTACAAAGGGATCAAGTAAATAAAAGTATGTCAATTTTAGGGTATATAATCATGATTCCCACTGTGCATCCCCTTCCTCTTCTTCTTCCCCCTGTCCCCAAATATATTAAGATGGGAAATCAAACAGGCTTCATAATTATGAAACTTTGATGGTCAAACTCTAAAAAATCTCTCCTGGTAGACTGTGAACCAAGAGTTTTCAGAGACTTTCAATTCACCATATTTGGGCATTTTTCAGAGCCAAAACAAATTTCAAACCATGACTAAAACATGCAAAAATCTACAAACTTCAGAAGGATATTAGTATGAGAATTAGGGGTTGCACATGTATATTTTCTTTTCATGGGCAAAACAACACACATTCTCCTAACTGAAGTCACGGGATGTATTGATAAACTCTGCAGATTTCTACAGAGATTTCTACACAGCAGAGACATCAGGCATGGATAATTCCAATCTAAATGGTATAAACTGACAAATCTATAGGTTACAGAACACAGGCTCTGATAAGAGAAGATGTTAACTGTACTTGGTACAACCAGAATGTATGCCTTCCTCTGTGATTCTGAAATACAGTTAGGTTCATATGTTAAAAACTGTGAAATGAAATGAGTGTATATCTCATCTCCTTCAAAGTCATTACTGACATACGCAGTAGTTATGAGGTTGTGATTCAAAAGATATCTACAGGGCACTGAAATGGAAATCAACAAATTCTGTCCAAGTGCTTTTTCGAAATTATTTGTTTTCATCATATTCCTTGTCAAATACATAATGCATTTTTGTTCTCAGCAAAACGTAGCATTTTGTACATTCTCAGATTCTTTTTTTTTTTCCTTTCATCACTAAATATTTAAACACATTCAATCTAAAAATTTCAAGCTGGTAATCTGCTGCTTGTGTCTTGCCCCCTGAGGTGTTAAGTATCAACGTGGCAGTGCATGATTTTGGAGACACATTAAAGAGATTGTGGTTACAGTCCTACCTGCCCACAGGCCAGTCCCATGCCTCGCTCCCCCATACCATGAGGACATGATAAATTTAGCTCCAGCGCATCAGCACCAGCACCCTATGAAACATGTAAAAGGAGAAAAAATGCAAAATTAATTTCAAGTAATCTACTCTTTCCTGTAGCATTTACTGTTCATGTTATATAGATTTCTTTAGACATTTGATTTATTTTTCTTTTTTAAGAGAGAAAGCTATGGTTAAGATATCCTAAAAAAGAGGCATGTTGATCATTAGAGATAAAAACTTCCAAAACTGATGTAGTTTCCAAAATTTATTAAGGAATCAGAATAAAAAACCAAGTAAAAAAATACGAGCAGAATAAAGAGTTGGTTCTGGAAAACGTTAAAAAATGAAATGTAGTTACAGGGCCTACGATCAGCATTGAGAGAGAGGTTTGGTAGTCAGTGTTATATAGGTGTTGCTGTGCTCTGAAGAACTGTAACTCAGTAGTATATTCTTCCTTTTTGCTGTAATAGATTTAGTCTCCAGATTTTCTGCAGGCTCCTGTACTGTGCCATAGCTTTTGTCATTAAATAAATTTGTTTCTAAAGAACAAGAGAGTAATTTAAAAAAAACTCTATACAAACATATTGTTCATGCTAATTCCTGTTCATTGCCCTCTGTTAGTTACAACCAAAAGGGGAAGGAGCCGAGCTGTCCGAGGGCAGCGCACAGACACGCTCCTCTCCCCCTCTGCTAAACTGCTCCGGCCTGACACGAACATCTCTCCTGTTGCTTTCCAGTGGCTCTAACTAGGGTTTTGTTTTGCATTTGCATTTTGTTTTTGCTTATTGAACTGGAGTAACTTTGCCTGCTGTGTGGCCATGGTTCAGCAGCTCCCGAAGTGCGTGAGCAGGAGAGAAGCCATCCATCACTTCCAGGAACCCTCCCCGCTCCAGCCAGCTCCGCGAGCCCGGCCATGCCGCGCTGCTGCCGCTGCTGTCGGCCTCCCTGACAAGCTGACCTTTTGGATGAATAGGTCGTCCTCCTGCTGAGAGACACTGTGGTACCTTCTGGGGCTTCTGCTCTTATGAAAGCCACATCTGTTACCTCCTAGGCAGGATCCTACGCGTGCGATTAAACATCCCTGCTCTTCAGCTGCACATTCCGGGCCGCCCCAAACTACTGCTGCTCTCCACAGAGCAGACACCAACAACTACTTCCCAGAAGAATGTTGTATCACATAGGTTACACATCACTGACTGCATTCAAAGAACTACTTTTTTTATAAAGGCATAACATAAACACAAGCACGGATTGGAAATGTGTGTCTTAAAGTTGGACAGCAGTACCACGGAACTGAAAAAACAGGAGCAAATGGCACAATAGAGCCATTCATCTTTGTCACTTAAAAGTGGCACTGCTGCTGTCAAGCATAGACTCCAAAATATGATTTCATGGTCAATTAGGTAAATATAGGTATAAATTGAAATAGTGTTGAAGATCACCAAGCTAACTACTGATAATGTTTAATTTCACTTCCCTAAGTCCCCAAAGTGACTTTTTTCCTCATAAATTTAAAATGCTCAAAGAAATTCAAGAAGTGTTGTCCCACATAACCACAGGAGAGCTTAGGACACTGAATAAAGAAACAGTGATGTCCAAACATTCTGCCATATGAAAACACAAATTCAAAATATCCACACCTCTATCCATATATATATAAGTATATTTATAATTTAAACATTTAAATCTGAGCTAATGCTAGCAATAATGACAAGCTAGTTTTTTTCTTTGCTTAAATTTGTTAATACTATGCTTTTTATTTCCTCTAGATACTTTATGTGGAAAACGCACTTCAATTTAAACATAACAACTTTGCTTTCCATTTAGATATAGAAACCTTTCTGAATGAAATTAGTGCAGTCCTGATAAGTATTTCTTATACTACTCCCTATGGACACAGGTACATGTTATTAAATAGTTTTTTCCTCAAATTGAATGGAAATTTCAGGTGCACAGTCTGTTTGCATTTCTGTAAGATTGGATTTATATTATAGGAAGCCTGCTGACTGCTATTATACATGCTGACTTTCTCAGCTATCATTTTTGAAAGTCTGTATTAAAACTAGAATAGCATTAAATGAGCCCTTTATACTTTAAATATTCAAGAGTTTTATATTCAAAATTTCTTCTGGTGCTGTCAAACTAGTGTGCCTGTAGGCAAGGTAAGATCAAGTTAGGCTCTCAAAGGTAGAATTAAATTTTATCAGGGCATCTGTCATAATATACAGTTTGCTTAAAATGCAAATAAAATAGATTCAAAGACTAAAGGCTTTCCAGGTACTGCTTGAAAATCCAAGGGACCATTTTTATGGAACAGATTTCCTTTAAATTTACATTTCCATCATTTTAATGAAAACACAGAACAAACAAATTATAATAGACATGTTTTAAATTCTCATTTTTCACTTTGAACCTACTTCTTTCAAGAAATTCCTTACTGTAGCTCTCGTTTTCAAGGAGAATTAAAAAAAAATACACAGAAACACATTTAAGAAACCATTACCTCAGCCATTTTTGAAAGTTCTGTCCAGTCCTCCCTGTTATAGCTGCACATGATGCTGGCAATCAAAACCTGGAAAGAGCATATATGCATTATATATAATTTTAAGCCATGTTACCAGATTTTGTAATACTGTACACTACTGTGACTCTAGACATGAACTGCACAGCCTGCATATGGGAACTGCGAGCTGTGTGCCACGAGCTATAGAGTGAAATACAGCTGCTGACTCCACTGGGGACAAGAAACAGTGTGCAAACTCATCTACTGTATCCCTGGGTTTTCAAGAAGGTCTACCTATGTGCATTCTCTTTGTCGTGTAACACAGTGAGAACCAAGTCTGTCCTACACACAGAGCCAACCAGGAAACTGTCAGACATACTTGCTCCTGAGGTCGGAGGAATAAGGTCGTTATTTACTATTAATACAAATGACAGAAGCATTTTGGCTGTTTAGAGGTAGGTAAGACATCAGTGCATGAGTTTACACTCTAATGTGGCAGTGTATGAACACAATATTCCAGCTGATGTCAGGAATCCAGGATACATCAAACCCAGACCCCTGGAGCCTTAACGTTAGGACAGTGACAGACAGCCAGAACTATTTTGTGTCCCAGAGGCAACTGGGAGGAGAATCACAGGATGTGGGGAAAATCTGGAGGACTGGGAGAGTGACCCAGGGAACCTCCAGCTTTTGTTTTTCCACAATATACATTTTATTTCCTATTCACTGACTGGCTGCAGTTCCACAAGAGATATTCTGTGCAATTGCCTTTCCTTCTCATTGCACTGAGTACCTTTCAGGTCCAGGTTCCTGCCTCTAGCTGCTGCTCCCTCTAACATATTTTTTGAGGTTCATGTTTTCAGGTAAAATAAGTTCTAATAGCATTCTTTGGGGTGGGAAGGGGGCACCTAGACACACAACTCTACCAGTTGCATACAGTGCTATTTACTGTTAAATGAATGTTAACTACTCCTCTGGTCAATGTCCAGTTCAAGTGTCAGTGCTGATTTCTATTTAAGACAAAAACAAAATCCCTTGTTCTGGACCCATGGAAGATCAGACACTGACAGAGTGAAGTTGACACATCCGAGGTGAGATCAGCAGAGAATTCAGCCTAGGAACTCCTGCATGAAGGACTTCTTAGAAGGATGATGTTTGGAAGAAAAAAGCAACAGAGAACTATATTGCAGCAGCTAAAAGGTTAAATCAGAAAAAATATCCTAGAACTTAATAGAAGTCTACCAGCTCAGTGTATGTTCAAAGGAAACACGAGGAAAGGAGAACAGAAAAGTGTCTGGCCATGCTCTTGTTTATTTGGCCCTCTTACAAGAAACTTTCACATGAAAGTTTGATTGACAGGTAACATGACATTTGATTTTAATCTTTTTGTTTTCCAAACAAGTTTTACTGTCATGATTAATATCTAGGGTGGGCTTAATCTGTCACCCCCTCATTATAACACTTCCCTTGAACTTTCCCATAATGCTGAGGGTTAATGACTCATTCATTTCAAACAAATACTAAAAAGCAGAGTGTAGAAAAATTGTCCAGCACACACAATTGCTGGAAACTGTAAACTCCCAAATTATCTCCATAAGAAAGAGGAATATTTAATATCTTCAGAAGGGAAGGAAATGCACTTTCAAAAGTAAGGCAGGCATGGAGAAAATTGGACATGGTGAGGTTACATTCTATTAATTTAAAAGGACAATATCACTTATCATCATTTCCATTGTTTTGCTCTGATGAGTCTCTACGAGCAACCCACCTACCTGCAGACTGCCCACCCCGCCACCCTTCTGGCTGCTGTTTGCAGGATGGGAGTCTGTTGAGAAGGAAAGCGTTTGATGAAGTGCCTGCCTTGCCTGCAGGTGCCCATTTGTGCTCACCTCTGGCATAAATATAAGACCAAAATTTCATTAAGCACACACAATCATTACTGCCCATGCTTTTATTCCCCTCTGACAGGGAAAAAGAGTCTCTCTCCTATACCATAATTTTTTTAAATTAGGAAAAATCTTATATAGCTGTATAGGTCAAGTATTACTGAAATAAAATCTGCTCTGTATCCTATTTGAACATTCAAGTGCTCTGGAAATAAACAGAAATCTCTTTTAAAGGATTTTAATTTTTAAAAGTAAAAATTGTAAAAAATCTGTTTAAGAAATTATATATAAGAAAAATTTAAAGCAACTGGAATTTATCTAGAAACCATATCTGTCAAATTCACGCTTTTTATAAACTAACTAAAGCAAAAAAACAACCCAGCAGCTCAAGACATTGACAACATGATAAGGATTTTCACAGTTGCAGTCACAATCCAAAGTACATCAAAAATCTGCACAATTGAGCTTTAAAACAAACCAAATTTTTCAGTGGGGAAAATGCAAAGACAAGGGCGGTTGACTATATTCATAAGTAGTTGGGTTAGGTTACATCAAGTGTTACTAGTGAAACTTCAAAATTCTGCTGGGAGTGTACAAAAGAGGAAGAACATGATCTGTGATGTTTCAAAGAGCTGTTAATTAAGACAACATTTTATTTAATATTGATTAGTTTTAGGACTCACATTTAAAATTAAGCCCATACTTTTTGACAGAAGCAATGGTTTACAATAACAAAAATAAGCGAAAACAAAAATTACATTTCTGCCATGACTTCACAGGAAAGCCATGATCTCAGAGGGAATAATGAAAATTTAAAACAGTAGGAATTTTCTTATTTTTTTTCCTCGAGTGGTCTCTTATAACTTGAAAATAAAGTTATTTCCTAGGTGGAAAAATATCCTGCAGCATTCCGTGTTAACAAAACTGTCCTTCCTCAAGTGACTGTTCTTTCCCAAAACACCTTTACAGTCTTTTCATTTGGAATCAGTGCCCATGACAAAAAAATAATTGCAGCCACACGTGAACATTTAGGGGAACTATCTGTGATGCCTGAGGTTTGGATCTACTCCTAATACCAGACCTGGAAATTTATAAAGAAAATATAGACTATTATCTCCTACTACCTAAAAGAGAATAGCAAGAACAAAGTAAGATTTACAAGTGATAAAGGGTAGAGGTTTTATTGGAAAGTAATAAACGAGAATTGCGTCACATTTCAGTTTCTTAGTCTCTTCTCACTCATTTTTTCAGTGCCTACAATGCCACGTACCACATTACCAGCCCTGCAACTTTAACAGCCCCAAACAGTTGGTATCTCATGGAAGTCCAGCACATGGCCCAGCCCAGGAGCATCTGCACATCCTTCCTTTTGATTCCCGAAATTTTCAGTGGCAACCTGACATGAGCTTAATTATAGTGGTTTGAGCCACAAGAGTGAGGCTGCACCACGCTTCCCAGCTTACAAAAGTAGACTCCTGACAGATCTTACAATGAAGCTGCTGCTAAAGTGTAGTAAGTGGTAAATGGAGATTGACTAAATTGCAGCTTTGTCATAGTTCGAGTGTGGGCTGCCTGCAAACCATGCATGATTGAAGCACAGTGGGACCCCTGGCCCATTCCTTATTCCAGATCAAAATCATAGCTGGTCTATGCTGTTCCCTCTTCTCCTCCACCCAGTCTGCTATTTTGCCTGTGGTGGGAGATGCCTCTGCCCTGCCCCACGCCAGGCAGCGCAGCAGCCCCGCAGACTCTGTCCCTCCCTGACAATCACTGTGACAAATGTCACCAGACAAGGGTTTTTTGCCCCGACACCACACAACGTGATAGACAATTTCTCCAAATGCCTATAAAGGGACAAATGCATGTTTGCAACATCACACACCGTTCTGTGTTGAGAATTTTCTTGATCATTCATGGAACAAAAAGGTCCACAATAAAACTTGTTTTTGTTGGAGGGAAGGGAGGTGGAAAAGGGACGGTATGTAATGTACCAGTTAGGACACCATTATAAGATGAATATACTGTAGCTAAAGCAGTAAAAAGCTACATTTCACACAATTCTGTAACTAATGCATTAGTAGTTGTTCTACTTAAAAGAACACTGACAAGGTACTTCTCATAATCCTTAAAATATTTTTCTCCCTGTTTATAATAATCCCCTGGAAGCTTAAACTAGAATCTATTTCCCTTGTGGATGTTTTTTTTCTCTTCCATTATCTCTATGTGGATGTCTCATGAATGCAATAGCATTAAAAGAAATAAAAAGGATGAGGTTTGCCACTGTGTATGTTTTCAAGCGATCTTTCTTTCCTAGCACACGGAATTCACTGCAAGAGGTTGCAAAACAAAAGGAAGCAGAAAAAAAAAATAACTGGGCCTAGTTTGGGTCACATCTATTTAAAGCCAGACAGCAGTAAAACTCTATGTTGACAATTATCATTTGTCCTGCACTGCTCTGCAGGGAGTAAGGGAGATTTGGTACACTCAAACAGTCTGAAAAAAACGTCTCATGGGTCTGGATTTAAATGTGAACACTGTCAATTCCTGTAAATTTAATAAAAATTCCCAATATACAGAATGAAATCACGATCCCCTACCCTCATACTTGTGAACCACATTTATTTTGGTCATCTCACATGGGCCAGAGCCTATATCTGTTCCTAATCTACTCTTCAGGGCCTGTGCATAATCTCCCTGCACTTCAGGAAATCCAGCCACCATATAATTTCCACTTTCTCATCCCTGCCTGTCCCTTGTCATTGCTGCACCAGACTTGAGGGCAGTTGTGCATCATGTCCATAGATGCTCTGTTTAGACACTGCTGCAGGCCACAACATGCACCCCACTCTGATTTCTAAAACACTGACGAAAATCTCCAGTATTTTATTTTTTATGTGCCCAGTCCTTGCAAAAGTAGAAAGAGATTCTTAGCATCATCTTTAAAAAACTGCTCTCCTGAAAGCTGTAAAATCAAGAGGAGCTTTCAAGAAGGCTGAAGGGCTCTGTTTTTTAATAGTTACTTGTTCGGGAAGCAAAGATAAGGAACAGGATAATTCGTGTGTAAGGAGGGGTGCAGAGATTGAAGACTTTATTAAGAACCAGATTTCAATACCTCAAAAATTATTGTTGATCAGACTAAACTTCAAAAGGTATTTGTGTTTGGATCAGATGGAAAGACCTCAATCTTCCTTTCAAAACATGCTTTTTTCTTCTAAAACAACACAGTATAGCCGTACCACATGACCTGCTTAGTCTGAACAAATCCAAACATTTTAAATCAAAATTCCTCAGAAAGAATTTACTAAGAAGGAGCTTGGCAGTGAAGACATAATCTTTCTAGAACAATGGCAAATATAAGATGTCCAGTTCACCACTCACCAGCGGAAAAGGCACCTACATCTCCCAAAGCACACAAGGAGAGGAGAACTTCTTGTCAGCTGAATCGCTGTTTCACAGCATTAAAATCCCCTGTCTGTCAGAATGAGGGGTACATACACTCAGTTCTGACCCACACCACCTCTCAGCCACACATCGTAACAAGCCGACGCACTTGGAACCTTTCCTGAAGGTCCTGCACAAGTGCAGCTACAAGAGCACATGGTCCACCAGGTGCTTGGTGAGAACTTAACAAAGAGCAGTTTACAGGGCACTCTTTTGTTATTTCAATGACGCAATCAATAACCTTGTAAATACCTACATGGAAAAAACACCAGCTGCAGATGGACTTCTCATCTTCACACATGTCAGTCAAACCTATGGGCCATAGGCCAGACTGCCCTCACAATAGCTCTTAAGATGCAGTCTCAACAGCAGAGAGCTAGCAGTGAGGGAACAACAACTGCACCGCGGGAATTTTTGGGTTGGTACAGGTGTTCTGCCTTATCGAGACTCACACCAATAGCCTTCCTCTCTAACCCTGCCTCTTGCAGAGCATCAGGCTCAGGACAAGTCCCAGCTGTGCCACATCGTGCTAGCAGAAAGGTTCTTGGAGGCTTTGTGCTATTCAGTGCCACCTGTGGCCACCCTCTGCTTTACAAAACAGCCGCTGGCTGATGAAATGATCACTCTCAAAAAACCAGAACCAGAATTACCAATGTACAGAACACTTTTAACAGCCACTGTACAAGACAAGAGTACAAGCACAGCAAACATTCTGTACTGCACAAATACGCTTAAATGTGCAGTACTGAAAAACAACGGGAGCACAAACATTTGCTGCTGTAAAAATAACCCTCTGGAAACCAGCCTGGTTTGGATGCCTCGTACACTCAGCCTAGCTTCTCTTTTTCTGTATGCTCTTGTAAATTTTGATTTGTTGCAGAACTGAAATAAAAATAAGCTTCTTATTAAAAACTACCTAGAACATCAAATCCCATGCAATAAGAAAGTTAACAATTGTAAAACCTGTCATGTCTCTGAGAAGCAGAGGAATTATCTTGTTATCAATTTAATAATGGAACACTGAAGTAAATGATGCCATCCACTGACACCAGTAACACTGTCTCTCCTGGGAAATTCATGTTGGTAGGAACTGTCAATCTAGATGGATATGGACATATGAAACATTGTACCTTCAGTCCATAAATCTATTCTTTCAGTGCTGCCTTAATAAAAAGATTCTGCATGATGATAAAGACAAGTAATGCAGAATGTCTTGACACTGCTGACCTGCAATTCTCCTTCTCTTCTCTCTTCTTTTTTCAGGGAATTTACTCTCCAGTAAATAATTTAACAATCTGTAACCCTCCATTGTTTTCCTCCTTCACTTGCACTTCAAATACATATATTTGAGTAAATGAAAATAAAACAAGTAGGGGTTATTAGTATGTTTATTATTCAGCTGTAGCAAACCTTCTGAATAAAGCCCTCTCTTTGCCTTGTTACTTTATACTGAGATCTCCAGTTTGTTTTTTAAAGGGAGGGGAAGTTAGATACAACACATAAACAAAAAACCAGGCCAAACATTATCAGCACACAACTAAGTCTAGAAAAGATGATGAAAAAACTTAGAAAATACTACAATTTGCTCAATGTATCACATAAAAAAAATCAGCATGAGCAAAAAACAGCAAAGATTGTATTCTCAGGCTAAATGGAGATGCATATTTTCAAAGGCAGTTATTTTCATATGATGAGACTGCTTCTATCAATGAGATCCACCTATTTAATGAGATTATTTGATGGATTTCACTGAGTACACTGGGCTACAGCTTCAAAATCAGGTCTGGAGTTATTAGGTCTAACAACCTCAGACAAACAAAACCCAAACCTTTTTCTCTGTAAAATAACACAACATTGTGTCTTTGATGGGAGCAGAAAGCTGAACAGGTTGCTCTTTAGAACTTGCTGCACCTGTAGAAAAACAAGGGAACTACCTGGTTTGGTAAGTGCTCCTCTACCATGTCAGACCTGGCACCATATCAGCACTGCCAGGGCAGCAGCTGAGCTACCATGACCTTGGCCCTGCTTACACATAAACGTACAGACGTGGAAAGTGAGGATAAATGAAAAGCTGACCATGAGTCCTACTAATTTGCAATACAACTGAAAAAAAAAGTGAATGGTCAAGAAAAAAAATCTGATGCATCTCTCATGATTCAGGGCACTCTAATTAAGATGTGGTAACTCCTAAAGAGTGACAAAGAAACCATGGAATAAGAGTTCCCCAAAACATATGTACAATGAAAGGGAACATAACACCTGTATAGAGCACTTCAGGGAAACTCAAATATTTAACAAGACTAGAAATCAGCCTGGAGAAGAATCGGACTAGAAGAAGTATGCCCATTTTATTACAGATTGTTGAAAATTTCAGTACTTCAGGTAAACCCTTCAAATTACACTGAAAATTACCTGTGTGGCTAAAGACTTCCCTGGAAAATTGATACAATCTCTGGGATTTTATTTTTCGTAGGAAACCTAACCTAGTTCAACCTTTAGTCTTTTTGGTAATGAGTGAAAACAAATACATACGTGAGTGTATAATAAATAAATAAATAATAAATAAAGGCTGAATTCAAGAGAAGAGTGAAGACAGATACTAATTTTTGGCAGTACTTATTTCTAACAGTGCCTGCAAGCCCTCGTGGAATTGGCATGCCTCTGCTGTATTTCTGTACTTTCCACGCTGATTTAATATAAAGAGAAAGCAGAGGAGGCCAATACAATATTGGAGAAGCTAACAGAAAAAGGATATATCTAATTCTATGATATTTGAGACACATGCTATGACCTGTAGCAAAAGCTTTACACCAGGGTGCTGACACATTATTGATTCTCAAGACCACGTAAGGAAAACAAGGCTGGCAACAGGCGACATGAATTCGTGAATATTTCCTCCACCTTTAGAAATTTTTCTCTTATCAAATTCTCTGCCCAGATACACACAGTCCTTTTTACCACAGTTCTTCGAGCACCTCGCTAATTGTTGCTCTTTATTCTCACAACAGCACAGGCAAATCTCTGCAGGGTGCCCCTCCAAGAGGGGAAGCCAACCAGAGACAAAGATGTTGAAGGCATGTAGATGTTCCCACGGAGGGAATGAGCAGCTGTTGACTGAAAGGAACCCTAAGATCCCTTCCAGAGCTCGGCTGCTTCTGGATATATATACAGATGTATTTACCCTATTACTTAGCAGCAAAGCTGCTTAACTTATTAGAAAACAAATTCAGCAGAAAATGTAAAGAGACAAAATACAGAATGAACAACTTCATCACAGTTTCCTCACTCCTGCACTCCGTCAACTAGCAATTCCCCAGGTCAAATCTGTCCCTTTGCATCTCTGAAAAGTCCGTCCTATCTCTTCTCTTGTACCATCACCCCCAGGGCTTCTTTTAATTCACTTCCTTGGATTTTGAAGGCTCAAGAAAGTTGGCAGTATCAGTGCTAGTAGAGGAGAAAATTGTGACTCAGAGAGCAGAGAGAAAAACCCCTCCCTTTTTACACTTCAGAGCCCTGTGATCTACTTCATCATGTGACATTGTCAGTGCCAAAGCGATGCTTGGAAGGACTAAATGATTTTGTCAGCCAGGTTGCATCCTCCACAACTCACCCACTCTCTCTATGCACCATTATCCTTGTAGTGATATATTGAAAAGCACTGATAATTTACCTGATTTCGCACAAACTACTCTTCAGTTAGGCTGTTCTGGGAGGTGAGGGTATGCTAGTTAAGAAGATGAAGAGGAACAGGCTATAAGGCTCATCCTATCTTCAGGAAATTATCTGATGGCTTTAAATGCCAGCTACATTGGGGACAACTGTCAGTCCCTAAATACTATTCACTCCTGTCTGGCCTAGGTATTGGTCTAGGTACGGGACTTCACAAAGAAGAGAGCTTCTTCACAGTCCCAAACCTGCCTGGTCAATGGGGCAGGCTCACCTCATGTCCGGAGACAATCTGCAAACACCCACATGGCTAAAAGCATGGGATCTTTTCAATGGCCAAAGCAATGGGATCCATCCTCACCAGAACCTTTCACTTGGAATAAAATGTCACATGTATAAATATTTCTATAGTGAAAACTATAGTAAAATAGTCCTCTAGCAAAGAGAGAAACTCTGCTTTCTGGCAGGCACAGAACTTTTCAAGAAGTGAAGATGAAAATCCATGTTTTCTGTTGAAATCTCTTCATATATCTTTCCTATCATCCCCTGGTATTTCCCAGCCAGGCCAAAATTTAGTGAACAACAGTGCTGCTATGCACTGAAACTCCTGATGGCAGGTCTGCAGTGCTCCCATCTGTGATATGATCAGAAAAATCTCATGAGTGGGTAGCTCTTTTTTCTATGCAGACATTAGAATTTACTTAAGTAGCTAGCTGTTATGTCTGATGACCCAAGTAGTTTTTTGGCTACACTCCAGCAGCAAAGAAGATACAAAATTAAGGGCTGCAAGTTGGCAGTTACCTTCTGACTAATCTTTCCTCCTCAACTGCCAGTTCGACCCACCTCTTCATATTTTAGGGAAGCTCATGTGAAGATGCTGAGAAACTGAAAGAGGCCTTACTATTTTCACTGTGAATTTGGAAGTTTAATAAAATTGTTACCTAACTTGTTCAGCATATTGCTATGAAATTGGACATTTTAAAATTAAAATGTATTGAATTTTCTGCAGGCTTATAGCCTCATTCAAATGATCATTCAAATGAAAGCACTGAAAGACCTAATGTTGGTGAGATTTTTATCAATGACCCAGCTGTGGGTATGTGTGTTCCCAAAAAGATAAACTGAAAATAAATCACGTGAAGTGTGGATACGTTTGGCAGAATCAAAGGCAGATGTCCTTCTAGGAACCTGAAAGTACATTGGGAGAATGCAAATATAACACACATGCATTTTTAATGCCCACCCTTTGCTTTAAGATGCACATACTGCACACAGGTAAGAATCTGGTGTACCTATAAAATCACACAATCTTTAGATACTCTCATCTGAGTTCTATATAACTTAAATGAAACATTCTGCAAGCATATTCAGATTTTTATACAGTTACATAGAGAGAGCATAAATGGCTAGGTGGCCAAGAATGGTGTGGCTAAGAATAAGTCTCTCATGTTACACTGCAAGAAAAGCGAAGCAGATCGTTACAAGTGCTACCCTGAAATTTAGGAATAGAGCTTCAATATATTTTTTTCCATACCTAAGACTTTAATTAGCTATTATGTATAGACAGAAAAATCAGCATAACTACAATTTTGTAACAAAAAATATTAAACATAAAAAGAAGTAAAAGAAAATTGAACTTGAAATAGATTAGGAACCCTCTGCTTAAAAACGCAAGAAAGATGCAAAAATAAACCAGTGAAAAAGCATTCTTCCTGAGATTTGTGAGACTGGGAAGTGTAGTGGCAGGAAATAGGAGATAAAAGCACTCTGTTGGTTTCTTAGTTTACATTTAAACTACATGGCTCACAACAAAGGATGTATTTAAGTCTCCTTTAAACAAGCCTTTAAAATATTTATTTGGGTTTAAGTGTTCAGTAAATAAGTACTTACTGTCACACACTTCCTTCAACACTTAAAAGACCATCTCCACTAGCTCTGCATACAAGGTTTCAGCACACAAACAGGTTACTGCTGATTTATGAGTTACCACTCACAGGCACACCTGCAGCCAGTGGCTGCTCTAGTGCTCTTTCAAAACCCATCAAGTAGGAGGTAAGGCTGGTTTGCTACATCCAAAATTGAAGAAATTCATATTAACTTGAATCAGCCTGTATTTGCTGCAAGTTCCCAACAGGGGTAGTTACCACACTGACACACTGCAATTTGCTATCCTATGGTAATTGGTTGGCATGTCCATGTTCACATTACTGCATAATAGACTAAGACTATACAAAGAGAACAAGATTGCTTAAAAAAACCCCAAAAAAACCCAACCAAACAAAAAAAAAACCAACCCAAAACCCTCCCCCAGGGTGAATTGAGATCTAGATTATGGAAATGTGACAGATATGAGAAGTTCAGTGATGAAGCCTATGTACAAGTTTATGGTCATAGTTCTTAAACATAATGTGCATAAAAAGTTTAGAAGCTACCAGCAGTATTGAGTGTGTAGACTGAGATCAGTTCAGAGCCCACTAAGAATTCTGCTAATCTACATGTTCCTCTTGATAGATAAAGAAAAAAAAACCCATCTTGGAACACTTTATTCCCACATTTCGCTCAGGATTTGATATCTTTCCCTAGCCCCCCTCCCCAGAAAGCACAGGAGGCTGGGATATAGTCCAGCTGCTGTCAATCATACTGAAGAGCTGGCTCTAATTGTGATAGATTCAGGCATGTGCCTCTGCCTTTCTTGTCTAAGCTAGAACATGTCTGCAGAGAGCCAGCTCTCCTACTACCAGCACAGTTCATAGCAGCAAACGCCGTACTTGCTTCTGAACAAAAATAAACAGTTTGATGGTATAACTGCATCTACACTAGGTTCTGCCAGGACAGCAGTTAGATGCCATTTTATTTTTAGTATTCCTAGCCTACATAAGTATGTGAGCAAGCCTTTTAAATATAGACCTAGCCTTCATATTTTTCTTCATTAGAGCTGTAGCAGAATGCCTAAAATGTAAACCACACCACAGAATATACAGAATATGGGCTACAGGAACAGCATATACTTACTACTTTGATCAGGTATACATTCGCTTTCCTATTATCATTGTATTATACACTATATAAAAGAGAAAAAAGCAGAATTATCTACATCACATATGTTCAGTGCTTCATAAAAGACTGAAATTGCGTCACAGACAGTAAACGAAAGTCAAAGGTACTGTGCATTTTAAAAGATCAAATTCTAAAACTCAGCCAATTGCATGACAAACATGAAATGGAAATTAGGAAGATGTATTTAGAGGATATATTTTTGCACAGGTAACCAGACTAGCAGAATTTTGCCATTTTTACAAACTTCAGATTTTAATTTTGATGGATTGTTGACTGTTAATAATTTTTAAATTTGGCCATTATTTTATTTTTAATATTTATTTTGTAACATTGCCACAAGGTCATTTTATCTCCATCCAATGGCATCTACATCTTAATATTAAAACAATAACCACCCAGGAAAGGGCATTTCCCAGGGAGTAATGACTGGCTGGGAGGAGTTGATGGCCTGAGGCACTGCTGAGGGCCATTAACCCTGGGCAGTTATTAATCACCAGGAAATGCCCTGCACCAAGGTTGTTATCGCTATTTTAAGCACAGATTGAGGGGGCGAAATGGACATCTGAGCATACAGCGGGTTTAACGCATGATGCCCATTTCCTTTGTTGCAGTTTATGGAGGACATTTCTACAATCTACAATCCTGATTCCCAACCAGATTACACAGATCATTCTGAAGCACTCCATTGTACGCACAGTAACTCACCAAACTGAGGAAACAGTTGAGATTTTTACGAGATTGTCTTTTCTCTCTAAATAATAGTCTGCATATTCACACTTTAATAGATGAACAGAAATATGCAACTCTTCATGTCACTGTCAGCAGAATTACATTCTAGAAATATCTTTTTAATCACACTGTTATGTTTAGGGCATTTCCTTTGTCAATACTCCTACTTAATGACCGCTCACATATCTCTGCAGAAAAGGAATTTTTAGCAGCAACTGCCAAAGCACATCCTGAAGCAGCTTCAGCTGATGCTAGCCATTAAGGAGTTTGTCTTTTCCAATAATCAAGCAGATTGGGTCATTTTCCGGGAGATGGTTGGTGAAGTATTTCAGAAACTGCTTTAATTTTCTCCTACTTCTTACCCTAAGGCCAAAATTTTAAAGATGTGTTCATAGTCCTCACAGAACTGTGAAAATTGTTCTTTTTTTTCCCAGGGATCAATAAATCACTTTTTAAATCAAAAGGATATTCTTAGCATATGTACAAATAGTCTTCTGCCTTACTGAGCTACTCACTATTTTTCAAACCTTAGCCGTGAAAGTAAAACAAAATAAGTCACGGCTTTATAACATGCATAGGAAGAAAGCACAGTTCTGCACTAAACTAGTTGACAGGTTTCTCAAAAAAGCAGTAGTTTCCAAGTGCAAGACATAAAAGACCTCACGTTTTTCCTCAAGGTCCTAATTTGTCACCACAAATATGTACATCTGAATCATAAATTGATTGTAAAAATCTCACTGAACTTACCATGTGGCCCTATTTTCAGTTACAAATTGCAGTTTCCAGCAACAGATATGTGCTTGCTTGAAATAAAATTCCCGCAAATTGATGGCCAGAGTATGTGTTTCCACTTCTTTGTCAGATTAATAATCATATTTTTAAAAAATTTAGAATTACAAAAAAAAAGCCAAGTGGAAATATTGTGCAGTTGGGATCAAACACTATGACACGTACTGCACGGTCATTTGAACATGCATGATCAGACACTGTCTCTGGGTAAATTTTTAGCAGATTTTCTTGTATTACTGTGTGTAGGACTGTCTGAGGTGACCCTCTGGAAATGCAGCAAATCATCGTAAATTGAAAGCAGCATTTGAATTGCAAACCCCTTAGCACAACATTTCAGACTAGTAAAAAATATAGCTATACCCCAGCTTCAGTTCAAGTAATGTAGTTACATGTTAATCAGGTTGTCAAAATGTAATACAGGAACAATGGTCCAAAGGCTGAGACAGGACTGGGAGGCAGAGAGGGCTCCTGATGCTGGGTGCAAACCTAACAGCTCCTCTTTGTGCACTGACAATGTAAATCCACAGGAATTGGTTACACAGCTCAGTACTCCTTCTCCCACATGCACCTGCAGCAGCTCCCCAGGGCAAGCTTGCAGAAGTATTTCCCTAGAAAACTCGCCCAGCTTTTAAGAAATCTGTGGCACAGAAATTCCCCGAGTCCAGAGGTGATGCTTTCAAATAGTTTTTCCAATAGGTTTTTCTCGACCTGTATGTACCTCTGGGGCTGGCAATGCCCCATGAGAATGAGCTCCACAGCTGCTGAACCATGTGGTGAAGTATCTCCTATCACTCATTTCCACCTATCACCCTTCTTGTTCCAATCCAGAAAGATGTGAACCACACAGTGTATTCAAAATGTGAAGGGTAAAAAGAAAGAATCAGCATGCTGGCATAGTGATGGTTTTGCTTTGTTTTCTTCATTTCCTAGAAATTCTGTGTTTGATAAGCTTTATTTCAATGTTATTCAGCATTAAGCTGAGATTTTCATAGTGCTCTTTTACTGTAACCCCAGTACAGTTAGCTTACAATCACTCACTGTACATGTAAATTTATCACTGCTTTATCCCACGTGTATACTGCTTTCATTTTTTTTATGGCAGTTCATTGGCCAGTCACTCAGTAATGTAAGATTCTTCACAACCCTTTATGTCAGCTCTCGTACTTATCTCTCTACGTTACATACCATTATCAGCAAAGTTTACATACTTAAAATTCTCTCTTTTTTCCAGATTGTTAATAAACATTTTAAATAGCACAGAACACAGTACAGATCCCTAAAGTATTGTCCTGAAGCTCTCTATCCACTGTGAAAATTGACTATTTATTCCTTGACATTACCTCCTGTGTTTAACTGGTTATTTATTCATGTAGGTTTCTTTCTCTAATCCTATGGTAACTCAATTTCTTTCAAATTCTTCAGTGAAGGACCCTATCAAATACTTATGGAAACCTAAGCTCACTTAATCATCTGAGCTTCTCTTGATGTCCTCAAAGAACTTTTTTTTTTAAGGCGTAACATACTACAAAGGGGGGTTCTTTACTCTTTGTTTGTTTTCTTTTTACTAGTTCTATTCTTTAGAACAGCTTTTCCCAATTTGCATACAGGGATAAAAGATTTTAAGCCTATAGTTGCCCAGATCTCTCCTAGAAAAGAGATTTTACATTGATTCCATGTCACTTCTCTGCTACTTTTCAAGCCTGAAGCAGATCTGCTACAGCCAACGTGACTATCAAAACATGCTGATGATAGAGGCTTCCGCATTTCTGATGTGTTGTGGAAGGGTCTTTCCAGAAAACTTCCTTCCATATAAGCAAATGTGATCTCAAAGACACAATACATCAACATTTCTGTTACCAGACTCTGTTTTTGTTCACTGTGCAAATCGGACTTCTTGCTGAATTCCTCCTTAGACTGAACATGGGAAAATGCATTCTGCTGGCTCACAAAGAGCTGAACCAGGATCAGGAACAATGAGGACACCCTCAGGATGGGGGAAGAGTGGAAGCTTCCCTGGAATATGCAGAGGTATGTTGTCAATGCGTCTGCTCTTCTTTCGGGTCGGCTTTTTTCCTTCTCTAGGAAGTATTTTTCTTTACGGTTTTTCATCCTCCCTTTTTCTTGTCGTGAATGACAAAGAAAAAGGGAACGTGGTCATATGCTCCGAGATCTCTTCTTTTCTACCCACCACAGTAGCCATTGGCAATGGAGGAGTTATGGCCTTTCTTGAGCTCCGCACTCTCTAGGGCCAAGTGATTTAGTTCCTGGACAAGGCACTCAGTGTGAGTGTCGTATTCCAACTTCACCTTCCCTCTTCAGCTAGGATTTCCTCTGATGTTAAGGGAATGGGCCTACTGCCAGTTTTCTGTAGTGAAAGGGATCTTTTCCATATGGTGAATTTAACAACTGCTGTGTGGGTTTTTTCACCTCCTACCAAGCATCCATGACGGCTGGCTTTGGGAAGTTTAAGCTGCAGCAATAACAACTTCTGGAGCTTTTAAAATGTGATTTGTGGGCCTGAAATTCAGATAAAGCAACCCAGGTAGCTGTTCTGCACTTCTGGGAGTGTGCAGGCTTCTAGGCAGCCCAGCTTGTGGTTCTCTCCCCTTGTGCTCTGTCCTTTTCAGTTCATGTGGAGAAGCATCTGGACTTTCAGCAAGGGGACCCTTGATAAGCCTGAGAATGCACAGCACGAACCCTCCCCATTAAGGTGACTCTACACTGGTTGATGTTGGTACCAAGTGAGGTCCACATGGGCATGGCCCTACCTGATTGTTTAGAAATGTTTTATTCCAAGTTTGTAGATACTGAGCTTGTCAAGAGGCATGAGATTTATCACTTGGAGGCACAGCTTAGTAGGTATTTGGAGTACAAAGTATCGTTTCTCTGTGAAGGAAAGGTACAGCTATCTATACCAGCCCTAGGAAGAGCAAAACTATTACTTTTTATAACCTGAAGCAAGTCCGTGACTGATATCTCAAAATGCAAATACTATGTACAACATTCCACAGGCTTCTAAATACTCATTAAAAGCAAAAGCTATAAGAAGACCTGCAAAAATAAACGAATTATTCCTAATACCGCCAGTGAAAAATCCAACACTGACCTTCTCATAGTAAAGCTGTGAAGTCTGTGATTCCTCTGTATCTTAAAAAGTTTTCCACTAATGTACCTTAATTTTAAGTCTCAAAGGAGATCTACAGCAATTTTAGATATTCTGGTCAATGCCTCTCAGTAACCAGACTACAGGGTCTACTATTAGTGCAGATGTTCTGATGAAAAAGGTTTATATAAATAGATAAATGTTGTTCCCAGTCTGTAGACGAAACCTGTTTTTAAAACCCGAGCTGGTCCAACATGTAAGATTGATATGTAGATCAATCTTCTGGGATCACATTGGAAAACAAATTAAACCTCCCCATGCAAACCACCCAAATAACTGTTGCAAGTCTATTTCTGTTCAACTTATAACTTCATCTTTTTGAACACTGCATGTTTCTACACCAGCATTTATTTATAGGAGCAATGCAGTCATATATGCATGTTAAGATTGTATTTTTTTTCCTCTGTAGCCCTTATCTTCTCCTATCCTCACAAAGTAGAATTAAACCAAATTTGGGGTTGTTACCTCAACTTAAAAAAAAAAAAAAAAAAAAATCAAACCAAGAACCCACAAACACCAAATCGAAACAAAACTGGCAGCCTTATTTCACACTTCTATGGTAGAAAAAAAAAAATCATAATATAAAAGCTAATTACACCATTCCAGGAGATTAAAAAAAAAACAAACCTCAAACAAATCCAAAAAATCAAAAATCAACAAAACCTCCATAATGCTACAAAGAAGTTGGTTACCAGCCTGGGATCCAATGATCTGTTCTCACACACTCTTTAGCATGGCTACTCCCAACAGGTGTTCCTGGGACATTCTGAACAAAATGTTGAACAAAAATACATCTTTAACAGTTTCAGCCTTGAAAAGCTGCTGTCTGCTGAGTAACTGTCAGAGAGACTGTCAGCAACATTCCACAAGCAGCAGAACAAACAGTAAGACAAGAGTTTTCAGCTTAGTTTGGGGGTCCAAGAGTACTTAATGTTTCTAGCAGAAGAGGTTTCTCAATTCAACGCATCATGACACTGATATCTGAATCACAGATTCAGTGTCACAGCTGACAATCTGGTATCCTATGTACATTCCCTAGAGTCATGCAGGAGAGCAAACTCATTTGTGTTGAGCTAGGAGGCCAAAAACTTACTTTTAAGACTTCAGTATACTAACACAGCAATATTAAAAAATATTCAATTTGGCATCTTCTTCCAAGATTCCAGTTCTTTTTTGTGGTACAAATTTCTCAGACATTTGCTTGTTTGTGATGGACTTCTCATAGTCTGGTAGGAAATGACATTTCCCCTGCAATCTATTCTATGAAGTGTCCTGTCAAAGCCCTCTTTGTATTGCTGTGACCTCCTGCACATACTCAGACCCAAACTAATTTGCATATTGAGGTTTTTAATTGATTTGCTTACCTTATTATCATCTACATGGCACCAATTATAGGAAGGTGTGGAAAGACTATTTGGCAACTGTGTTCATCACATTCTTAGTGAAAACTCGGTACACATTCTTCTGCAGAGAAATATTTTACTATTTTCAAACTTTGCTCTTTTCAAGCTTGTTCTCCTCAGTGCAAATGCTAAAGAAATTACAGCTCCTTGCTTTACCAGCTCACCAAGACATACTGCCACCACCAGTATCCACAGTTCCCAGCACTGATAATGACCAGATTGTAGCTATTGTCAAGTATGCGAATATAAAATTTTAGCAGTAAGTTCTCTTCCCAGACTTTATAACTTCTTTTCCACTTTCTCAACCACTTCCCAATGATTAAATTTTGTAGATGTTTGGTAATGTAAAAGTGATTTTTTTTTTTTCTGCACAGTTATCATTCCTGTTCATATCATTAGGTGAGTTCTACTTGGCTAAATTCGCATTTCCTAGGTAAACTAATTTCTTGAATACACCACAAACTGCCATTTTTCCATCCACATTTTGGCTGAAAAGTCCATCAACACACCATATAATCAGGTATCTCCTTGGTGAATAAAATATGAAAGTGTGACTGGTTGTGACATTAGTGTTCGTTTTTAACCCCACTATCTAAAGCACTTTAACCACTGTGTGTCCCAGCTACGGCCTAGTCATGAACTGACAACTTCATGTATTTCCCACCTGTGGTAGGTTGATCCCCGTAAGCAGCTTTTCATAACACTTCACCAGCTAACATACAAAATCCAGACACCTTCTGCTTTCTCCTCTGTTTGGACCCTTACAGTATTTTATTCGCTGCCGGTGGCACTGAAGCAAGTTCCTGGTGGTGGCAGCTTTTGCCCTCATCCACTTGAAGTGAATTTGGGGTCAAAGGGAGAAGCTAATAGAAGAGGAGACCTGGAAAGCCTGCCAGTCAGAGATATTTGCAAGTTACAAACAAGAATCATAAGACAGAAGGGCCAAGGAATGAGGCCGCCCACTACAGGGGTGAAGACAGCCCAAGGGAGATGCCAGTTCCTGATTTATAGAGGCAACATGCCACAGTTAAGTGACATTGGCCACTGAGCTGTGACTGGTGGTCCTCTTTTGCACAACACATTGCAAAATTCAGTTTACATCCTAGGCTCTGATGGGAGAATTTAGCTGTCCTTTATGGTTTGCTTCTTCCCAATGGCACGAGATAGAATGCTGTTGTGGGATCATCTTCTACTGAGGTGGCTATTCTGTTCATATCCTTTTCATCTGTAACATAAATCTTATTCTAAATTACTTGTATTTCACAGCAAACGTAATTATGTGTAAGTTTTGATTTGCTTTTAAAATTTGCCTTAGTAAGATAAGTTTTTTTACTGTAATCACTTGTGTCCTCCTCTGTTTGGCCTTGGTTTGAGCACAAAATGTCATTCTTTGCCAGTTAATTAAGTTCACCCAAACAGTTCTCAGAAACTGGTTTTGGTTTTAATAAAACACACAACGTTGATAAAAGCCTTTCTAGAGGAGTGAACAGCAATTGGGTGAGGAAAATTCTGCAAGCTGTAATTATACAGAATATCTCAAAATAAGCACCAAGAGATTTCTCCTCAGTGAACAAAATTCTGTTTTCAGTTAGCGACAAATTTACCATTATAATTATATGACAGTTCTTAGACAAGTTCACAGGCATTTTAAAAATCCCTGTAAGCAATGCCAAGGTCTACTGCTGGGTGCTGCTTCCCCCAAGCCCACGCAGGCGTTACCAACCTCAAAGATGCCACAGTAGCAGCCATAGCCAACATGCAGAAACTGAATTCACATTCTCAGAGTAATAACTCACATATAATGAGGGATGATCAGAAGATCAGGAACTCTGGAAGCGTGGGACTTCATCCCACACACAACGCTAGGTCTCAGAAAACTCAAATCTTCCTTTGGAAATGTTACTAGTGCTTTTCCTCACAGAAGAGAATGGTTTGATCTCAAGCATCAAGTGCTGTGAGGGATTTTTGGTGAAGACTGCAGTGGGATAGCATTCCCACAGCAGAAATGGCCTAAATGTCTGCCTGCATGCAATATCCAGAACTTTGACAAAGGATGTTAAAATCAAAATCAGGGAAAAGAATATTATCTTTTGGTTCATGCTTTCATTGCGATGAAGCTCAGCCACAGTAAATAATGTGACAAGAATCTCAGCAAAGGAACACACAGTCCATCCATAGTGAAGTAGGATATTAAACATGCAGCACTTTTACTGTCAATATGAAATGTTTAAACACTTTTATACTTGCAGATGCCCACATTTAAACACCAGGAATAAGGAAAAAACCCTTGATTATCTTCATGTCATAATACATTCAGGAATCTTCACTTATTTTGCTCATAGCTGAACCATGGAGGTAATAACTTCAAGACACAAGATATGCAGGCTCTGAGATTTCTAGCTCTATCCATTGGAAATAGTGATTGAGGAGAATTTTACTTTCTACCTTGTTGTTCTTATTCACAAGAACAGTATCTGAAAACCATTTATGCCAGCTAGCTGGTGTCATTGCTCCCAACTGTGATTACTACCTTTGAGACAGATGTTCCCCAGAGCCAAACAACCTCTAACGAAACTCTATCCTTGTAGTGAAGTTAATTTTAAGTATTAGGTTTTCTCACCTAGAGCACTCAAGTGCTTATAAAAATACTATAAGCATCTTTCACATTTGGATTAAAAATGAAAAGAACACATATTAATTTTATGATCAAATTCAATTCACAGTAACAACTCTTATTATAAATTACATATGATCTTAAACACAAAATTATTCACAACAGAAGTACCAAGCATCCACACTGGGATAAACTCTTTCCCTTGATATTCTCTATTTGAAAGTAAACATCAGCCTAACTAAAAAATCACAACTGTCCTCTGCATAACAGCAATTTCACAGAATTTTCTGTCATAATTATTATTTGGCTGGGCTTTTCTGGTTTTTATCAATGTACTCGTATGTCGGTAAAGCAATTTGCATTCTCTTGAATAAACACAAAATATGTGGGTTTCCACAGATCTGTAAACTAGAGATTCCAAGTAAATATATTTCATCTTTATAACTGAGTGGCACTTACGTGGTTTGGAAAGTCAGCCTTCAGTTCAGTGATGCTTTTACACCAATATGCTGCTGTTTTCTCACTGATCAGTTCAATGTTTAGAAAAGAGCCTTGGCCAGGGCCGAACAGAGGACCTGAAGTAGTTCCACGCACAATCCTTGGAGAAACATTGGTCACAATATCCTGCAAAACAGCAAATACTTTCAGATGGATTTTGCAAAGTGAGGCATATGTCGATGATGTATATTATATAAGCTATAATGTACCAGGTGTCTTAAAACTCTACTGCTATTGTGAGTAAAAGCTACACCTACAGGGCAGTTCTCTAAATCAGTAGATTCTCCAATTAAATTCTTTACATCAGAGGAGAAAAATGTTTGCTCTGTGTGTAAAACGGTATGATAGTTATAAAGAAAATGCCAGTATGGGACACCTAAGAACTGCCATACAAAATATCATTCAAATAGTGCTTCTGTGTTGGGCAGAGGGCATACAAGACCTTGTGTAGAAACCTGTGTAGGCCTCAGTCATGTCCCAGCAGACATGGGAACTGTCCCCCGCAAAGGGGATAAAAATCCATGTCCTACATTCACAGGGGAAGCTCAGAGAGGTGCAGCTCACCAGCCTCTCTGCTCCAAAGGCACGAGCCAAGGTACACCAGTACATCAAACTTCACAAAAAAACCCCATATGATTGAAAGAGATAAAAATCAAAACGTAAAGCATAAAAATAGTGAAAATAAAGATTAATATTGTAAAGTATGACATTTATGAAGGTCAATGTGAGGTTAGCAAACAATTTTGAAACATACAGTAAACACACAAAATGTTGACTTGTTTAGTAGTCTTAATTAAGCTGCGATGTCACCAGATCTATATTAACAAAGAACCGTAAATTCTGACATTATTTAAAACTAAAGAGAAACATAGATGGGAAAATGTTCCCTTTGCCAATTTCCAATTAAAAATAATTTTGAGTAAAGGTCATTTATTTACAAACGTATCAGAATTATTTGTTTAAGTACCCCTCCTCACCATCTTGTCATTTTTAGTGAGATAACATGAACCTCTATTAGTATATAGCAATTAAGGTAAATTTACATATTTTAATTAAGAACCATCCCATATAAAACAATTAGGGTAATAGGCATACTAACTGGATTTCATAACATTTGGACGTTTTTCCAGCTAGATAGACAGGAAACCTTAATTAGCATTAATTAGCACTGATCTGCATATGTTTGATAAGGCATACCCTTGCCACAAAAGATTATTTATTCCTGAATCTGCCAAATGCTGCAGTTACAGAGGATAAAGGGACTTTTCTTCACATTGTATGTAAATTTGAAGCAATCTTAATTTGCTTATAAAGTTGAATTAATTACTATATAGTAAATATGCACTAATATTTTATATCGATAATTATATAGCCATTTACATATGTAAAAATCATACAAGGTAATCTCGCCAGTTCATCTATTTTCAGACCTAGTAAGCCTGGAACATGGACACCACATTAATCCCCAATTTTCCTACTAAAATATTTTCCCTTCATCAAAAAAACTTCACCTCCCTCTCAACAGTTAAGTTATATTTTCTGAAAAAAATAATTCAGAACACTTTCTGAATTTATGCAAACCAAAACCATACAGCAAAATGCACTCCCCTCGCTCCCTAAACAAATTACAAAAATTGCGGTTTATGCAGAAGAACCATTTACATCAGTTTGCTCCACATTATCCTCTTGAGCATTTCACTCCTTTTAAATTGCCTCAGAGGAGTTTGTGCTTTGACTTCATCCTAGAAAGCTGTTCATGCACTCTGGCCACCATCCCCTGGGAGGAAACACGCGGCCAGTGACTGGAGGGCCAGCCTGAGTCCTTCAGGCACAGGGTGCACATGGGCAGGTACAGCGGGGAGTTACCCTGACCACGCTGCAAGTGACCACGGGCTGCCTTCTCCCCTGCTCCAAAGCAGTCAGCAGCTATGTAGCTACTGCAGTATGGCACTCAGCCTGAGCTAACAGCCTGTCTGCTGGTGGGAATTATTACTCCTGGGTTTAGTGCAAATTATGATGATGTGAGTGGTCTGACTTCCACGCACATCATCATTTTGCTGCATGATTTTGCAGCTCGCTTGTGTGCATGTGTTTGCCAGATAATGCTTGGAGCCACCGACGGTACCGTTTGTTACCTCACTATGTGGAAGCCTTGGTGTTCTTCCAGTCACTTTCATTTTACTACAGGTAAGAATTCAAAGACTGAGATATTACAGCTGAGATTATACCTCTTGTGAGGCTCTCTCAAAGCCTCTGCCTGCTTCCATGCAAAAACACTCTGAAGTTTTCCTATCTGCCTTGGGTCTCCAGGCAATCTCTTCTCCCTTCTAAAAAGAGAGACCCCTGCTTAGACCCTGCAACTGCTGCTGAAGCCCCACAGCTTTGACTCGCTCTTTCCCAGAGCTCAGTTATAGTCAACATCTGAGTGACAATTTCTCTCTCCAGGATCCCACAAAGTCAAATCAGGTAATCCACAGACTTTGCAAACTGGCTCAAAAGCAGCCATCCTTCACTTTAATGACCACAAGAGATACACAGCACCATATGAAATAGTAAACACACATACATCTCTCTGCCTATGTTTCTTCACTGTTGAATTATCCTTGATTTTGTGAGATCCCCTTTGGTGCTCAGGGACCTTCCCCTCCCATTCCCCAGAAGCACAGACATAGGTTTCTTCCAATGAAAAAGAGGCTTCTCTGCCTCCTCGCTGCCTCCATGTCACGAGACCTCTCTGGTATGTCCGTGCATCACTTTATCTTTCCTGACCAAGCTGTTTCTGCTTAAAAAAATCCTTCCTGGCTTTGAAATCCAAACATTAACACCTGGCTGTTTTGTCTTAGTTCCTCCCGGGAGGGATATGCTGTCCTTATTTAAAATCTCATTCTTCATTTGCCCCTCCTAGTTAAGAGTAAACTAGATGGAGAGAGTCTGTAATGACTGACACTCTGGCACTCCTCCTGTCTCTTGTTAGCACATGACAGCCTCAGACACAGGGAGACTCACAGTTCATGGAAACAAAATGGAATTTATAACTTATGTGATGATTCAAGGAATCTGTCTATGTACATACAAAATAAAATCACACAAGTGACAGAATGGAAAATTGTCCCTTTAAGATAAGTGTGAAATACCTACACAGAACTTGCCTTACCAACCTCTTCACCTTCTCTCTCCTGCCATGGCTATGAGGAAGCTGGACAAGGAAAGAGTTGGGCAAAGGATCTATTGGCTGCGCTTAGCCAACATCACGGCCCTTGGTCTTGGGAATGAATTTTACATGGTACCACAGGTTGTTTCACTAAGACAGGAAATTGGTGGCTGGCCAATTGCTATTGCTGTCTCCAAAGCAGTGGGTAAGGGCAGAGCAGCTGAAGTAGCTCTTGTGCTCCAGTCCATGGGGTTTGTCACAAACCACCTTCTGGTGTTTTAATTGAACACTGACTTTTCCTGCTTGTAGGAATTATGAGCCCAAATGCTGGCACTGGTAATTCCTTTTCTTTTCTGAAAACCCAGTTTTTTCCTTTTATCCTAACTATGCACACAACCCTTTTATTGTTAATAAAAATTACTGCATAAAAACTCACAACAGAACTGAAGCGAGAAACCTGACAGGAAGTACTTCAGGGTTTGAATCTAAAAACGGTTTTGGTTCTAAACAAAGAGAGGACCTGAGCGATGAGTTGGTCTGGTTCCTGCATGCAGGTGAAAGGAGAGGCCCACATACCTCTAGAACAGAAGAATATCTCCAATGACCAAAACAAATCAAGTCTCTCACTCCCCCATTCAATGGAGGCAATGTATGGTCCTTGAGAAAAACAGCACAGCACTTTCATGTACTCTGAAGACCAAGGATAGAAGATTTTCAATAAGGAGCAACTAGGGGAGAACAAAGCTTATATCTTTTCATTTCACAAAAAAGCTGTGGTAAAAAAAAAAAAAAACAAACCCAAAGAAACTGAAAAAATAATTGGCAAAGATAACAGAAAATACCACAAAAAATTACTTTGTTTAATGAGGAAATATTGCAATTTAATGTGGACTTGGGGATTAAGGAAACTATATTCAGTCCTAGATTACAACAAAACAACCTGATTTGGGGGTTAATGTAAATGAAGAGGAAACAGTGACAACAAATGGAATCAAAGGTCAACTGTGCATCACGAATATTTCAGGTACTGAATTTCTTCTATTACCTGAAAAGCTTATTCATTTCTCCAGGAGAGCACTGCAGACACAATCACACTAATCCTGCATATACCTCTAGTTCAGGACATCACCAAAGAAAGTGATGCTACACAGATAAAACCACTAATATCCTGCTGCTTTTGGATTGCCCTCTTCTGCGTATGACCAATTCTAGTATTCCAGTAACTTGAGACTGAGTTAATTTGCATTACACATATATTTCTGTTCCTGTTGATTAATTAATTAACACACTGAAAAGACGACTCAAGGCATTGATCAGGCCCCATTTGCTCTAATAATCTCTGAACCCTGCAATCAGATCATTGAATTCTAAACTACTTAAGTCTAATGGGCTGGGAGATTTGAGACAACATTTTAAAGATAAAGTCCAGACACTCGGCAGCTTTTAGTCAGCTAAATAAATAAATAAAGGCATGTATCAATATATCAGTCCGTACCTTACTAGTCATTCTGAAATTTGTTTTGCTTCACACTGCCCACATTTGCAGTTAGTAATTGCCACAGATTTTTGTATTGTAAAATCGCAACCATGCTGCCTATAATGACCAATGAAAGCAGGACAGCAGGGGCATTTCAAGGTTTAGGGCATCCAAAGGGTTGTTGGGCACAGTGTTGGATCATGTGGTAAGTACATCCATTGTGTGTTTCTCTTAAACCAATCAGCAGAGAAATAATTCACATCATGAATATTAACATTGTCATCTGAGGGCATGGAAGTTAACAACACATAGAAATTAATCAAGCCATTCACCTCTCTCTCAGAGTTATTGTTTTAGGGGAACTAAGAAGACAGTTCTTCATTAAATGAGTTCACTCTTTATTTTATAATCATGTCTCCAAGAAACTAAAAAAAAAAAAAAAAAAAAAAAAAAAAAAAAAAAAGAGGATTAAAAAAAAACGTATTTGGAGAAAAATGTGGTAAGAGGCCAGTTGCAGAAAAGCAGTCTCCCAAGAGGTATGCCACCTCATGCCTATGCAGCTGATGTAGTTCTATTAGGCAAATACAATAAAAGATATATAATAATATAAAAAGAACCAAGAGAATAAATCTGTATGATTTTTCATATCAAAGCTCTGATGTGTTTCTATTGATCTGCAGAGCTCAAAACATTATTTTTCTGCCCATTTTTTTCAAAATATTTCAGCTAACAGTATGTTAATGAACACTTCAAATGACAGGGTTGCTGTGGGGAAAAGAGGGGTAAAATTAAAGAAAACTGGAAAGTTACAAAAATTGCAGTTAATGTACAT
>VZTJ01004015.1:566703-773381 GCA_013397795.1 Orthonyx spaldingii | reverse complement strand
GGAACAGAATATGGAGAGGAGTGGAAAGTTACAGACACAATTATAAGAGTATGGAAAATATAGGGAGAAAAGGTGGTTTCTACTCCCTGGATGGAATGGGGTCAACATGCCCAACTTCCCACATGCAATACATGCTCCAACCAAACAAAAACTAGTATAAAAGTAAGCTAAAAATGGGGAGAGGATAGGGAAGACTCCATCACAACTTCTGGGATCAAAGGGAGCCATCTTCTCTCCCGTAGTGATGCCTATTGGGTAAGAGTTGTATTTTTATGAACACTAATTATCTCAAGCTAGCTTTTGTTAGGAATTAGAGCTTATGTATATATTGCTTGAATACAATTTTGCAGCCACATACTATCAACAGCAGCCTTTGAACTGTAACCTGTCACAACCTTCTATTATATTAATCAAGAATGTTATTCTGTAAACTGTTTAGTGGGACTCATTCAGGGGCACTAACAGTTGCTGGCAGTGGGTCATCTACTCAATTGTGGGGCCCCAGGAAGGGCTGTCTCTTATGCTGTTGGTGTGTGACCCTGAACATGCGAGTGGAGCTGCCCTCTGATCCAGTGACTGTTCAGTGAAGAGTCCCTGTAATGGGACACTGACAGACTGGTCAGGCACAAGGGTGTCAGCTTTCCTGGGGCACTGACAGACTAATCAAACATAAAGGGTTTGAGAAAATCATCTCTTTTACATGACAGTTGTTTAAGAGAACACCTGGGCATTTTTATTTTGGATATGGAAAGAAAATAAATTAATTGCTGCTTTAATTAATATATTAAGCAGTTGTACAGCTATTCACTCCAGAAGTACAGGTGTTCTCTAGAGTAAGTGACTGCAGCACAATTAAAGTTTCTAATAAGATTTTTGGATTTTAAAAATACATTTAATCATGCTACAACCAGTGTTAACATGAGTTTTTGTCACTCTAAGAGACTTCTAAGAGACATAGAGAACTTGCCTTGCAGCGTTGGCCCCCAAAGTCAATGAAAGTCACTTCATACTTCAAATTAAGCTTTTCTCAGCTTTAACATATGAAAGCATATAGGACTTAGTGACCATTATCAGTTTCTTTTCATTAATATGAGAAAAAAGATTAAACACAATGAGCAGATGACTATTTCTAACAAAGTTAATTTATTTGACCTTTCTTTCTTCTAGGAAAGGAGGGTGTTATACTTCCCAAGTGGAGTATGCATCTGTATTTTCCTGGGGTTGCTGCTCACTAAACGTCAATGTGAGCACCAAAGCAGCCACAATGGCCTCTTTGTGAAGGAGAGATCTAAATAAATACCTTTTTAAGGTAATTTTAATCCAATATGTCAAAACAGCATACCTAAAGTTCGTACAGAGTAAACTGCAATGTAAAAAAACCAGCTCAAATGTAAGTTTCTACCTTACTATGCTCAATACACCACCGTCTTTAATTGGATAACAAAGCAGAGTAGCTGAAAAATGCAGTTATTTAACCAAATTATGATGTGCTTTTCTCCCCAACATTTCAAAAATGTATTGAAAAGGTTGTACAGACTTCAAAATCTAGTTTGTGTGAAATGTTTTTAGAGCTTATTTTCTAAATGCTTTAATCAACCTCCCAACATCAGGATTCAGTTTCCCCTAATTACAGTAGAACTTTACTACAATTTCACCTACGTGAAAATATGGAGAAGGAGACGTTGCCTTTTTCTGCCTAATATCGCAGTAGTTACAGCATTCTGGAAATCTGGCTCACTGCTGTTTGCACACTCTCATAGATACAAACGGCATCACAGACTTATGTCCTCGTAATTCCCTGCCAACTCTCACTCAAGGTCTTGTGATGATTTGCCTCTTCTGTGACTCAGCTGTCTAGCCAGACTGTGTCTAGTATCACCCCTTCTGGAGTTTTAACCATCCACAAAAGGCAAGTGAAACCTGAAGCAACAATACCACTGCACACAGCGCTGTTCCTATACAACCTTGCCGACTTGTTCCTCCCCTCCTCTCCATCAGAGCTGAGACATACTACATCTCCGCGGGGTTTCTCTTATGAGGCCCAAAGCACTGACTTGCTCTCCTGAATTTCCCCAAGTCACAATTTTTTTCCAGCTGAACTGGAAGATAAATGCACAGCAAGGACCTCTACAAGCACAAAACCATTCCAACAGTTACAACCGTGAAGACCTTATCTAGTAGAGTAGGATTTTGGCAAAACTTAGGAAGATTTACTGGCTCATGGAGAAAGGCAAGAAAATTTGCTTATGATTTCTGCCCAAGAAGGTTTGATATAGCCAGTAGCGCACTTTCCAGTGCACAAACCACTGCTATGTTGCCTGTTGAATTTGTAACTCCTGCATTTAGCAATTTTTTTACTAAGGGAATAGGCCAGACTTTATTCTTCCTATATGAACACAAAACCTCATCAAAGTCACTTCCTCACTCTCTCCTCTTTCCCTCAGTGCACACAGAGGCATTTTTTTTAAATGAAAACCATCTTGACAGAAAAACTTATCTCAGAACATCCCACCATGCAGAAACTGCTGTAATCTCTCCACCACCAGGTATGAGAAATAAAGTACCATAAAGACACCTCTTTTTTTTCCTTGCTTTTGTGAATGAAGTCTATACCTAGCCCTCTCTTTCCTCTTCATTGCTCTCCTTTTCTTGAAGACAGATAGTATATCATGATAATATGATGCAAAATAATTATTTTTAAGTTACTTCACCAAAATAAGAACTGAATTTAAAAATATATTACTTCCTCAGCCTTCCAGCATTTTTCACATTGGTGACTTAAAGCATAGGTATTCTGATCTCTCCACTAGTACAGAACACATCTTGAAAAGGAACCCTGCTGTAACTTACAAATTGTGCTTCTTCAGCTTTTACATACAAGATCTATAATGTTATAGAGGGGAAAAGGATACCTTAAAAATATTCTTATGTGTCTTTTGACATCTACTTGTCCTGTGTTTGCAAAGATGAAAGTACCCAAATCTGTACTTTTACTCCAGGAGTCTGGAACACAGACAGTGCTTGTAAATCTTCCTTAATATCCTACTCAATTTCTTGACTGAATAAGCTGAGTTATACGTACTATTTTTTAAAAAAATAGACCATTACCTCATAAATGCTTTTACAACGTTAAACTATCGCATTTGTGTTTATTAAACCAATTTAACACTACAGCTTCAGTGAGTAAGCTGGCTTTCCAAATCACTAAGTTAGCACAGAAAACTGCAGCCCTGTAAGGGAAAAAGCAATGCGTCAGGACTTTGAAGAAAAACTGCTGAACCACTCATATTGTGTGAAAGACAAATGACAAGTTAGAGGTTTAGTTACCACATACTTGATGCTTTTCTATATTGTCTCATTAGTGCTTTAAGATTTAACCATGAGAACGCATGAGAAACTTCAAAATTTATAGACACTGAACTTCATTTCTACCTAAGCTTTTATCATTGCTGCTTGCTCAGCACACCTTCCTTACTAATGCAATTCCCAGACAGAAGGCCATCAGTACCCTTAACTTGTGATGAAGACAGCAAAATTCCAAGCTCTTTAGATAATCTTACTAGATCAGTGTATTAAAAAAAAAAATTTACTCTCTTTACCTTAGAATAATTGTGGAACAATCCCAACCCCAGTGTCGGTCAAATAGAAATGGTTTTCTGTCCTTGCTTAAAACAATAGCTATCCCCCACACTTTGTTAATTCAGACATGACAGTTTGTCTAGAAGTTGCAATATTATAAACTTAAGCTTCCTAAAATATTAAATTAGGAGATTCAAATACAGTACAAATTATGAGTAAATGTACAGAAAATTAGAGTAGCTAATAGTAAACTATGATATGTCAAATCTACAAATATTTTCTAGTTGAGTTGTATATTTCATAAGAAAATGAAGTATTTGATCTTTGCTGACAATTACATTTGCTTGAGCAGTTTAAAAAACTCCCACTTTTTACAATACAAGACCATATTGCTTTAAAATAAAAACATTTAGGTTTTTTTTCTAATTTTTTACATATTTGCTTGTTTTCTAGGCATTAGAATATAAGGGCACTTTTACTGCAATTACGAAAGATAATTTTAAAAATTTATTATATCCTACAGCACTTTGTCTTGACAAACAATTACTAGATATCACATTCAACAGAATACAAAAAGCAATCTCTATCACAAGGTTAAAATTAGTCTTTGAACAAAAGATGCTTTCAAAGCAAATCCAAATTCTCATCAGCTTTATATCAGTTTCTCTGAGAGTCAGGGAAGTGAGGGGTGGAGAAGAGAGAAAGAAAAAAACAACTCAAGGACATTTGAAAAATTTTTTGCTAATGTTCAGTGTGAGCACACATTTTATCAGCTTTCTGATAAAGGTCTAAGCAGAAGGACACAATTAAATTTCTGCTGTCAAACTGTATTGTGGTCAAAAACTACACCCATCAAAGAAGAACTTACAGTTATCAAAAGAAAGTTGCATCTGTATGCAGACATTCACATTTGGATCTGTTTTTGCAGGACTTGATGGTCCTAAGGACCTTTGCCAACCTAAATGATTCTATGGTTGTTGGGTCTTGGTGTTTTGATGTGGTAAACTACCTAATCAATGAATGGTTGCTTTAGATGACTGATGAGAAAAATGTTCAGTAATTGCCTTAAAACATTAATCAATTTTCAGTAAGAGGTCACAAGAACAGAAAACCACGACGCAAATGATGCAATGCTAGTGATTTGAGGAGAAGAGAATGGAATAAAATAGCAGCACATGGGTAAACAAAGTATCTGCACTGATTGCAGCTTTTGATCTGTATCCTAAACTGAAATTTTTGTGCTATGGCTTCTAAGGACCTCTGTACATTCAGGAATGTGGAAAATTAATGCATAATAACTGAAATACAGTACTTCAGTCTATAATGCTTGCCCTTGGGACTACATGGGATTTAGATCATAAAAACTTATCTTGCCTTAACAGATTAATTATTTTACAGACATCTAAAAATATTAGTCCATTTTCAGCTGTTAGGGAATATCTCCCTCTAATCGGTGATCACAATTTGTTGTGAAGTAAATGTGCTTAATTGACTAAATAAAGGAGCAGCAATTCTTAAGACTTTTTTCTAGATGAGTGCTATTGAATGGCCCCATGAAATGGGAATGAAAAGGCAGCTTTAGAAGTGTGAGTCTAAGAATATCAGGGAGGAACCAACATAGGTAAGACTCCTTAAAAAAAAAATAAGACCCGGGAAAGACAAGGAAGAATTACATGACATATTTGCAGCAGCAAGTTTGAAAGAGTCACTAAAGGGAGTCAAGTTTACAAGGAAAATACAAATTCTCTTCTTGTACTTGACGGGGAGACCAAATTAATATAATTTTTTCAAACATCATAATTAGAGAAAACTCAGTGTTAGTTTCTATAATACTGTTTTCTAATTGCTAAACAAAATACTGTGAGAAGACTACAGGGCAACATCAGTATCGGGAGGTTCCTAACAGGATGACCTAGAAGCCAAGACACACGACCACAGAATGAGCTCCTCTAGAAGAATAACAGAAAAGAATTGCAGTTCATTGCATAATTCTAACACAGCAATACTAATGGCTGCTAATTAGGCATGTAACTTCAAACTGGAAAAAAGCAAAGAGGTAACTATTTATTTAAGAGACAATACTACATGGATTAAAAAAGCTCCTGTCAACAACTCTGGACACCTGTACCAAGCTCATTTATTGCCTAATTAAATATTAACATATCCTGATAGAATCTGCGGTATAATTTTAATTACTGTTTTCTCACAGGGAAGCCATATAATCAATGTATTTCTAGCTGTTCCTAGAGGCTGTTTTGTAAAACTCCATTAGTAAATTGTGAACCATCACTAAAATATTTTCCTGCAGATTTCTAGAAGTAAATCAAGACTATTATATTCTCCTAGGAGGAGGGGAGACTAGATGCCTCCCTTCAGGGGAAAAAAGATATGATTTCTTCAATAATCAAGAATAAAAATCTTTTAACTACCATCCTATTTAAAGACTTAGTTAAAATTCTTGCACAAAGAATCAACATCAGGGAGTTACAGATCACCAAAGTTATATTTAAATTTATGTATAATCCGAAATATTTTTATTGCTGGATTGAGCAATTAGAATGAGAGTCACTTTACTTCCTTCAAGCGTGTATTTAAATTTTCTGCTGGGGATGAATTGCAAATATTGAGGTACGTCTTGAACCTACTTACATATTTTCTTTTTCCATTAGGATTAAGAATGCTAAATACTATAAGCATTGATTAACATTTGTGTGTATTTAGGGGTGTGAAATTCAAGGAAACAATACCAACTCTATTTGGGATGCTGTTTAAGTAGCTAGGTATGTAACTTTCAAAGTATCAATTCTCCAGGTAGCACCAAACAATTTCAAGTCATAGAGAAAGAGGTACAGGGAAGGTGGAAGTGTCTAAAGGGATATCTTGCTTTACATTCCAATGATAATCTAGCCATAGATTATTACTTTGATAACTGAGCTCTTAAACATTAACTTTGTTTTGAACATACTCCTTTTATCTTTCTCTATGTACAAGCCCTCTGGAAGCCAAAGGGTCTTTTGTAAGAGCAGGGATTTCAAGGCTAAGCCACATTCTCAGAGCCTGATTATACAGAGATCTGGATAACATAATCATGGGGATAAACAAACCATGAAAATATCAGGCCCTGTGAATTTTAACTCAGCATTTGAACATCTTGTAAGAGATTCAAACCAATTTTAATTCAGCACTACATTTTAGATAGGATCTTTAAAATAGATTTTGATTTTTGCTGGAGGTCTCATCTACCTTGAAACTAATGAAAAAGCGCTAGCATTTTCCTCTTTGTATTGGCTACTGGAGCAACATATTGCATGCAAACTGTTAGATTTTATGTTCACAGACATAAAAGCAGTTCAACTAGTTTTCAGAATAGGTTTAAGCTAAATAAAGAAAAATCAAATAATTGACAACTTTCTTTCAAAATTACTTTTCTATCAATCAACTTGCAAGGAATCTCAAATCTTGCATTGCAAATTAAACTATCATCCTGAATTAGTCACCATTCTTGTAATGACTAATAGGTTCTTTCTGACCCCTTGAATCATGCAACAAAACTCTGCTGGCACATTTTGATTGATAAGGATGCAGTACTTCTCCGTCAGGAGAGCTCATACAGAACTTGCGATATGATGTGTACATCGCAGGGAGAGTGTTTGGAAATGCAAACCCTGGGTGCACTGAGCTCAGGAAGGGCAGAAGCAGCGTGTCCAGATCTGTCATCGGGAGATCTGAGCTCCTCTGAGAGCACCGTATGATCATCCATCAGTCATCATGAGGGGCACCACAATAATCTAGACAGAGATGGCTTTTTCCACTTGAGGGCTTCAAAGTGGAGATTTCCGGCCTGATGGGCTGATTCTGCTTTTCCAGACTGAGCTCTTAATAAATAAACATTCAGTGTTTGCAGATGTTATACCCTCTCTGACAGGCAGAAATCCATGTAGAGAAGTGCTGAAGTGCACATAGAATTTTTATGCCAAAGGACAAGTTCTGTTTCCCATCTGCTTGTGGCAGACACAGAGGCCCCCTCTCAAGTCTGGTTTTCCTCTACATTCACCTGAAGCTTTCATGGCAGTAGCTTAGTCAATGCCTATTAACTTTTTTAAATGCCCATGAAAAATGACACATTCTATTGGCTTTTGAAAATCCACCCTGTGGGACACAAAACACAAATTTAATAAAGCAAAAAGATCAAAGCTCATTAAAATATTCTTGTAAGAACTGAAACCAGCCATAATACATGGAAATTCCTAGCAGTACCATTCTCCTGTTTACCACCAAGTAAAAACATTATTCTAGGCTAAGCATGTCCTTTTTCATTAAGTGTATAACAGGTCCCAAAGCCCAGGCCTCTCTGGAGTCACTGCTCAGGTCTGTCTCTTAAGTAAATATGCTCATCAGAGGATCTAGCAGGCACACACAGATAAGGTAGATATGAAGTCCATTCTCCTGGAAATCAATAGGAAGGTGGTTGTTAGGCACGATAATTGAATTAGGGTTTCATTCAGAAATCTGTGGTAAATGTTGCCATTATTACTGCCACAGGGGTGCAAGAAAGTACATGATAGCTGTGGCTGGATCTCTGGCACCATTTAATGGCACCGCCACCCGAGACCTGCTACAAAGGGTTTATGCATGCTCAGAACTGGAATACTAAGAGTAAATCTGTCCTGAGCTAGAGAGAGCAGCTTGACCTGCAGGCTCTCCGTTTATTCCAACAGAATATTGATTTAAAACTGGGGAAAGGATTCAAAAGCCTTCTGATGCTAAACACAATAAGTCAGGCACAAAGAGATATAAGGAGAAATATGGGGTTTAGCCCCACAAGAAACCCTTGGTTAGGGATAATTATCCTAGTGATAAACAGAACATAGGGATTGTCTTTGCATCCTTTTTCCTGCCACAGAACTGTGGAGCACAGCTCACTGCAAAATGTCACTAAGAAATAGGATATACCCATTACTTCCACAAGCCAGATCACAGCAGCAAGCTCACTCCAAGGGCAATGAGGCAGAGTTTGCATCAGGGCCAAGGAGAGCTCCACAGCACCAACACCTGGTGTTACCTCACACCCCCTGGAATCACCGAGACTCTTCTCAGCCCAAAGCTTATCCCCACGTATGGAGACTAATCCATACAGCACAGTCAATGCTCACTTAATGTGCAAAACATTTAAGTGTATCAGCAGGTATAGACTGCATGTTTCTGGTTTTGGAGGCATTAGGGGCCTGGATTTTTACATCTCTGCAATTTTAGACAACCTTTCCCTAGTGCAGCCAGTACAGAGAAGGGCTGACTTCTTTGCTGCACACCTAGAACAGGACAGATAAAACTATTTTGTGCACATACCAGTACAGCAGGAACTCATGGGCTTTAAATGGGACTTTGTAAACTAGAATGCAGCGCAGATCCCAAGAGGATCAAAGAAATCTGACAAATTCTTAAACTACACTCACAGAAACCAGTGATTGTAGGATTGTATTGTAGTAATATTGTAAGACGAAAACCAATTGAGCATTATATAAGCTCTTTATGCCACACATCTTTTCACAACTTATATTTATATATTTTAATTTTATTTAAACATATATGCAATATATATGCATATTTGCAAAATAAATGGCATAATTTTCTAATTCCCATAATCCATATTTTAGTGCTGGCTTTTGGTTTGGTTTTTTTTTTTTAGTTTTGGTACTCTTTAACCCATAGTCTCCTTAAGGGAAAAAACCTGTTTAAAATCTGACTCACACCATTATTCTGTGATATTTAGTGTCATTAATGGTAATAAACCCTCTTAACTGGGCCCATTCCTGCAATTAATTTACTTTTCACAGTTCCCATCAACACCATTCCAATATGGCTTCACTGCCAGATCTGAGTCTTATTAAAGTAATACCATTTTTACTTTTTTTTCTGTGAATAGAAGGGTTCTCAGAATGGCTGATTTCCTCAACATTGTACGTGTACAACCACCAACAACCCAGCCCTTTGTGAAAGAACACAAGTGCTGCTTCTACTGCAGTTCTTTAAAAGTGACTTCTCTTTCACAACAGCCATTCTGTTCTGCAGTAATGTAACAACCTAGCTGTAAAAATACATGCACCTACTTCTTATTTACACATACTGGATTTTATACCATGAATTCACCTAATTTTAATTATGCATCATTGCCTAGCGATACAGGAAACAGAGCTCACTCCATCTCAATTGTGAACACTAGCATCTCAAAAGATTTTTTCTTTTTTAAGTGAAGATAAGTAACTGCATTAAAAATAAATGAGGTATTTTTTGTCAGTTGATTGGACACTGAGTACATATAATAAATCACCAAGAGCATTGTATGCTGCTCTACGTGCTAACCTTGAGCTGCAGTTTATCTATTGCCTGCAATTCAGGAGACAATAAGGTATTTTACCCAATCAGCTGATCAGCTGAAGGAACTCAAAAGACTGAAATGGCTTTGAAACACACAGGCTTTTAGATATCAAATTACCTCTGGAACCCTCTACCCAGAAGTAACTCAAACAAAACCCATTTGAAATACTGCTTCAATATTCAAAAAAATCAATAATTTAAACCACAGGTTGAACATTTTTACTGCTTCCACTGCAGACTGTCATTTTTTGAAATGAAAATGCTAACGGCACCAAAGGGGAAAGCTCCGGCCAGCAGAGATATGTGTGTGCAGGCGTGGATTGGCTGGAAATGCTGGCTTACTTTTCCTCCCCCAGTTACATTTACATAAGATCTCTTAAAATAAACAACTCTCATTTCCACCACTTGGAAAAAAAAATGTTTTTCTTTGTTGCACTTGATGTTTCTGTCCCTGAGAGCTCAGCTATATCAAGACACTTCACTGTAAACACATGTGCTGAATGCCAATACTACATCCTCAATTATGCTATTAAGTCATATTACTTGGTATGTAACAGGCACTAACATGGTTTTGAATACCAGCAAGCACACTGTGAACTCTTGATTAATAGCCAGAAAAGCGGGAATATGGGTGATATTGTGTTCCAACATTTACAGTAGGAACAGGAAGCAGTCCAGCACAGGTTGCAAATCCAAACAAGCATGGATGGTCCACTGCCCATGACACCAGCTCATTTAGGCAGAGAAATGGCTGGCTGACAAAAGATTTCCTAAAAGACAAGGAAACACATGAGGAAGAGACCTGCTAGGAACGTGAACCCTTGAACATAATCGAAGCAAGCTAGACATGGAGGATGTTGGACACAAAAGCCAGTCTCTCCTCTGCATAAGTTTGACCATCAGATATATTTTTAGCAGAGTTTGAAATATGTCACTCTCTTTCTGTAGAAACGGTTATTTTTTGGTCATTAAAACCTCATTAAATCCTTGCACTCTCTGGAACTAGTTTTAAAAAAATTGTGTTAAAGGAGAAGTGCAAGAAACACAAAAAATACCACCCAAAAAGAAATGAAACAAACATCAGAAGACAGAGCTTATGTATCTACAGGTATACAACTCCCAACACACAGTAAGAACAATTTTTTTACAGTAGCAAAGCATCACTTTTAATATTGTAGAAAGTGGCATAAGAAAGAAGTCACAAGATTGATGGTTCTTGGTTTATCATTTTAATACTTTACTCTCAGATATGTTCTTACTCTCTCTCATACATTTTTAGAGCCTTCTCTAACCATAGTGTTAAAATAGAAATGAAAATGCAAATTATATTATGAGAGCAAAGTTGCTAAAGTAAAGAAAACTATGTATTTGGATATATACAGTATTACTGTAAAGTGAAGATTACATTTGCATTTCTGTTTCTAGAAAAAGAAATTATACTATTATGAACATTCCGGCTGATAGCTTTGTTCAAGTTTAACCAAGATAAAGGCAAATTTTTAGCCTAGAATAAGAAATGACAAAAGTATAACCATTTAAGAAATATGACACTCAAAAATACATACTTCAAAAATTTGGACATGGAGTCCAATATTCTGTTCTTCTTAAAGGCACAAAACATTTCTGGATATCAAACAAAAAAATCGATAAATGTCAACAGAGAAATTCAACGGAGTTTGACTATATCCAGAATACAGGAAAATAAGATTTTGCTTATTTATGTGTTTGAGACCTGCATTACCTCCATGTGAAATCACCTATTCCAGGTACTCCTGTCAGTCTTTAAAATACACCTCCTACACAAGAGCAGCAATCAACTGACCTTCTGAGAACACTGTTCTTGGCAGCAGTATAAACTTAAACAGAATAATAAAAAACCAGTCGCAATGAGAAACCCAATATTCATCCTTTCCTCAATTCTTGCAAAGTTAGGAAGGAAAAACAAGCTCTTCAAGTTTGTGCTGGAGTTAAGGGATTTAGACTGTTGCAGATCACCCTGGGCAGGAGCTCCACGCATGTGCAACCACAGTGTTTTGTGAACTGCCAGCATCTCCTTCTGCTCCATCCCAGAGCACCCAAAACAGGCAGTACAGGCTGGGGGCAGTTTTGATTCCCTTGTCAGAATTCAAGCCATGAAGTTCGTCACCAATGACAATATTTGGATAGATTTACTATCCAGTCCAATATAGCATGGGCTGGCAGTAGGTTAATCTTGAAATATAAAGCATGGATACTCCTTGCAAAGCTTGTATTCAGAAAATAAAAGGGGTGTAGGCTTCCGGCCCTTATCTGTTGTTGCAGCTACAGCCTGGAATGGAACTGCATCCCTCAGCCGGAAGGACTGATAATTCTCTTGCTGTAGCCTCTGGATGTTTCCTCTAATGATCCCAGCATCGCTCCTATCTTGTCTGGATTGACTTTTGCTCAGCATGCTTTCAACCATGCCCCAGTCTCCCACAAACACTGAACAATGCAATCAGCTGCTCCAGCTAAATCAGCTGAGAGTTATAAAGCTGAGTTTCGACATATTAAAACCACTTCAATCAATGTCACTTTACTAAACCTTCTCTATGGCTTGATATACACATTAAATAAAAGGGTGCAAACAGGAACCCTCCTGAACTGCAGAGGGAGAGAACCATGACAGGCAATAAAGCTGAACACAACACCAACACTACGCCGACAGCGTGCTCCTCTCACTCCATTGTTTAAGCATGAGGCTTGAAAACAGACAAGGAAGATGCTTTGGGACAGACTGCATTAGGGACATTTGGGAAATGTTCCCAATTCTGATAGATTCCGCAGACATATAGAATCAGAGCAACAACTGCACATGAAAAAAATTGGTATATTTAAAAAAATTATTTCTAAAATAAGTTGGCTATTGATGCTGTTTAACAGTAGCATTATTGCCATACAATTTTTATTGCAGGTTGTTATGTTGCAATAGGGCTTTACATACATACATTTACTATACCATGTGAATTACTAGAAACATGCTTTTCTATGTTTGTGTGATTTATTAAAACATAAATCATAATAGCATGTGCCAGAAATTCCTTTTGAAGGATATAATAAGGTAACAATTATCCTCTGAACTCCTTTCTTTGTCTTCAGAGAATAAAATGCATTAGAACGTATCCATTTGCTGCCCCATGACAGAAAATGAAAGCAACTGTGATGGTTGCACCGTATGCTTTCAGTTCCTGCAGTTGGCTGATGAAGTGAGCTTTGTTCCTGAATACACTGTCAGAGGCAAAACCAATAATTTCTCCAATACTTTTAAAGAATAATCCTTAAAACAATAAGGAAAAATTAACTGAAGAGGTTTGTTTCTGCTTATGTGCAGATGGATGTGGAAAAATCATACATGTAAATATCAAATGTAAATTTAAAACATATTGTTTTTGAAAGACAATTATGTACACAGGGCCTCCCTGCATGGTTTTGACTTGAATCAATGTACTACACCTTTTTTGTTTTATGTAACAATTCACAGGATCTGATGCAGGGCAATTGTACCATTTTCTTCTGTGGAAATATACACAGAGGAACAACATTACAAGTATTGCTATAATCCCTCTCAGAAAAGGTTTAAGGCCTTTAGATTAGCCTGGGAGTGTTTGGACTCCTGTGTCTGATGACTGGCACAGTGAGAACGCTCCTAGTGTACCATGATTTTACTCAATTATTTTTGAAGAAAAAATCATAAGCAAACATTCACAACATAAAGGGTGCTACATAAAGGCATTGTTAACTGTGCAAGTAAGTAGAAACAGCAAGATCACAGGATAAAATTGTCTTAATTAATTCAAAGAAAGTACAATTTAATCTCTCAAATTTTGATTGTTTTAAAATTCTATTTCTGTGGGAGAAAAAACACATACGTGGTTTAAATTTAAAAGAAAAAAATGAAAATCAACAGTTTTAGCAGCAATCTAGATCTGAAATTCATTTAATTTTGCTTTTTTTTCCAGAAAGACACTGTGCCCAAACCACATACTCCAAATGCTTAGAAGTAAAGGGGGATCTCTAAAATTAAATGTGATTTCCAAGAATCAAAGGAGCTATTAAGTTTCACTTTGCTCAAGTGACATCAAAACATTCTTAACAAATAAGCACATATATACATGGGCACTTTCTTTGGTTTAGCTCATGATATACAAAGAGCTATTTTTTTCATAGATTTTGCAGATACCTAACTCAAAATTAAATCACAACCTCATGTGAAGACCCAGTCCTTCGTTGTGGAATTCTGATTTTGCAGGACACTTACATTTCTAATTAAGGAAGTCCACGTACCATGTCGTCTTACCGAATGAAAACTTTAAGTCACAGCAAACTGATGCTTGGCTGAATTTGCTGTCTACTCCTGTACTGTTCAGGTTCTCTCTGCTTAATATTCCCGACCACTTCCATTGGCTTTGGGACAGAATCTAGATTTTCATTAACGATATTATAGTTACACATAGTGCACACATATTTTATTCAGAGCACCATTATGAGCGGCTCATACTCTGTCACATTTAGGGATGGACACAATGCCAACTCAAGTGCATTCAGAATGCCACACATGATGGTTATGATGGCTGGCAAGCACCCTTATTAACAGCCATACTTTTTCAACAACAACATACATATAGCATGTCCCTGGAAACAGGATCATTTTGGGACTCCACTAAATAGATCACAATACCATAATTACTGCTGTGGTCAAGTCACACAGTTTGGTGAAGTTCTGTACATGAGAGTTTTGATACCCTGTGTTTATCTAAAGTTCAAACTGACTAAAATATAAGAGCACATGTCACCGCTTTTCTAATTTACACGCTTAAACCTTCTTTTATTTACAGCTTCCAGCAGCTTTCAGCTCGACTGCTCGTTGTGCTCGCTGCCACGTAGCTGGAGAAGGCTAACAAACCCCTGCGTGTTCACATGACAACCTTTGTGCAAACGCATCCTTATTCTGTCATCTACTGGCAGCGTGCTTCCCAGTCATGTTCTCTGCCAGTCCTTACCAGTTTGCCAATTACACAAGCTGCTTCCCAGACATCAGACAAAAATTCCATAAGACTGCTGTGCGAGCGTACCCTAATTAACCATCAGCTTAATTAGACAATTTACTGTGTAATTAGCAGGCAATTAGTCAACACCTCTCAGATCTTATTGACTGCTGTGACAGCCTTCCTTAGTCTACACATTCCCATACGCTTCCACGACCATGATCCCAGTCCTATCCTGTACAACGGCAACCCTTGCAAGGGAAGGGAAATCATATTACATAACAAGGGAAGAGGGAGAAAAATCAATATATAGCCTGTTCATTTATTGAACTGTCTTCTAGCCAAGACTTTCTTTTCTCTAGGAATAGAAGGTCAGCTGCTAACAAAGAAATCTTCAGCTATAACATTAGCTTATGTCTTTTTCATTTGCAATGTGGTTTAGGAATTTAAACTTTTTTTAACTCTTATACTGCACTAAATTACAAGAGAAGTCTGGCAAGCAAAAGGAACAAAATAATTTTTAAATTTACTAACATATTGTAGGTTTAAATATATGTTCTAGAACACTGAAAAGGCGGTGATAGCTGCTTTCGAAACCTATAGCTTGCATTGCAATTAACTGCTTCATAGTCCAAAATGCACCAGGAAAGCCAAAATATATTAAAGTATAAATTGTCAATACTCAATAATAATTCAATAGCACTAGCGTAATTCAGTAGAAATAATTTTTGAAGTAGCATCAAGTCCTCCACACAAATCTAAAGTTGTATGTCCTTATAATACATGATGTGAGAAATTACAATTAAAGACTAATATAACATGGATATTAAGGGATTATTAACAATGTGTGTTCCTATTTCCTTTTTCTGTAGACCAAACATTGGATTTTGCAATTAGCATTGACAAGAGCTTTTTGGATAATTCTTAACGTAGTAATTCCAGAGTTCATGGGATGGATACACTTGTCTCCTCCTGGAATTAATTCTAGAAGATTTATTCACAAAAATCCTACACTTCCTGACTGAACGATAGAGTCCCACAATCACTATTGTAGTAAAAAAAATTAGGTAATTATGTATCTCAAATAATGATAAGAAATGTTATTTAGAATACACTCACATACATATTTGGATTAGTAATAGGTATTTTAACATAAGAACCTGTCAGGTTTTTTAAACATATGGGACTTCACTCTGCTCTTGCAACAATGTCAATCAGGAGTAAATGTAATTATATCACCACAAGATTCAAAAATCAGCTCTTTGCTTTCTTAACATCTTGTGTGGGCAAATCAGATGTTAAACACAGCCTTACCCTTTTCATTTACCAAGTGGGAACTCAAGACCTGAGATAACTCGAACACTTAAGAGAAGTGTATTGCCTTTACATAGAAACTACACCAGTATAACCAAAAATTCCTCGAAAAGTGATTAAGCTAAAACCTATAAACCTGTGTATGGAAACACATGCCAGTTCAGAGACAGTGATAACATTGCAGCTAATGTCTGTAAAATTCTTAACACAAGCTGTACACCACCACATACATGCTTGAAACTGATCTAAGAGTGTCCCTGCAGAGCCAATTCAGGCCCACATTTCTGTGAACACGTTACAGGACTCCATGGTCCACCCAGGAATCTTGGGGCAATAGCTGCTGCATGAGGTGCTTCAGCTCTGCTCAGCCTGTCGTGGTGCAGGGCAGAAAAGCAGCCACCCAACAGCACGGCTGCCTTTAAACGTGCCCAGCTGAAGCAGAAGCAACCAGCTGGTGCCAGGGGAGGAGATCCAGTGCTGGAAGCAGGTCTTCCCAAAGGGATCTGCAGCCTTATAATGTTAGTGGGCACAGGTGGGCTCCCAAAGTATCGCCCAGACTTTTGCAGAAGCCAGCATTTGAGCACAGCAATGAATGAAGATATCAGCAAAGATGCTGAACTGTAAATTAGAGCAACTGAATCATGCAGACCGCTTTTCCTTTAGTCCACTTCAGTATCTCAGTAGGGCCTACTGAAGTCTAGAGGGTGTTCTGGATTTTTTTTATAATTAGAATGTGGAAACAAGGGAAAAAAAAACCCCCAAACTCTGACATATGCACTTAACCAAATGGGGAGAGTCAAAAAGTCAATGACTTGACAGAAGGGAAACTTCTGAATTCTATAATGACAAAATGAAGATTTCCTTTTTTCCTGAATGTCTGTGGTTAGCTATTGAAGTGCATCATAACAATTTCAAAAAATAGGGAAGTTTGTAATTTAGGCTAAGAAACTCAAAAATGTTAAATACGGCCTTATGCTGTGATTGTCTTAGATAGGTGCATTTTAAATATAACTATTAAAAAAATCCTACAACCTTTTCTAATAAATTATAAAATATATTAATGCCACTTAAAGTTAGATGCAGTTGGTTGTCACAATACTAAAAGGTTTGCAACAAATCTGAATGGAGAATGAAACAAGTCAGAAAATTCTAAATTTCAGAATTACACTTGCCAATTTCTAGCTTACATTCAAACTGCCTTTTTAGCTGAATTCCTTTCAGACAAAAAATTATGTGCATCATTGTTAAGATCACCAACAACCTTCCAAGGACATACAAAACAACTACAGAAAAATATAGCCGAATAATATTTTACACAAGTATATTACATATTTGCCTTTTAGAATCCTGTTTATTCAGGATATGATATTCAAAAAAGTTGAGTATTTCAGATACTCAACAGGACCTGCAGATTCTCAGCAGTTTTGGAAAATCATGCATGTATGCTCTCCTTGTCTCTCTCTTGATAAATATTTGCAGGTATTTTCAGAAGAATGAGGTAAGTAAAGCAAAATTAGTAAAGAACAAAGCAGCTTCTTCAATATAAAAAGAAATACTGTTCTGATTTTAAACCAGTGTAAAATTTGCACCCATTTTGTTTGACTGGCTGGGTAATAGTTGCACTGTGAATAGAAACGACATCCTCTCTTGAGTACTGGTCACTACCAAAACAGCACATATTATGCTGAGCAGGCATGAACACTCCTACTTTTGGAAGGTATTTTTAATATAAAGGCTTATGTAGCAAAATACGCAGTGTGGCAGTCTATATGGTCCTTCAGAATTACAGTGGAACTGCTTCTCAATTATGCCAATCTAAGTGCACTCTAAGTTTCATTACAATATGCAACAGTTTTCAGATTAAAAAATACCTTAAAGATTTATTTATGAGTCTTTTATATATAAGCTGCCTAAAATATACAATCTCAAGATTAATGTTAAAACTTACACTTCGTATATGTATACACACTCTGGCTACACTGTTTTGAACCACTGACTCCAGAAGAAAAAGGCAGGAAAAAAGCCAAAAAACCTCTAAATACTGTGTAAAAAATCCCCAGATGAACAGAAGCTAAATCCTTTAGACATAACTGAGAATCCTGCAGCCTACCAAGAATCAGTTTTGGACATATATCCGGTTTTACCTTTGTGGGCCAGTGTCGTGCAGCTTTGAGGAAGGTAAGCCATTGTCAGCTTAGACTCTGTGGCACTTATGCCACGAGCTCAAAGCATAAGGCATAAAAGTTACAGCCACGCTCACTCTGCTCCATCAGGGTGAATGGCAGAAAAAGTGGTAATACGGGAAGAAAATTGCTGATCCTCTGTTTGCAAAAATCTGTCCTTTAGCACAGATGAGGTTTACTGACTCAATGTTCAATTGTGACTCAACACCGCTGCATGACAGATCCCTCTGTCTTCCACTGATGAATTGTCACACTGTGCTCCACGCCTTGAGATAACAGAGTTCTCCAGGAGAGACTGTGCAGAACAGAGACTCTCACTGCAGAAGAAATGCAGCATTTCTGTGATATTTAATGCTACAGGAAGAGTGATACTAAACAATTCCCCAGAGGTTTAATTTTTATCACGAACTTGTGAGTTTTTCATTTGTAAAGTAATAAATACAATCACAAAGAGAGAGAGACTTTTTCCAGATTTTTGTCAAACTCTTGCTTTAAAAATGGAGTTTGTTATCTTCAGCATTTGAAATATTAATTGGCCTAAATAACCTGAATTACTGATGGTAAAAACAGATTCTTAAATGGTCCAAAGTGCCTCACTTGCAAATTCACTGGTGTTAAGATGCATGCCTGCAACAGTTCAAGGCGTGCATCTACCTGGGGCAGACTTCAGCTTTGGTACGAGAGGCCTTGGCTTATAAATAATGATTTTGTTAAAGCTCTCAGTCCTGGAATGTTCAGTCTCTCTTTCACTGCATTTAAGCTGTGCTACGTCTCTCCAGATGGATTCTTCCAGGGTGAAGACATGCCAAACCCCTACATCACCAGGTGTATGGACTGAGGAAAAAGAATGATTAAACGCAGTCCTTTCCAGTTCCTCAGACAGCAGTTTTGAAGCTTTTGAAGTTATTTGCATTGAAAGAAGTCTCCAGCCTTCTTTTTACTGGGTCAGAGACAGGGCAAAACTAAGTAGAGAGATGAGATCTAGGTCCTTAAGTTGAACATATCAGAGAAATACTTTTTTCAGGGAAAAAGGAGGAAAGTCTGGTTTTTTCTGCTATTTACTCAGATTCACAGAATTATTTGTTCCTTTTTTGCAGCTAAACAACACATTTTCTGTATAAAAATAAAATGGCATAACTACAGCATTTTAAAAGATAATAATTGCATTCTATGGCATTTCCCTAGCATAGCCTCTTACCTCTCCTATTAAACTTTGCTGGTATTATGCACTGATCTAAAAATACAAAAATTTTGAAACAATAAAGATGGTATTTCTTATTAAAACTCTTTCAGAAATATGGAACAAAATGAAGGACATAAAGCACTTCTAAGAATACTAAAACCAATAATAATAATTTTAAAACTTGTAAAGCAAGAAAATAACTTGAGTGTTGTGTGCTAAGGAATCCCATAAAATGCTCATTTTTCTCTTCAAAAAATGTAGTTAATAAAAGTTGTCTAATGCTATTTAGTAGAAAGGCAAACATTCCCTTTTATATTTGACATTAACAATCTGATCATTTGTCTCCCCAAAGAAAGCCCATACTGCTTTCATACAGACCACACAATAAAGAATAGTAATATTTCTGTTTACTGAGATATCAACTGGCATTTCGTTGCAAGTCAATGGTCTATCTTTGCTACAGCATACTAGACCTCAATCTGGCATCTACAAATGTCAAGAGTATAAAAAAAATTTATAGGATGGAAATCAAAAGCATCTTCTAAATTCCTAAAAACCAAACAAAGTTCACCTAGACATATTTGCTGCAGAAATCAGTACAATATTCAGCTGTCAATCTTGAAAAACAATGAGGGAGCGATGCTGTCAGTAGGACAGGATAATAACATTTCAAGCAGATGTTCAGGCGGGGCTCTAATTCTCACTGAACTCCCTTGGTAAGCATTTAATTTCTTTATCATATGCAAGCTAGGCAAATTGTACTTCATCAAAACTGTATTGTGAAATATTAATATTTCATATTATAGCAAAACTCCATAGAATAACCTTTGTCATATTAAGAACATCAGAATTTCAAATGTCATGGTTCTGCATTTTAATGCATCTTAAATAGCTTTTTGGCTTGGCACCATAAATTATAACTAGTTTAATCTAAATTACCGTGCTGTAATATCACACAAAAATATACATTTTGTAATACAGATTCACTTCTGTGAAATACTAATGTTATGGAAAACAATGCATCATTGTACCATGATTTTTTTACCACCTTCAATTATGAAGCGAGGTGCACACAGTGTAAATGTACAGAGAGAGAACTAGCTGGAGCCTGAATATGTATATTGTAATAAAAGCACATAGAAGTGCAATATATACTGGGCAAATTAATTAATTCTCTGCCAGCAATGGTTTTTATTTAGAAATGGTTCTGAAAATGTATTGTAAAATCTACATCTGTGAACTGCATAAACATATATTATGGCTAGAAAGTTTCCTCCACTATGGTTTAGTTCAAATTTAATCTAGTTTTAATTGTAGCTTTGTTTTTGAAATCATCCACGCAACTTGCTCCATATATAATGAAAAAAAATCAAAGATTAAAAATGAAGTTAGTCTGCATGTTGATTTCTGCTGGTTCTCATAATAAAGGCAACTGTTTCGGCATTATTGAAAGCGACAGCATCACAAATCAATGCATGTCACAACAAAATAAAGACAGATGTATCTGATTAATCAGAATTAAATTTTAGAAGTGAAGGAAGCATCTAAAAATCAAAGCAAACATTTCTGCTAACCCAGTTGTTTTTTCATCTTTCTAAACAGCCTGTACAATGCAGTGAGAGAACAACAAAGCCTGAATTCAGCTGATAAAACCGTAATTTCTGCTATAAACTCTCACTGTGGTAGTGAATATGGCATAGGGATGTACACACCTCATATAACCTTTGACTTATTTTGATATTATGTTTATACAAACTTTCTGATTACATGTTTTAATGCAAATTTTGTGTTCTAAACAATACTCACTAATAAATTCTTAGTAAATAAACCATCTCAGTATAACACTTCTCCTAAAACCCTCCTACTCACAGTTATTTGTTTAATTAATGCAGTATCTCTCATTCTGTGTGTAGCTTTCTGTTCATCTAAGCTCTAAAAGAGGTAATAATTGGTATCCATTTATTGTGGACTCTGTAACATGCAGCTCCCCCATTTCCCTTCAATACCTTGCAAACAGAATTTACAAATAATATGTTGCTGCATAGAGTTATCTGAACAAGACAGAAATACTACTTGAACCAACAGAGCAATGAGCTATTGATCCTGCAGTCAAAAAGGGAAGACATGAATGTAGAAAAAGGCATGTGAAGGGACACTTCTATTCTGCTACCATTTGTCTTTCCTAGTGAATGTCCATTTTTAAAGCAGTTAATCCCTTTTCTGGAAGACATTAAATCTAGTTGATATTAAAGCAGATGTGCAAAGATGTTTAGTTAGTAAATAAAATTCTACAAGTCACTATCTCCCTTCACAGATACCAACGGACACGTACAGTCCCCTATGATTAACATTTGCACTACACTATAATATCCAGCACCTTCTAAAGCATTTACAGTGCAGTATATTTAGAAGTATAAATACTCTGAAGGAACTTGAACCATTTCTCACGTTAGCTTTTTTGTAGGTTTCAACAATAGTACAGTAGTACGCAAGAACAAACTTTGCTGAATCACTCGCAGTTGAAATATCCTACCAACAGAAACGCTACAAAGGTTGTCATGAAGGCAGTGATGAGCAAGGTACGTGGGTGTTTAAAAAGGGAGTGAGCACGGCACGAACAGTGTGCTCTGTGCTAACTCCCTCTGTGGCAGCATGTGAGGCTTTCAAGGTGAGCCCATGACACATGAGGATTAGAAAGACCTGGGGAATAAATTACGGTCCAGAGGCTGAACTCCAGCACTGTTACCCAACAGTTCCTCTGTACAATGGACTCTCTCATGGGCTGCAGGCATCCCTAGCCTTGTGTTTTAGAGGAGCTTTCTGTGCTAGATGATGAAAGAGAGAAAAGGAGAAGTAGCTCATATGAAATAAATCCTGTGTCTTACAACAATCACAGCTCTCCAGCCTGAGTCCTTTTTATCTCTGTCCTTGTTCCCTTCTTCCAAGATTTATCATGCTTTTCTCTCTGACCTTATTCCATCATACATTAGTTAATGTATGGAAACTTATGATTGGGCTGTATATGCTTTTCACCATCTCTATGACACTCAAATTTAGCCTGCATCAGTTGCTATTGCTGAAGTGCCACAGGATGCCCATGGTATACAGGGAAGTCACTGCTTTTCCCGATCAGTGTCTGAACACAGTGGCAAATTCAGTCACTGGTTCTGGACAATGAAGAATTTCTCCTGCTGCTAAGTTCCCCATGGCCACACAGGCAGTTTACCCTTGGCATATCAGAAGGAAGCCCACCAGTGAAGCCTTACCAGGACAGATAAAATGAGGAGACAAGGGAAGAATCCTACTTGTATCACATATAATCACGGCTGAAGTGGAAAAGCTTCAGCTGCCAAAAACCGTGTCTAGCAAGCTCTCCTCCCTCCCAGAAGCTCTTCCACTCTTGCAACCTGTACTGTCTGGGGAGCTGTTCCTCCTCCTCCCACCAACTCCACAGGCTTACATCAGGAAATGTTCACTCCTGATCCTGCTGCACAGTTTGCTTTGACTAGCTGGGCAGGACAGCTCAGTCTGAAATCCCCACCATTGGCACCACAGCCCAAGAGAGCATTCTGCTCCCTGCTGAACACTGCACAAGATTTATATCCACATAATCAACAAGTAAGTTTAAAAAAAAGAAAAAGCACATTATGTCAACCTATAATATTTCAAACTCTCTACCAACAACTTGTTCTACCATTAAGCCAACAAGAGCAGTCTTTCTGTAATACTCTGTTCACATAAGAACTGCCGTACCTTAATGAGCTTTTCTTCCCATTTGAAACAGTTATTTTGTAGCATTCAGTAAAATCTTACTCTGACAAATAAAAGCAATTTTGCTTCTGCAGCACCTCTTAGCCAAGCATCTCAAATCATGTCACAAACACACCTGTGGGAAGTGCAGTACTAGGAAGAATACAATAATAGAAAAACCAGATAGCACTTGGGTGGGACACAGGTCTACCAGACACAACACACAATTGAAGAGTTCAGATGCAGAGGAACAGTACTGTCTGCTGCTGAATGTTAGAAGGAAGCTTAGGTAGAAATAACCACTGGACTAGAATTCACTAGATAACACTTTTCTGAACTTAATAACTTTGAAACAAATAATACCTGCATATTTTGCATCTTACTACAACAAATATTTTTAAAAAAACTTGAAAGATCTCCATCTGAGTTCCACCTCCAGAGCATGGCATCCAATGAAACACTTTGCAGTCGCCATTTCAGAAATGACTCAGAGTCTGCTGCTTAGTATAGCACCAACATCACTTCCTACAACATGCATGTCTTTCCTCCTGAACTCCCACCCAAGCTGGAACTCAGCCTGTGTCTGTTTAGCTCTCGAGATGCACAGTAATCAATGTGCAGTCTGGCAGGATTGCCAGCATACCAGCAGTAAAACTGATAAAAAAATAAGTCTCAGTACTTCCTATGGGTTGCTTGTAGCCTAGGCACTGAATAATTACAGCTGATGGTATGTTAGACATGTAAGTCAGTTGTAAACATACTTGAATTACATTTACGTTAAAAGGTGTTTTAATAAGAAGCCCTGTGAAGTAGATTGGAATCTCCACTGCAATCCAGAGGAACACTTACTTCCTCAGGGATACTTCAGGTGTAAGTGACAATAGAATCCAGCCTGACATATTTTACAGATGCTATAGCAATATAGCATTTTGTCCTTAGACCTTCCTCACACTAGAGGGGCACCCTCTATAGTTAATTCACCTATGGTACTTACCCATGTAAAGGTGGCAGAGGAACAAATCCACCCTTTCTCTTCTGCTCCATCATCAGTACACTTGTTTATCCTACCTCTGAATCAAGAATAAAAGGCTCTTGTATCCAAATTAAACTCAAAAGCTTTCTCTGGCCCACAGTACTGTTTGTTACTGGTTGATAATACATTGCTCACACTGTTACTGAGGCCTACGTCCAAGGATTTACCTTTGCTTTTCTTCCTCGCTGTACAAATCAAACCATATCTACATCCCAGCCCAAAAACTGTTTATTTTCTCTGCAATCTGTTTATCAAAGACGTTATTTTCTTTCACTGTCTAAACTTCTTGCTCAGTCTCATTTTGCCATTTTGAATGTGGCAACAAGAAGCTGCAATTCTCCCAAATTACACACTTAAAATTACACAAAGTGCTTTATTTAAGGTGCCGCACTGAGCCATAGCCTTCAAGACTTAACTCTAACTCCTTCCTCTTGCACTACATTACTGCAGATTGATGTCACTGTGCTCTTCTCTCCATAGGTTTGTTTTATGTTGCCTCCATCCTTCTCTTCCACTACCCACCCAGCCGCCTCCTTGCAGCCACATTATCACATTGCAACTGCACCTCCAGTTCAATGGCTTATCTTGGCAGCCTGTGGCACAGAATCCGCCTTTCATGAGTTATGTGACAAAGCTGTTACTCATTCCCTTTGCATTCTGATCCTTCACAGAAAACACTTTCACTGCAGTATTTTTTAAAAAGGATTTTTTTCAATTACTAGTTGCCTAATATTAAAAATTGGGGCAATAAAAGGGAAGGATGTAACAGCAAACAAAGCCAAAATTTGTGTCACTGCACTGTTGAAGCCTTACAGACTAGTCAAACTCCACAACCATACCATTCATACCCTTCCCTGCTATCTTTATGCTAGTTATACATACCAGAGCCATCCCCCAAAGATTCAGATTTTTCAATTATACAAAGAAATGGTTACATGCAAAATATATATTAAAATATTTCCTCACCTTATCCAGGGAGAATGTTTTAGTGACAGCAAAGCCCCACCCAGCTTCAAATGCTCTTCGAATCATTGAAGAACTGGTAGTAGGGGTTGCACTGGCAAGGCCAAAAGGATTTGGAAACTTCAGTCCAGCCATTTCTACACTGATATCCACTAAATCGATAGGAGTATAGAAGAGTGGTAGTTCTGGAACCGTAGAAACTGCAACACCATATAAGGACTGTAAAAAGAAACAAAACACAAAACCACAGAATTTTTTTCTGCTCTATTTTTATACAATTTATTATTAATCCTGAAAAGGGAATAATTAATATAAAATAACCCAAAATTTAAGTATTCTACTTTGTGTTCAGACTTGCAAATCAGTAAAACACGCAAACACTCGCCTATGTAACATCTTCTGCCCAAATAGTATTCCTGCTGAAATACGATGCTATGCTGGAAATAACTGAATGACAGTAACCATAATAATGAAGAAAAAGTTGTTTTACATCCTGTACTGATAAGCCTGGTTCAGTCCAAAGGTTTGTTCAGCCATTCTGAAGAGCCACCTCTGTTCCCTACAGCAGTCAGTAACAGCGAGATTGAAAAAACCCAGGGTGTGCAAAAGGACCCTTTTCCAGTTTTATTCTCAGGTGCCAATCTATAAAAAGTGTATGAAATTGTGAAAAATGAGGGAAAGCATCATGTGGAGGCTCACTCAGCCCTAACTCCATGTATTCAGAACCTCTGAAACTTTTTCCCCCACTCTGAAAGATTTTTATAGCCTACAATGGCATACCTATGCAAAGTTAATATTTGGTTTATATTTAATTGCAGTAGTATGAATATACTTCAAGACTGAAAAAAGTTAAGTCTGATTCGCCATCAAAGAACATCATACACATTATGGTTGTGCCACCACAGTCACTTTTGTTTTCATTTGAAAGAGTTTTTTCTCTGAAGAGTCAGTGAAAAGCATTCAATATATGTGTTGCACCTAATACTATAAAAATTGTAGAGAGAAAAGTTTTTTCCATGTATGGATACTGAACAGCATCCTAATCAGGCTGTGTTGGGAAGAATTTAAATCTTTGTTCACTCAAATGGTTGACTCAATAAAATCACAAAGAAATAAAGTAGGAACTTCTAACACAGAGAAGCCCTACACTGTCTGTGTTCCAAGCAAGTCACAGCTAAGAACACAGCGGTTTCTTCTGTCTTTAAAATGAAGATTTTTTTCAGGAGGACAAAAAGAACCAGTACTTTAAGTGTGGAGGAGATTTTCTGTAGCAGAGTAAAAACCTCAGCCACTTACAAATTGCTGCCTTTTGGGTTTTTGGATTTTTTTTTTTTTAATGAACTTATTTAAACAATTTTCACTTGTGAAAACTGATAAGCACAGATGGGATGAGGAGGTTTTTGGTCTGTTTTAGTGCCTTTTGTTTCCTAGACTGGTTTAAAACCTGAGAGTTCACGCCTGTTTGGTTTTGGGACTGTGTGGACTCCCATCACACTATTCCAACCCCAGTCTTTGCATCTTCAGACAGAGGATACATTTTGGAGCCAAATTTTCTAATGGCTTAAAAGCACTGAAAGTAGTGGAACTGTCCTAGCCGGAATGATGCGCACCTGAATGGGTCCCTAATGGTGGATATTTTCAGAAAAGCTAATTTCTAAAGATCCCTAGCACTTGGGACCAAACTCACTTCACAGTATCACGACCTCTGTCAGCTAGAGGCCAATGCAGTTACACCTTATAAAAAGCCAAACACGTCCCATGTCTTCCTTCCTGAGTGCTCACTGCTTCCTCCATATCATACTCTACAGGGCTACTTTTCTACACCAAGAGAATCTGAGTTCTTCAAAAACCAAACGGCCTGGCATTCTACATCTCAAAAGCTTTTGTTAACAGGCAAATAAAATTATTAGTAATCCTAAATGAAAGGAAATATTGTCTTTTTATCTTTTTATTACTTTGAGACTGATTTCATCCTTTTTAATTTTTTTTTTCGCTTAACTAATATTTCAACTGCAAAATGTTGTTTGCAATGCCAAACTAGAAAACCCTGAACCACACAATTCAAATTAAAGCATTTTTAAAATGATAGCACTTTTTGTCTTCTACATATCTGAAAGTAGGGAAATCTGCTGAAATCAACACTAAGATACTGAACTCTTACAAAAAACTCTTTGATTTTCATTCTGTAATGATGACATCAAAGAAAGACTTCAGGAAAAGTGTTTGGTCAACTCCACTCTTTGCGCAAATGTGAGCAATAAACCTAATTTTCTACTTTCAATTAATTTGCTATTCTGAATTGTTCAAATGTTCTCTGTGAATACATTTTAGTCTGCGGATTGCTCACAAACTATTCATAGCTTGTACAATTGTAAATATTGCTTGCTACAGACAAATAGGCAGACAGTGCTGAATATGGAGCTGAAGTTCCATTGCACTGTTTCTTTTCCCAAGCTGAACAATTAAATCTTCGAAAGTTGTTCTCACCTAAAAATGATTGTTGTTGAAATGTGATTCTTAGTGACCTGTGGTAAAATAAAAAATAAATCCCATACAAGAAAAAAAAAATTAAAAAACCAACCAAACAAAAAAAACCAACCAACAAAACAACAAAAAACCAAACAAAAAAACCCCTGACACAACAGAAAAAAAACCCACAACAAACATAAAATGAAACACCAAAGCAGTGAAACACTTTTGAACCACATGACTGAAAACAGCAGAAACAGGCCTTGCCTCCTGCATGCCATCATTCAAACCAGTCTAAAGCCACTTCCCAAACCATATACAGGGGCCCACTTTTCCTGCCTTACTTCCTTCCCAAAGAGCAGAACCACAAAGAATTCCACCCACATGCACTCAGGCCCTGCAAAATGTGCCTAATAGTTTGTTAATGATGAAGTGACCCAAGCAGAGGTGGCAGGGGGGACAATTACAAAAGGTTTCAGTGGAATAAACCAAGTGTCTAAAATCACACAGGGGCAGGATGCAGCTGAAGGTTCAGTAGTCAGTGGCAATGCATCTTTGGAGATTTATCTCCCCCCTTTCTATCACTTCCTTTTTTGCTCTATTTTTTTGCTGTTTTTTTCCTTTCAGCACAATGCTTAAAAAATAAATGTATTTTATAAGCCTTGATGCATTGTTTTCTACAAAGCAAAATTTTTGGCAAACAAAAATGTTATATAGCTTCCTGAAAGTGAAATCATCTTTATAATGAAGGATTTCCCTGACATTGCACAAACAAATAGGAAAAGAAAGCCTGCAGGCAAGAGTTTATTTATAATAACTCTTCCCTTGATTTCTAGAAGTAGAGGACAAAAAGTGTCTGGCCCATTCTTCCTCTTAATTTCATGCCAACCAGCTGAGCTAACAATATTACAGGTACTTGTTGCAGTCATGACAATTTTTTGGAGACTGGAATAGGATGGTGAAAAATCCCCAGCACATTGCAAGCAGTGGGTCTACTTTACCCTTCACAGGATTTGCCTGAAGGCAAAAGCACACGGGCTGCAGTGCAGGGCTGAGACACAGGAACTCAGCTTTAGACCTGATACAAGTTTTGACATTAATTTCCTTTAGATGGAAAAAATTCTTAATCAGAGTGATATGGTCTAACTGCATTTTCTGGCCTTTAACAAAGATAGACTGTGAAAGCCAGTAGTTGTATTACTGTTATTTTTCACAAGAGAGCCTTCTCCACAAATCCTTGTGCCTGGAAGAGTTTTCCTGTATACTTCCATCTTACTCTCGCTTTCTTTGTTTTAAAGTCTGTTGCTAAAACATGTCTTTTCTTCCTTGCTTCTGCTCTCCTCTCTCCAAGTATCAATTATTTAACTTTATGGTAAATATGTTTATGTTATTTCATACAATCTCTGAATGGTTGTGGTTGGAAGGGATGCCTGGGGACTATCTCGTCCAACATCCTTGCTCAAAGCAGAGTCAGCTACAGCAGGTTTGCTCAGGGCTCTGTCCACTTGGACAGCGATTTTCTAAGCTCCTTCCTGGCTTTCTCTTTCTGTAACAGACATACTGCTCACTCAGAGGCAAGCAACTAAATTACCAGACTCCTTGAACTTGCCGTTAATTCGCCTTTTTTGCAAATGGTGCTTTATTGGTACATGCTAGTGTTTCATGTGTTGTTCTAGCTAAACAAAAGAACATTCATTTTTTCCTGTGGTTATCCTGAGAAGAAATGGACAACATAACTAATGGTTTCAAATTCAAGCTTTGTGGGAACCTCCCAATTCTGGTATTGATTATGAAATAACATATATTCATGCATGCTCAAGGAATATACAAGAATGGTCAATCTTGATAAAGAATCAGCATTATACTCTTTAGATACAAAGGCCATATATTTTCTGACAGCATAGGTAAAGAAAAAATAGAAAATATACAACAGTGGTTCAAAATAACACTGTGATGTGCTCAAAATTCATCTTGAATAATGTCTTAGTGAAGTGCAATTTATATCAGTTGGGATCTAGACCTCTATTCTCTAAACGTATCACGTACATTTCAGTCTAGGAAAAGTATAAAAGAAACTTCCACACTGGAAGATTACAGTAAAGACAAATAGATTTAAATAAAAGAAAACTTACTGTGAACCAGAGCAAAAAAGTAACTTTTAAAGAGGGATTTTAGTGAGAAGAAGATGGCAGCTTGACTGTCATATATGAGAAAACAGTCCACAAGTTAAGTGTAGAAATAGAGCAGGAGTGAGGCATTAAGACTGGCACGGTCATCTAAGAAGAAAATGCTGGAGCTGTCTTTGCTCTCAAGATGGGCATATAAAACTAAAAGTTAGTCCTGCAGTAATTGTGAGTTCGCCTGAATATACTATTACACTATTAAATCCATTCACTGATCAGAAAGAAATGAATGGTAACTGAGGCACAGAGGAGAACAGCAGCCTATATTGCTTCTGCACAAGGTCATAAAGTCACTGTTGTACAAAAGTGAAGGATTACAAATCCCAAACTAAATAAATCACTAAGATTATTTAATTGAATTTTTTATGTCATTCATGGAATAACAAAAGAAGGTTGAATTGTGAGAAAATGTGAGTCGTAGATAGTTGCATGAATTGGGCTGATTCTGTTTGGATCTCTAAAGACTTGCAAGGAATGGTTCTAGGAATTCTGACTGCATTTCCTAACAGGTTCTACTACAACTATCCTTAGTTAGGCTTTGACCGGTCATGTTTATAGAAACTAACCTGACACAGCTGCAGGCAACAATTTTTGAGATGAACCTATGCCTCATATAGTGGGAGGAATATGTTAAGAGGCAGGAGATATTTAGGCAACTAATGATGGAAAGTTTCCAGCATAAGAGCAGCCAAGAAGCTTCTGTAAATAACTCTCAGTATTGAACATAAGGCATTTCTGCTGAAGAGTCCTTGAGTCTGGATCTCACGCTTCACTTGACCATGTGCCAGAGCCTGCAATGACTGGAGTTTCAGGGCACGTATCAGGCCCATCTGTTCGCTTAGCCTTTTGCCTGGAGTAGGTTGGGATACAAGCAGCGTGCTGTTCAAACAGTGCATTCTGCACGTAGTCAGGATGGTGGGTTTGAGTTCCACTCTTTGACATGGTCTTGGATTAGTTGAGAAATCCTATGGAATAGTTTTATTTTTGATGAAGACTGACTGCATCATTTATAGATCCTGGTGCTGAGATACTCAGTCATTTTGGAAATGGCTACCTACTCCTTAACTGAAACACAGACAGTATCAATGCATTTACTTAAAATTTAATGTGTACTTGATTCAGACACTCAGACCACAGGATGGTTGCCTGCTTTGGAATCTCATAGCAGAGAGAAAATAAGGTGGTGTGTAAGGGCAGTTTTTCATTTGCTTTTGGAAATTTCCAGAATACAGTTCAGCTGTGAACTGAGTGTGTGCATGCACATGGGCACAAAGGCAGGCACACGTGCACACACCTGGCCCTATAAACAGCAGGGAAATACAATCCTTCTCTTATCCTTCTCTAAACAACTTCTTTAAAAGCAAACTCTCCTCCAGTCACTAAAATTTCTACCAGGTCCAAACACTGGTGAAGCAAATTGCCAAATCACAGCATTTTGCACCACAGCAACCAGATTTTACAAGGGCTGCACATCCAAATAAATGCCCTTGGGCAACCCATTCATCTAACAGCTGGAAAGGTGACACTTGACATTTGGAAACTTTCCTGTGAAGATTGCTGTAAGGCTTTCCCATTAGCTTCCTGGTGAGACTGTAAGGTTGAATAAGCTGCCTTGAAACCTGCAAAGGGTAACAGAAATGCTCTAATATCACAAGTCTGCTTGATTTAAAATTCTAATTCTCAAGCCATGACTATTCAGATTTTTTCCAAAGTATTAAATACATTCCAGAGGGAAAAAAAAAAGAAAAAGCTTTGAGGAGGAAGCAACAAGATAAAGGAGGGTTTTATAAGTGATGTCTGTATTTCTAAGCAGTTGAATAAGGAGACAAAAAGGAGGAGATACCCTCTCTCCCCTACCACAATTACCCAAATTCACTGTGCACTGAGAAATTTAGTAAGCAGGTCAGGGATTAAAGATGTTTCACACTCAGCACTTTCATAGGGTCTAAGAAGGCAGGACACAAACAGTGCTTTAGAACAAGTGAGAAAAAATATGCACAGATACTAACAACAAGCTTTCAGTTGAAGTATTTTTAGGAAGTGAAATCAGACCCCAACAGCATGAAATTGCACAAACATGCAATCAGAGAGGCTTTGAGCAGATGGATGGGGGAGAAAGACATTGAGCTGTTACAGTCCCAACTTCAGTTGTTCAAATCTCTTTATGTGGGAGAATGAATCATGTATCATGTTTCTTAAAAGTTCCCTGCACTACGAACACACTTTTTGTCAGCTGGTTCTCCAGGCTGTGTCTCTGTCTCGGGAGGTTCCTTTGCAGCTCCTCTAGACTTTGTGCTCTTCTACTAGAAAAATCAGGGCAGAGGTGCTCAGTCAGCAACATGCAAAGAGAACCAAAGGGAGACCAGGTTTTTCATGTCTGTATGTCTTACATTTCTCAGGTAAATTCTCCTTTGCATTATTTGCCTCTGTGCATTCAGTGTTTAGTTTTTGTCAAGCTCTTGTATCCAGTTTATCAGTCCCATTAGAGCAAACTTGGGTTTCAATGTAGATAACCTGAGCATTCTGTAAACTGTTGGTAAACTAAAAATGTCTTCCCCAGGTAACAACATTGGCAGTAGTTAATTTGTACTTTATGCACTATTGGAAGATTTTACTTTTTAATACTTATGGAGCTCATTCCTTTTCCCCAATTACCCAATTAGAGCTTCTGCTCGCAGTGTCTGTTGTGCAGGGAAGCTTACTGCCCTTGAGTGGAATTCAGAGCTGGGGCCAAGAAAATGTTGCTTGAATTCTAGTGTTAAGATAATGTAAGAAAGCTCATCTAGCCAAACTCTAACATGTGATCCAAGCTGAATGAATCTATAATGTTCTAATCACCAGATAATCTAGATATTAGTTTCTCAAAATTTGTATATTTAATCAAAAGCACAATGAAATTATTTTTAGAAGTATCTAAGAGCAGACAGAAATGAGAAAGAGAAAAATGTTTTTGAAAAAGTCACCTGGATGTATCTGTGCATGTACCAGGAAGCTTGTTTTCCATCATTTACGGATTCCACTGTAGTGTTAGCAAGACCACCAACATCACCCCCTGCAAATACCCAGGGTTCACTTGTTTGCATAGTTTCTGGATCTACTTCAGGGAGACCCCATCTGTTAAACTTGATAGGTGCCATGGCCTCTCTGACTGTAATTAAAGTGAATGACAAATATGTTAATAGAAGAAAGAAAAAACTGTTGCTAAAATCTGTCAAATATATGCTGACAACAATAAGAAAATGTAATGCTGAAAAAGATATCTCTCATTAAAGTCGAAACCATTCTGACTCAATATTCAAACTCAGAACATCCTGGAAGAAAGGCTCACTTCAAAACTTGTTGCACATATTAAGAATAAAATCATAAAACCACAATCAAAATGAAATACTTACATGGAGACAAAATATTTTCTTTTTCACGGCAATTTCTGATTTTTTTTTAAGCATGCATTATGAGATCATAATATTTTACATGCTATTAGTAAACAGCTCATATAGACATTTTGCATGTGAAATATTACTGTCCTTCAAAATAATGTAGAAGTGAAAATTAAAAAAATACCTTTATACTACATGGCATTACCTAAATGTCATTAAACACACATAAATGCTCAGAAAAATATTCTATTAATATTTTTAAAATTATTATATTCACAAAGTACTTCAAAGGAGCTTCATTAATAGAATGTTTTCAATGAATATTTTTAGCAAATTTTAATGGCATCTATCAAAATGGGGGGGCTATATAGCTTTGTCTGCAGTAACTGAAGGTTTTGCAATAAAATGCAGCTTAAAATTGCAATGTCCCTTGGGGACATACCACTGGCAGATGCACATTGCCAAGGTCAATTAAACTGATGTAGTTGCACTGTCATAAATGTAAAAGAGAAACCTGCCAGTTTAAGACAAAGATTTCTCCAATACAAAGGGCAAAGTCACAGTATTGTCCCAGCACACGCCTCAGTACAGAGCAAGCTTCAAACACATCTTTCCCGCTCATCACAGCGATGGGATTTTCATCCAAGGCTCTGTATCTCCTTTCACCTCCAAATCATATATTAGAAGTGTATTTCAAAGTGGAGGCTGCGTGTGATCAGGGCAAAACAATTAAACAGGAAACAAGACACAAACATTGTCCCCTACTAGTCCCACCTCGGCTCTCCTCCGCATCCTTGGCATTTACAAACATATCAAGAGGACTCAAATTCAAAGGAATTTTTTGCAACTTGTTCAGAAGCTCGAGCCAGAGAAGACAGTTTTAAGCTGAAAGACTGTAGCAGATTTTCTACCAGAAGTATTTAATCTATCTGCAAGACCTATTGCTTGCACAATCTCTCCCACCTGGCATATACATGTGGCTTAAGTTGACAAAAATAATACTTGGGTAGCAACAAACCCAAAAACTTAAGCAATTATTTCCTATAAAATATCTAAATTACTGAAAGATCACATGGAACACAACCTTCAGGCTGAGACATTTTTCTTCTGCAAAATGAGGGGTTTGGTTTGTTTAGGTTTGGGCTTTTTCTATTTGTATGGGTTTTTTTTAAAGGAAATACTTAGCTGATAGCAGTTTTATTAAAAATCCTTCAGAAATCAATACATTAACTTTCTCTTTGTGCCTCAGACTGTCTGTACTTCAAGAAAGCTTTTGATCATCTTGTATTTGTCATATATAGGATAACGTATTGCATGCAGTGGTACCATCTCAGCATGTGGTCTAGACAGCTCTCACAAGTTAAATATGTACAGGCTTGTAAGGACATGTTTGGAAAAAACCAGAGGAAAACTTGGTACTGCAGGATTTGGTAGTGGGGATTTAATAGACAACTTCTGTCTCTCTGAGACAGGACTGAACCACAGTAAAGGTATCTGAGGACAACATGCTGTTGAAAAGGTAGTTTTTCAAAAGAAATGATGTAAAACTGGAAGTTCTGACTACGTATTTCATCTTGTGGAAAAATAGGGTATTACTTCTGTTATCCTGGATCTATTACATTTCTCAAATCTCTTTGAATTGCTTTGTTCTAAAATAGCTGTCTGGACATAATTATACCAAAAGCTTTTTGAGTGTGAAGAATGCCCAACATATCTTCACCTGAAACATCTCACCAGGCCTGGGGATTTGTCTGCCTGATCAGTATTTTTAAAATTTAGAAAGAACATTTCCCTGGTGGCAAGGTTGACATGGTATCCAACTGCTATTTCTTTCTGTCTTTCTTATAATCTCCAAGATTTAGGTTATATTAAAAAAGGGCATGGTTCAAAAGCATTTTATATAAGAGTTCCTAACATCCTCACAATTTGGATCTGATACCTTGTGCAACTGGGAGGCTGAAGGGACCACCTCCTAGACCACCTGCACAAAGAAGGGGAGAACTTTGGTCTTCACAAAGGGAAGCCCCTTCTCTGTCCCTGGAAGGGCTGAGAGAGATCCCAAGAAACAAAGGTGAGCTAGAACTATTGATTCTCTGAATTGGTGTTTGACACTGAACAATAAGGAAACCAGATACATTTGGTGCATGATTTGGGACAAAGGTAAAGAGCATCTTTTAAAACCTTCACCCTCACAGTTTCAGTCTCCAAAGTTAAAAACCAACATAGCTTTTCTCTTGAAAATTTAAACCACAGTCCTGTGTTTGTGCTGCCTTCTCCCCCACAGCCTTGTGAGATATTATATATCATTTGAAAAGATCCTTCTGGATGAAAGACAACATACAATTTAATTATTCTACTGCTATCAAGTGATGCTAACACAAATAACACCGAACAAAAGGACAGTGCTGAATATATTTTCCAAATTTGCTATATTCACAGAGCAAACAAACACAAATGGAAACACAGCAGCAAATTATAGCATTTGCAAAAACAATATTAAAATATAAGTGAATACAGAAAAAATATTTTAATTAACAAAACAAATCAGATGGAAAAGATTCCTCAAATAAAGCTTTAAAAGTGAGTCTCTGTGTGACTGCCATGACTAATTATGCATCCATGTAATGTGTGTTCAATTTGGGCTTATTTAAATAGCAGAAATGCTCATTAGCTGCAGTATATCTGTGAAGCTTCAATAAACAGTTTAATGGTTTTTATGTTTAACCAATTTCGTAAGTTCCTATAATTTTAGCTTTAGTAGCTCATTAATGTTATTTTTGATATCCATCTTACAGAATTCTTTTAAAGTGAATAGTAGCATTACTTCTGAAAAATACAAATATACTGTAACTTTCTTAATCTAAAACGTGTAACTACAGCTGTCACATGCACTAACAGATTAACTGCTGACACTGCCCAGTCTAAATGCCCAGCAAATAAAGAAAGGCACAATCATGCCTCCAATATTCTCCACCCCACTAGTGTACTGAACAGGACTAGGAAGTGGTTTGACTCCATAAAGCTGGGCCCAGCTACGCTGGGAGAGGGTCCTGCTGCAAGCCGCTACTGACTTTATTTTCTCTCACCAGCAAGCAAGAGTGTCTGATGTCTATCAACTCAAAGAGCAGAATCTCTGCTCTAAGTAAACAGGGCTTTAGAAATCATCACGAAGCCAATTTTGGATATTGGAAACGGGTTATCATTTCAGATAACTGCTGCACCCAAACTCATTGAGTAAACCTATTTGTGGAGAAAAATCCTATTCCAAATGATTCAGCAGGAAAACTCATACCTATTTCAATAGGAATCTTTTGAATGTATATAAATTTCAGTTTTATATAACAGCTTCTTAACAAACGTGGTGACTCAAAGCCCGTTGGTGCGAGGCAGATGCTGCACTACCAGGGAGATGCCAGGGCATTCCCAGCTGGGGTATCACAGCCTCTCTTCCTCCCCTTCACTCTTTCATTAGACAATCAAGGCTTCAGTACTCTGAGGTCAAAGTTACCCAGTTGTCTGAGCAGGCTGTATGAAGCAATTCAACATTCCTTCCAAGTTCTGAAACTCCTGGTTTCTGTGCCATTTGAAGTTCTATATTTGTTCAAAGGAAAACTAAAATCTTTTTCACTTATGAGGTCAGAGCTCTGCAGACTTATTTTCCTTTGTTCCCTAGCAAATGCTTCTCAAACTATAGAAATAAAAATTAAGTATGAATGGGTTAAAGAACAAAATTGTAAACAACTTGGGAAAAGTTATCTTTACTGCATGTTGAACTATTCTAGGGGAGCAGTAAGCCTAGGGTTTGCTGCTACAGTTTCCAAGTGAGATGACAGTTGTACTAAAATAAAAGCAAAATATCTGAAAGTTGTGACTGATTCCTGGAATTATGAAATAAAGTTTTGCCCTTCAGTCATGATGCAATAGCTAACTACTACAAAAATTTTGGTAAAACATATTTTGGCTCACAAATAACTTACTATTTTTGGGGTTTTTTTTACAAAGGCAGTACTTGGAGTTTGCTTGGATTATTTTTGCATTTCTCTTTTTTGCCTCTCCAGGAAAATAAAACAGATATTATCATTCTAAGATTCAGTGTTCTGATTAAATGGGAATTCTTCCTCTTCACTGCTGCCTGCTAAACATAGTGGCAAACTAAACTTAGGTTGCCAGTCTCCTATCCTGGCTTAGTCCCTTGTTCTGCACTGAATTTTATAGTGCATATTGAGCACAATTCTTCATACTTTCTCCATAGTTCTCCTTGGGAATTCATGAAAATAAATCAGAACAAGCGCATTTGTTCCAAAATCTTGCAGTCCAAAAGTATTGTTGCCTTTGCTTATCAGAAGGAAATAGATTAGAAAAGGGTTATTCAAAGTTCAGCCTTTAAAACCAGCTGGATTTGTGTTAAGTAGGATGTAGAGGCTGAACACAGTGTGAGGGAGTACACAGAATTGCAATTCTATATGTTGAGTACTTGCAATTTGGAATGGTGACAGAAGGTATTTCAGTAATTCACTAATACATTGTAGGTCTCAAAAATAACAAACTAAGCAAAAAAGCAGGAACCAGAGAAAAAGTACAAAATTCCTCTCACAGCTCTTTGTTTGGAGGAAAAGTACAAAATTTCTCTCACAGTTCTTTGTTTTTGTGGGTCAGTTACCATGGCTTGAAGGCTCTAGTAAGCTTTGCAGTTAAAATAAAGCAGCTTGTACTTGCAAAAAAAATTTTTAAGAAGCAAAACATTTTTCTTACTCCATCTGCAGTAGTTGGATTTGAAAAATTTGTTGGCCTGTTTTTTTACTAGTTTTAGCAAAATGGTAACTTTCCTAAAACATTCTAGAAGGCAACTCCCCTATTTCACCTATAAGCAATTTCAGGAGCATAAAAATGAACCTAGGAGTCAATTTTTTTAAAGTGATGCATTTATATGATTCTCAATGGAAGGATGACTACCCACTAGAATTGTTGCTTAAAAACACAATCATTATTTTATTTTAACAAAAAAAAAAAAACAAAAACAACCAACTAAATACCTATTGTGAATGCATGGAATCTCATCTGCAAATTTAACAGTTACCGTGCAAGAATAGGAAACATCTTGTTGAGGATAATAGACTAGAAAAAACTTTCTAACCTATGAGCTATTTCTGCTCAGTCACCCACACACTTATGGCTTCTTATAAAACTTTCAAACATGAGCATCAAAGCTGCCCTGAACACTTTGCTGAACTGGGGCTAAGTCTAATTTTAATCGCTCTGGTTTTGACAGTATTTTCTTTATTCTTGTATCAGTAGAGCCAGCATTTACAGGATATAACCTGCTATCTTAGCCCATACCAATATTGCATTTGCAGTTCCCCGAGGTGCCTTACGAATTAGGTCAATTGATAGAGCTCTTTGTATGAGCAGCAATTAACACATTTATTGAGCCTGCACCTGAGTCACCCAGTCCGAATAACTGAGACTAGAAGGGCCCTCTGAAGGCTGCCTAGTCCATTCCTTTCAAAGTTAGATCAAGTTCCAAGTCAAATCAGTTTGCTCATGGCATTGTCCAGTTTTGAGTACCTCCAGTATTTTCATCTCCATCTTTTGATGGGGAATACCTGAATATTTTCATCTTTTGAATACATAAGTGTGCTTCATTTAGAAAACCACACAAACAAAAAACCACAACCAAACACTAAGAAGATGTTTTGGTGCTGGTTTTTTTCTTTTTCTTATGTACACTGAAGTTGTCTGGAGTTTTGGTTGTAATCCAGCTCAATGGCAAAAAGCAAATTTGACTTTCATTAAGACAGCTTAAAAAAAAAAAAAGACTTAAAAGCAACTGAAATGGTATGCTCAAAATAAACACTTTATGCACTCAAGTCTTAGTTTCTTTTCATTTTCACAACACCTAAAACAAATGACTTGCATTTTTCCTGTTTATTTGATTGCTCTCCTAACAGCAGTTTCACCCAAAATACAGCGTGAAACTGAGGTATTTTGCTCACCCCCAAAGTAAATGATTCTCTTCTTTCATGATCAGCTCACTGCATGACCTTGTTCCCCTCCCATTTTATGTTCCTATTTAAAAACCTCTCAACAATTAATTTAGACTGTGAATGCGCCCTAGGAAATACAAGACTGGCACAGTATTATGGCTAAGCAACACAGTAAGTTCCGTCTTTTAATTGAGGTAATTTTAAGTGTGGGAGAAAACAGAATCACTCCTGTATCATAGGGTCTATGAATCACAATAAAATACACTGATTGCATAGGTTAATATTGATTTACCACGAGGTTCTAGAAAACCTTCCAAAAACCTAAACATAGGGTTTTAAAAACACCACCAACAAAATCTGCCAAATTTCTCAGTCAATCAACGCCATCATCAGAGTAGTTAATGAATATCTTTTAAAAAATCTTAAATCTTCTTCTCCTTGCTTCCTCGAGGTTAGACTGAGCCCTGAAATATGACCCACACAAATGCCGGAGTCTTTCCACAGCAATACGTCTCCAAGAGGAATGGAGTCTGTTCTCTCAAAGAGACACAGCCTGCACCTCCTCTGCCCTGCAGAGCAGGAGGCAGCGGCAGGCCAGCAGGCAGCCCTGAGCAATCAGCACTGCACAAAGCTGGGTGCAGCTGCTGTCTAGAAACAGCCTGGGATGCAAGAAACTATCCCAAAGCAATAGCAGCACACGCAAGACAGGATTGCTCCTGGAATTCACTTCACATGTTCTCCAAAATACCAGGCTGATCCTTCTTTTCACTGTAGGACGGAGTTCAGACTCTTCCCATGGCTGCATAATGGTTTATGATTCTATACAACTGATGTTGAGCAGGTAGTGCTGAGGACATCATTCAGGTTTAGAGCCTGCTTAGATTACTTCAGATTTACCATTTTCCTTGCTTGCAAAGATTCACAAAAGCACATTACACTAAGAAATTCTGAATACCAAATTTTCTGGTCTTGTGCAATCTGAGGCACTTGCCAAGTCCTCTGTCAGGGCATTTATACCCAAATGACCATGACAAAATGTCATGGGTTAATTGGCTGGCAAAACCATGCCCTGGAGAGGAAGGCACATTGATCTCTTAAGACTTTCAGAACAGGCTAACCTACATGGCTGTCTCCAAGCTGAAGACCTATTCATTTTATCAATGTGTCTTCTGCTGAGCCAGTGTTTTTCACTTTTGAGGCATGTTCGATGTCTGTGCCTGAACTCTAAGTCTAACCTAGTGTCAAAAGAGAACAGTCTAAATGCTGCTCAGTTCCTATGTTCTTAGCTGTATTCATGTTCATCTCTCTGTTAAATGTAGACAATTCATCCAATCTCTGAAACGTCATCATGTGTCAATTTCTGTATCTTTAATACAGAATTAAGTATTCACTAATTTTTAAGACTAAATCTTGTAAAGTGCAACTAAGAAATATTGTATAAGAGAGAAGTCACAGTCCTCTTGCATATGAACAAGAAATGAGTGATACCCAGACTGGTTGAACCAGAATAATGAATGTTTCAATTCCTGTTTAATTTGCTAGGTTTAAAAAAAAAAAAATAAAGACTTCAGAGATCAGATCAGTTCAGCTTAAAGATATAAAATAATGAGTTTCTCTAGAGTTAATTAATGAGACCAAAAGAAATTCCCAAGAGTTTCTTTGACATCCCACTTGCATTGAGAAGAAAAACATATGCTGAGGAACTGTACTTCTATGCTGAGTTCCAGCTCTACGCAGCACTATGCAGAGAACTGCCTAGTTACCAGACCCTCAAGTTTTTTTTCTAAGAGGTGTTCCTGAAGGACACATTCCTGTCAGGGGACCAGCAGTCACAAGCTGAGTAACCTCCAGAAGACCCATATCACAAACTGTCAAAGGACAGAACATGGCTGCAGCTAAAATAACAATCAGTATTTGCATTAGTCAGGGTTACCTTTACTGTCACTTAAAACGGAGCCAAAGGCACTGATCACCACATCGGCTTTCAGGCGGACAACCTGATCCTCATCTTCTTTCCAGTTTCCATCACTGTCTTGTTCAGTTCGAACAAATTCCATAGCAACAATTTGTCCACCTTTAAGAACAACTTTCCGAGGAGAGAGGAAAGGCAGAAATTCACACTTCTCTTCTTTTGCAAGTTCCATCTGTATAGTAGAAGCAATAAAATACGTAACTTTAACTATGCAGTGTTTTCATGAAAAAAAAAAACCCAAACAAACCGACCAGAAAACATTTTTTTACTCAAGACATTACCATGGATTCTTCTATAGTAGAAATCAACTGTGTCAAGTATGCAAACAGTCATCTTACTATCAGCTTCAGAGCTGCCCATGCTACTAAATCAAGCAGTGGCAGTAGATAAATTTTCAAGGCAAATATTTCTCCAATATATTTTCTTATTGTTCCATTACTTTGAATATTTTTAACTCCTTTGAGGGCAAAAGATTTCTCTTACATAACTGTGTCTTTCAAGAAGTGGCCTAGTATTAACTTAGTCCATGCCCTGATTTGTGTTTACTATGATTTTAAGATTTTATTAGATGTGACTACCATGTACAAACAGTTTTCTGAGTGACAATCCAGACTTAAGATTTTCTGAATCTCTGCCATGGTAAAACTGCTCATGTCAACTGTTGATTTTGACTGTCTCTATTTACACAATTTTTTTGAATATGTAATAACCCACATGACACGATTCGAGCATGGCCAGTACTAAATGAAGCTACTTTTATTTTACTGTTTTCAAGGCCCACTGCGTGATTGGATGAGTATAAACACTGACAACTTTTAGAAATTTACCCAGGCTTCTACCAAAGATTTTGGTTCAGAGTGACACCTGATTACAATAAGAATCTGAATATCACGTGAGTCTGTGCAATGGCTTCAGTAATCTCATTGTGTCTGGAACTCTTGACTGAAGTGCAACAGAAGTTAATCATGCACCAAGAAACCCTTTATTACTTTCTTTGCAGCTCCGTTCCCCGTCTGGAAGATCTAAGGTGCCCACTTTTTTGAAACAGACAACCAAACTACCACAAACCTCGTGATAAAGGTGCATTATCCTCAAGTATATTATGCTATCCTCAAGTATATTAAAGTGTAATGTACCAAATAAATGAAAATGGAAAAAGACCACCAAAATAAGAAAATAGAACCTGAAAAATTCCTCCCGTAGTACATATAAATTGAGGAAGCACAATCAGTTTCAAAATGTGCAGATGACCTGATAAATGTTGGAAGTGCAAGCCAAACTAAAAATCAAACTGCATGCTGAAATATGTGATGAATAACATTGCTTCACTGTCATTGGTAGTGATTCAAAGCCAAAGTCACTGTAAGTAATTTTCTTACCAGAAAGAAAGGAAAGGAAAGAAAGCCTTTTATAGGCTCAAAAGGCCATGTCAGAATCACTGGGATTCCTTAAACAACAGCCAGAAGGTACCATTCTAGGATCTAACCATGACCTGAAGAGCCATCTACAATACTCTAATGGCTGTTTGATTCCAAGATTAAAAAATTTAGTTCATTTTCTAAGTTACAAGAAATTCTATCCCCTGCTTGCAAATACATCTCTCTGACTTTACAGGAAACAGCTAAAACAGTGGAAAATTATTTAAATAGAGAGTGAGCCTCAGACCTTTAATAAACATTCATACATTTTAAGAGCATTTTTATAAACAAAACCTTTAGTAGATGTCTGTTTAGTACCTACAGCACGCCTTTGGGACACACAGAAATAACCAAGATGCCTTCTCAGAAAAGCTGCTATTCAATTTTACCTCTTCTGGGACAGCCCTGATATGAGTGAATCCCTTCCTGAAGACCACAAACACGCGACGAGCTCCGCAGCGCAGAGCAGATGTTGCACAGTCAAAAGCAGTGTCTCCTGCCCCGAGTACAATCACAGTTCCATGTACTGATGGCAACGGAGAGCGACAGCCACACATCCCTGAAAGATAAAAGGAAAACCCCATTTTCAAGCAGAGAAACCATTTCTGCATGACAGCTCAAAAGGTACTTGTACTCAAAGCAGTGTAAAATTGCATCTTACAGTATCCAAGCATGGAGTGCCACTATCAAATTATTCTGCTCCACTGAAAGACAGTTTTATTTCCACCTTTTAAGATATGCTCATATACATAATTTCATAGTCAGTACTTTAAGCAGCTGCATCTTTCTATTGAGAAAGAATTCAAATGACAACATGTTTGTAGGATTGTGGGTCCTGTCAGGTTGAAACTAGAACTGTGAGATCTTTTTATTCAAAAAGTAAGTTTCTCTCTCATCAGATTATCCTCCCAGTTAGAAAAAAACCCAACCAAAACAAAACCAAAGAAAAGATGACCAGTTGTTGATAGTTTTGTGTAATAGTGTACCAACATCAGTCCCCTCAGTCAGATTTCCATAAAGCACTGACACTGTTCTGGCTGTGACATGATTCTCGGAGGCTATTCAGCAGCTGAACATGAAGAAATAGAATATTGTTACAGGAATTCCTAGTTGTTCCACTGGAAAAAAGTGTTGAATCTACAGTAGCTTTCTAAAATCATTTGTAAAAAAGTACATGGAGAAAATGACAACATTATGTGTTTATCATCTACAGCTTGTATTTGATGATTCAATTAAACAAGAAATACTTAAGTAAATCTGAACTGTGCATGTTCCTTGGATAAGACTGCACTTTATCACATCTTTAAGTACAACTAACTGCTGATTAGGCAAATGGTTGTAACTTGAAAAATAATGACATAAACAATACAAACCTATATTCTCAACGAGCCCAGGACAGTTCTAGTCAGGAGACACTAAGCTGGCCATTTAACTATTGCACTTTAACTCAAGTATCCTACTATAGCAGATTTTCACATGTAATTGTGGTACACAAATACTATTGAAGTAAACAATGCTTTTAATTTACACTTATAAGCAGAGTGAGAAACAACATCCTAATACACCTATTCTCTCTCCATTTGAAAAAACAATGTATGACAAATGCCATAATCCCCCCCCATGTATGTGGTGTCACATTTACTATTTAATAGGATTCTTAGTCTAAAATTCTCTCTAAACTTTTCTCATTTATTTTTAATGAACTTAATACTTCATACAAATTGAGCAGTAGAAAAAGCACAGGTGAAGGAGGGGACTGGCAGCTCAGAGTGCCATTAGAGTATGAGTCTAGAAGGGATCACAGCAGCCTGCTTTGCTCTTGGGGACACACTCCCAAGGTAAATTCACATCTATGTATTTGCAAGGGGAACCCCTTTTGAAAGAAAGTATATTAACAAGTGGCATTCAGAATTAATAAGCAGGCAGAATATGTATTTTACCATGAATAGTCTATTATGTCTATTATTTAGATAAATGTCACAGTGAAAAAAGAAGGATAGAGCAGGATGTAGTACGTGTATATTTTATTTTAAAATTCCATGCCTTAGAGAGCAAGAGGTGGCTCTAGCTACAGACAGACACTAGGAAAATTAAGTAAGAGAGATCATGTTAATTAACAGACAACACCAAAGAGCTATCTATTACTGTCAGTCAGAAAAGGTTAGTTCTTCCAAGTTCATCCTTTTTCCCATTGTAGACTTAATATATAAAAAACCCCGTATCATCACATATGCTAGCAAATCAAGAGTGCTATTTTCCAATGTTTTAAAAGAGGTGGATCACACTATATAGATCCTCATGCAGGCAGGTGACTTACAGTACACAAGTGCTACATATCTTCACAGAATACTATGAAGTATTTTTAGTCAAATTGTTTCAAAAGAGGATTGTTTTACAGAATTTACCTTTCCTTTATTAATCTACAAATGTGTTGCACTGCATATTCTCAATCTGTTTTATTTTTAAACATCTCTGTCTTCAAAAAGAAAACACAAAAGCTCACCCTTTTCTCCCAAATCGTTTAAGACTACTTTGAGCTTAAGAAGACAGCCAGAAATAAGCATTTGACGAAAACAGCAGAGAGATGGGACAGATGGGATGCAGAATTTCACTTCTGAAATATTTTGCATAAAATGGAGTAATAAAGTTTACTTTTACAAGCAGAATAATCTGCCACAGAATATATATTCCTCAAAAGTGTTTAAGAAAAGTCTATTAAATAAGCGGGCAATCCTATATGAACCCAAAAGAAATTTCTGAATGCTCAAATGAAAATCAGTTTGTAGATAAAACAAGTTATATTAAGTCATATGTAAAATACCACATTCTGTCCTAAGTAAAAAGCAAAAACTGTACATTAATTTCTTTTTTCTCAGGGGAATCTAGACCATGAAGAAATGAGGCATAGAAATCACATATTTGGGGCTTATGAGTTCATATTCGGGGACACTGAAAGCAGCTGTACTCCTTGGGGAGCAAATGCAGCCGTCTCTGTGCTCAAAGAGATGTGAAACCATAAAACAAGACTGCATTCGGTACCTATGAACTGAGCACTTTATTATTAACTCCTGTCATACTCCTGTTGTCCTGAGTCTTAGACTGTAAGTTCATTGGGTAAGGAACTAATGCTGATCTAAATGTGTCTGTAAAACCTGCAGCACATGACTTGGGATCAAGTAAAAGAATTTATCAACAATCTACAAATCAGCTGCAAAAACACCTTCTTTAATATCAGATTTTTTTCAATACCATCTTATATATGTCATTTCTATCAAGATACTTTATACAAATGAGAAGCTTATGTCATCTTTTGACTATAATTCAAAATAACAAATATAACTTATTAGGGGAAATTACTTGCCATATGTTTAGATTTGTATATATGATTATTTAGTTTATAATCTCTGAGATCAACTTTCCTGACCGTGCTCCTGAGGGTGCCACTCACCATGAGAAAACACTGTCCCAGACATATTCAGTGGAAAGCACTTTGTAACTGGATGTGCTGCTGTGTAGCCAGACAGTTGCATATATTAATAACTGCTAATGACTTACTGAATGTGATTACAAGAACATAGTAGCACACACCTGGTTTACTTGCCATTGCTACCAAAGGTAAGAAGTCTTTAGATGTGTAGAATCCTTGATTCATTTTCAGTCCTTGGAATATGCTATCTCTGTTTGGTTCTGGCAAACCTGAAATAGATATTTAATGGCACGTCAGAATTACACAGGAAATTTTAACCACCAATATATATTTTGAATTACACACACATTCTCAAAAACATCGTCAATACAAGCACTTTTACAAACTCTTAGATGTTTCCAAAAGAATATCACAAATGACTCTGGTTTCACATTTGTAGTCTGCAGCTTATATAACTGGTGATTGTTTAATAGTACAGGCATTTGAAAATCACATTGCTCAATAATGTGTGTACTCGTATAACTCATAACAAAAATGCAGAGGAAAGGATTAGAGAGAACAGGGTGCAAAAACAGATAATACAAATGAGGCAGTAACAAACATCTTAACTGATGAAGGGAGGAGGACAAATGGTAGTGCTGTAGATCTAATCTGTATTTGTATGCCATTAATTTTTGCCATTCTTGATTATTTTCTCAAAACCTTAAAGTCCTGATTGGCTGACATTTATTCCTAGTTATTAAAAGCATGCATTTAGACAGAATCCGCAGGATACAGACAAGGATTTACTTCACAACCGTTAACAGCAACAAATACCTTTCAGTTAAAGGAAAGCAGCAAAAAGCATCTTCCAATTTTCAAAGAACATCTCATTTCTATGTGAGCAGTTGGACAGCACAAAAAGCCAGCCCAGCTGACACACCAGTTAAACCATTTTATTCATGCAAATGCAATCAGGGTATTTTCAACAGTCTCAACTTTCATATTTACATCTAAAACCCCATAATATTATCAAAAGTATGCTAATTAATAATTACATACTGCAATGGAGTAAATGTCAACAATTTTTCTAAGAAAACACACTAGAACTGAGGAATCCTCAGAGCAAGCAGGAAGAACTGGAGCATAGAAAGCAATCTGTGTTCCCTCCACTCTCAGGCATGGGTGGCAGCAGATTAATATTTCTCCTCTTTGAGGCATACTGGTCTGGAAAACCCTAATATCACGATGTTAGCATCTACAATAACACAGGATGGCACATTGAGGAGCACTCTTCCAAGCAGGGAAGCTTTGGGGTCTTGTTACAATAACTAAGCAGCAAAAATCTGTCTCATTACAGCATACGACCAGAACTACGTAATGAGAAAACTTAGTACTTTTTCCTGAGATACCTCTATGGAGGACACTTTTTAAATCTCTAGAACTCTGAATGAAGTTACTATAATACTAGAAAAATAAAATACATTTTTAGATTTAATAGTTTCAGTGAAGCAAAAGAAAATATGCTCTCAGTGCATTCAAAATGCTTACAAGCCAAAGAGCAAATTAAAAAACCCTGAAATCTGATCTCTATTTATAAAGAAAAATCATGACTCAGTTGCTGAACACCTGACTTTCAAGCCAACACTGATCTATAGTTGGATATTGAGAAAAATGTTGAAAAATACTGAACTTCAAGACCTTTGAATACTGTACTCTCTGGGTAGACTAGAATTTCAGTTGATGAATAATGAATAATGGATATCTTAAGATGCTGCCAGAAATACTTAGTACTATTGAAAGTACAATATGTAAAATGCATTAAAGAAACTATTTTTAAAAGGGCATAGATTTTCCTCTATGTATATATTGCAAAATCATCTATGGCAAGAAGAATACCTCAGAAAAAGCTCTCAGTGACTGCCTGCAGGCAGAGGACAGAGTAATGCAACCATTTCTATTGAGATATCCAGAAACCAACTCAGAGGCCTCAGTTTACTCTTGGGAGAAACACTCTTATCATTAGTGAGATGTGCAGCCTGCATTAAAGATAATTTCCTTTCTACCTAATATGTATCTCCATTCAAACCCAAGGAGAAACCCTCACAAATATTTTTTCCCCACTCATTTTTGCTGCTTTTATCATCTCCTAATGAAAACTACCTGGTCACTAACAGCACCAGTAATTGAGCTCCCATAGGCTGAATAAAGAGTATAACAAAGGAAACGTTAAAATGTTCTTGGTCCAGGTTCATCACTAGTTCAGTATCACTGAAATCAAAGGAGTTGGATTAAGAACGCATTGGATTTAATAATGTTTAGCCTGGCTGATATCACCAAACAACTGCCAAAGAGGTAGTCAATATACATGGCATTATCTGCTATTTATTTTACTATTATCATTTTGCTGAAAACTCCCTGAAAAAATGTGGTGGTATTTACATTTGAAGGAAATGCAGCAGTTTTCTTCTTTTATACTTATAAACACTTAGCACAGATTTAAGCTCTTGACTAAGCACCTGCTGGAAGTTGTATTGTACTGGATTTTGATGTATCTCCTTTTGCTACTTAGTATTTGCCATTGTAATGACTGCATTTACTTTTGTTAAAATAGAGATTGAGTACTTCTTAAAGCCACTAGGCTAGCTAAGAAAGAGACAGACTGAGACAGAGAAAAAGATCAAGAACAGATAAGATTCACTTTAGAAACACCATTTCATAATACACATCCAACCCACAGAAATACGCTTTACAGAGAGATCAAATATTGATAAATAGCCAACAGTCTCTTGGGAGAGAGAATATTTAACGAAAAAAACAGCTGTAGAGGAAAAACACAGTTTTGAGCAAACGGTTTTAGAGAAGAAATAAAATTTAAAAAAACCCAGTCACCTATGAATGACACAATTTAGGTCAAAATAATGAACCACAAGTAATACCCTTTGAAGATAAATCAGAGAGATCCTTTAGAAAAGGGAATTCACACACTACTACAAAATAGCCAAGAGCCACCCAAGAAAAACTGCTTAGACAAATATGAGATCTTTTCTCTAGCTTTTAGGCTGAAGCCAAGGAAGTCAGCTCTCTGTTCTCCAAATCTGCCTGCAAGCCATCTAAAAATATTTTTTATTATTTGTTATTTCTTGTTCTGAAACCATCTATCACTACTCCACATCCCCTGTCTTTAAATAACCTGCATCAAAATCTAATTATTTCCCTCCCCTGCACTGAAGAACAACTCATTTGAAGGGCAAGCAAGAGGAGGCAGCTTTGAAAGGCAGCCTTTCAGTGGTGTTTAGATGGCCTCTGCACACCCTTATACGAGGAGAGGGCTATGCTCAGCCCCTCATCTTCTGCAGCCAAAGCCCTGGACTTCCTGAAGCCTCAGCTCCTTTGCTTGCTAATGCCAGGGAACAAGCTTCTGAAGCAACTGATATCCAAACCACGCAATGAAGCCTCATGGAGCCTCATGGGCTGTGGAAAGCTGCATTTACTAAGAATAGAGAAAGTAGAAACATTGTGAAAATAACAGCTTGCATGACAGATCTAGTTCAGCTTTGCAAAAGCTAACCTAGACAGTCCTAATCTGGGTCAGGTGCAGCATCGAAAGCAATTCATCTTGATTTCTGACCCTCTGGTTTGCTGTGGCCAGCCTTCCATCTCCAGATGCTCCAGCTGTCTCTCAGTAAGCATCACTACTCTGCTTCTTTCCTTCATTTGAACCCCACAACCCCTTCTCCAGTGCGCAACACCTCAGCACCAAAGTCTCTGCCATGTATGACACAGCATATACCTTCCAAAGTCCTTAACCACTGTATTAGTGGCTTTGGAAAACACAGACTTTAATTTCCCATTTTTATATCCTTTATATATACATATAAATATATACATATAAATATATATACACATATAAATAAATATATATTTTCTAATATATCTGTCTATATATATCTATATCTAAAAGAAAAAAAAAAAGGAGTTGAGGGTGAAGTGTAAATAAACAGTAGCCTACAGGGACAAACTAACCAGAGCATTATTTTTTTCTGGTTTTCCTCACATCAAACACAGAAAAGTTTTGTTGCCTTCATTTTTTAATTGTGATAATACTGAATTTTTCTGGTGAATGCAATATGTGTGTTTGAAAATACCAAGAGTTACTTTTTAAAAGCGAAGACACTTACTTTGCACATTTTTTATAATGAATCTTTCAAAATTGTTTTGAAATGATATTGCATTCACAAATTTATCCAAATTCAACCAAAAAGAAACAAATAAAATGTGGTTGACTGGCTATGCACATTCCTTTTTCTAAGTTTTAAAACAAGGAAGCCAAACATCAAAATCCATTCACCAATTTATGGATTATTTTTTTATGTTCTCTTGTTATACACATCTGGAGCTAGAAAGTTAGAGAGCAAGGACATCTTTCCACCTTTTACCATATACATGCTGATGTTCAGAGTTAAACCAGATTTGAAAACATCACATTTACACGGAAAACTCTTCTTCTGTCCTTCACAGCCTCCATTACAGGAAATCCTAGAATTGGGTGGAAAGCCTTTAACAGTCAGATGATACTGAAAATGAGGAGAAAAATCCATGAACCTCATACAAAACTGGAAAGAAGAAACACGTGATCGATGATCTGCATATCTGGTGTGGTGGCAATGCAAATCTTCTGAAATACTATCTGAGAAGACAAGCTGAGCCCCAGCCTGCTACTCAGCATAAGAAACTTGAGCACAGTGTGGCAAGGAGGCAGCACAGATTCTGCACCAGCAGTTCTGCACCTTTGGGCAGGAATAGGCTGTGCCCCTTCATGTGTCCTGGGCAAAGGAGCCTTGGAAGGCTGGTGGCCAGAGACTGATGTGAATTTTAGAGAGGAAGTAACATTGATAAATTATTTTTGCTAACAAAGCTTGGTTTTTTGTTGGTGTTGTTTGTTTGGTTTTTGGTTTTGTTTCTTATTTTCTTAAAAGGATACACTAAAGTAGATACAGAGCTAAGGTGATTGCCCTCTGAAGGTAAATTCTAAATCCACCATTTGTCTTCTGAAAGGGTCCTTTTGAATTAACAGAAAAGCAGCATTTTGTCCCATGTCCCTGCCTTTTTACACACTGAGTGTTCCAACTTGCTCCTTGTGTTCCCACACAAAATCATTTCAGATGTAGCACATCTGATGACATTTCACACTTGCCCAGAGACTTGCAGCTACAGGTACCATATGGTTAGACTGTGACTACAAAGGTACATGGCACACTGTAGAATTCAAGTGCATAAACACTGCTTTAATATTTCTGAATGCTCTGATCTTCTTCAGCAAGTCTTATTTGTGGACTGGGGAACTGGAGATCAATATCTATGTATTTAAAGCAGTTTTATTTAATGCCACACAATCCATGATATGTATAAACTGGACCATGAGTTTTAGGTATGTTAAGGTCTTTTCTTAAACTTTAAACTGTAAACTTTCATAACTGTCAAATTTACAGTTTTACCTAGACATGACAGAAACTACTTGCATGCAGTGGGATATGCTCTACTTATTTGTTTCTAAGAAGCCACATTCCCTCATATCCATACTGCTAACATTGCTGTCCATGGATCAATACAGCACAACAATTTAAAAAAGAACTATATTGAAATGCATAATGCAAATACGGTTCTTAAGGTGTGCCACACACCTGGTTATACTAAACACACCACTCCAACTCATGCTATTACATTCACCATGCATGGAACAGACAACCATTGGTATCTAAAGAGTTACTCTCTCTACATTTTTAAAGGTTTGATACTGGGCATCTAGTCTTTCAGAAAAGTTGCAAATCCTCTGCAGTTGCTCAGCTTTTCTCAAGGTCAGTCCATTAGTGATTAACACTTTAGCAAATACTTTTGAGGCTTGTATTTTAAAGAATCTCTCTCATTTTGCTAGAGATTTTTTTTTATGGGGACAGCTTTGTTACTTCCTGTTGTGAGGTTCAATAGAGTATGTTTTCTAGGTGGTTGATTTTTTTTGTTTGATATGTATGTCGATGGAGATAAGTGTTTTAATTACTTTTTTAATGTCTATGCCTTCGTATTTTCTCCCTCTCTCCCTTTATTTCCTGCTGTTGAGATTACTGCCTCATCTCCACAGCAGGTGGCTCCTTCAAATTTGTTTTCTCTGTAAGCCTGGTAGATTAATTTTGTAATATAACTGCTCCTTTTCTGTATTTTTTTATTAATGATTTATTTTCTTTGGAATAGGTATGCTTGCAAGGGTTTTAGGAGCAATTCCCTAATGATGGCTAAAGGTCTCCTTCATAGAAAAATAAAAGGAAAAAAGTAAAAGAACTACACTAGGGTTGGCTCTCTTACCCTCAAGTTTGAACGAACACTGTGTGCAGCATATGTGAAAACACCCTTCGCATCCATCAGCATGAGCCGTACACAATTGCTGCAGTGCATTCCAAATTCAACAGCTATATCCATACCATGTCTTTTAAAAACATCTGAATAAGTAGCTGAACCTGGAAGCAATGTAGTTTGTAGGTCTCACACTTTACTTTGTTGCTAACTGACACACAAATATATGAACGCTTGCAAATGGTATAGAAATAACAGGAATGAAGGAGTCAGATTATTTAGAACTAAATTTGTTTTTATAATCCAATTTCTCTTTGACTACCAATTGTCCAAGCCCAGTTTAGAGACAGCCAATATTCACACAAGTTGGACATCAGAAAGTGCACATGGGAATCACAGGCCGAGTTTAGAATCAACCTATGTGAATGTTGGAAATTAGGATTATGACAACACAATCAGTGTTGTCTGAGTATGGAACACAAAACACTGCAGGCTTGTGGTCTGCCCTCACAACATTTAGTGATCCCATGATCAGATCAAACTGACATCTAATGTCGACCAAAACGTCCGAAGGTGAACAGACTCATTAGCCCCATCAGATACAGACTCCACCCCTAATTTGATTTGATTGTAATCAGTCCAGCTTTACTCAAGGCTGTAGCCTACCCTCCACAGCCTACCTCTAGTCTTAATTGTTGGTTTTAATTGTATTATGGTCAACATATGCGACCTGCACTTCGAATTTTAATGGGATAACACACAAATATGACTGAAATACTGTATTTTAATGAAAAACATCAATGTTTCAAGATGATAAAACAAAGATCTGGAGAAGTTATGTAATAATTTTTCAAATCTTAATATCTGGCTATTCAGTTAAGCACCATGAAGATTTTGGACTCAACATTTTGAGCACTTATCCTCTAAAAGCACTCTTTTAAAATGCATACCCCAGAACTGAAGCATACAGTATCACTAAGTGTTTTTAAATCATAATTCTTTAAAGGGCACACTAGAAGAAGTGATACTAGGTTGTACAAACATATACAGATTTCTAAATTAAGAAACAGATGGTAATTCTAGCCTTTCTTCTGTGTTTTGAAACTGATACTTAATGTTCCCCATACTTGAAGTAATCGAGTTGAGGATGCTAGGAAGTTAGCTGGTAGCCCTGGTGAATGGAATTGCTGAAATGTGAAGATCACTATGAAGCAAACCTTATCACAGAGAAGGATGAATGCAGAAGTCTGCTTACCTTCCCTCTGGTTCTGTTCTGCCTAGTGTTGTTTATTGCAGGACTTAGAGCACTGAAACAGTTTGCTATGAATCTTGATTTGTAGAACATAAGAGTTCTGTAAATTGTAATACAGAGTAACTGAAGAAACGTCTGCTGTAAAAAATAAAGTGGAATATTGCTGCAAACCTTTCTTAAGTCATCTTGGTAACATTTATTATAGTGGCGACAAATTTGAAAAGGTCACTAGCGAAAATGCATTTAGCAGTCTGAGTCCAATCCATCTCTACCACAAGAATGTATCATTCCACCCAGGAGCAGAGCTTGCTCCAGCCTGCTTACAACAGAGCTAAACTGGATTTTAGTCCTGACTGGAATTTGGTCACTTCCCATCACGGACTTGAGCTGTCCTTTTTCAGGAGCATTCTTGAACCAGGAATGCTGAAGTTTCAGATCTGACATGCTGATGTTGTCAGCTCCTTTCCCTCTTCCTTCTACAAGTTTGTTCCTAGCAGTAATCTGCCAAAGAAGATGGGGGGCTGTGTTTCCTCCAGACACCAGCCAGACAATATTTGCCAGTGTAGTATGCTGCACCACCCTAGAGGAAAAGCAACTGGTCCCAGTGCTTACTCATGTTCAGTAAACAGTGCTCAAGTGGCCACAACAGCACAGTCCTCAGGGACTGTCAATCAGTAACTTGAAGGACACAAAACAATCTATCATCTCAGAAACCATATGTCACAGTAAAGTGATTTTTATACAGTATAGAAAATCCAAATATGTGGAAGTGAAAGCAAAATAAACTTGATGGTGAGACTGAGAGTAAGAGAGTCCTAAAAAGAAAGCAGAAAATACTCCCATACCTGTTTGCAATGGAAACAATATGTTTTCGCAAGCAGACTCATTATAACTTAACTCCCTGTTAAGTTATAACTCCCTTCTAATACACCCTGTTTATAATCAGTCATGCTGGTGTATTGAAATAATCTAAGCAAATTAAAATTTATGAAAGGAAAATCAAATGTTAGCATAGAAAAGACCCCTTCATATTAATTTTTCATTCCAAAACATGGGAAAAAAAGTCTTGAAAAGCTGGATCAATAGAAACTACATACAGTAAGTACACAGGGAATGGATAAAATGAGAGCAAAACTGATGATAAGCATTCACAAGAAAGAACCACAAATACTTGGTTGGCATCATGAAGAAAAATAAATACTAGGCCTCTACACTATTGCAAAGCAACAGCTGAAAATATCAAAGGCAGCAAATTCATACTGTAGAAACATGTGACGAGCAATTAAGTCGTGGATATTGTGGAATAACACCTTCGTCAGATCTCAGGCACTGTACAGGAAGGAAGTTGTAATGAGGCAGACTGAGACAACACCAACTTATACTACCTAAAATCAACCTGCATTTTTGATATATTAGGAATATAATATCCAAAGGTGGTCTCTGTGTTGCAAATCTAAACACTGATTTTTATAATATTGTTTCTTAAATTTGATGAAAGAGAGCAGGGAAGAATCACAGAAATATCTAACGACAGCCATTTGTCTTAAACCCGCAACTGTTCCTCTGTTGCACACTACTTCCATAGCTCCTGCTCTCTTTCAATATAGTGACCCTGAAACAACAGACTGAGTCAGTCATAGCTTTGCACCCTGGATAACTGGATCTATATGAAATATTTGGAAAAACTTACTTCTCCAGGAAGAAAATCCCACATGCTAAGTAATACTTGCAAAATACAGCACTTTCTGGTCATTCCTACACTTAAATCATTACAAGGACTCATCTTTTCTTTTTCTCATATGTAGAAGTTTTCAATGTAATTCAGCAAGGTCTTCCAAAAGCTAATGAGTAATTAGCACTGTACGTGAAATTTCAATATAGGAAATAAATATTTTCTCCCAATCCTTTGTTAAGGTATTATATTGTCTCATCTTAAATCTTAGCATATTTATATACTGGTTTTGTCCACATGAAAGAACAAAAAGACACTATAAAACTTATTCAGTAATTACTCCTGTATCGTTCGGCCTATGCTGCATTTTTTAATCACTTCAGGTAAACCATCTCTACATATATTTTAAAATGATGCCTCAAGAAAAGACTTCTAAACATTACTCATTATCCTCCAGCACAGATCTACAACTGAAAACCTATCATCAGTGCATTCTGATGAAAAGGTAATAATTAAATCTTTTTTTCCCCTTTTACCACAGTACAATATTTGACCTATGACAAAAAACCCCATCCTATCAAATTTCCATTTATTATTTCTACCTGAAGGGCTTTGCCAGCTCACACAAACATAAATCTCCATTTGTCAGGTTTAAACTGTACCTGTCCCAGATGTTATGAGAGTTCATAGCTCTTGTCCCTTAAAAATCACCAAATAGCATCATGCAACATAACCTCCCTGCAGCCTCCCCTGACCCCTGCAATCAATAATATTTGTAACCTGTATGCACACAGCTAAGCAGTACAGGAGCCGTGCACTATCCCAGTTAACCACATTGAGCTGTGATACTCAGATCTGCTCCCTTGTGTCTGCTGTGATCAATTTTAATCTCTGCACCAAGAATAAAACAACGCAGCCCCTTGTTCCCGAATTCATCTGAAACGGATGTTATAGATTTGTAGGTCTGCACAGGAGCTGTGGATTTAATACAACCAGCAGTTCCAGGAAAGAACACATCTAAGCTATCATTCATTCTCATTACCCTCAGTGTATTTTGGATCTTCAGAAGCAATAAGTAACACAGGAAAATGCACACGTACTGACTTAAGGCAAGCTGATTTTGTTAAAATAACATCAGGTAACTGTTATTTGCTAAAGCTTTATCCATTACTGCCAGGTAAGATAGAGGTCAGTCTTTCCATTATGATTACTTTGCTTAAAGGTTTATGAATAGGCTGCCAATATTAATTTCTTCTGGAAATGTGTCATATACTGTAAATTAAACAGAAATTCCCTAGAAATAATAAAGCCTAGCTCTGCTCAGTTAAAAAAGAAAACAATTATTATGGAAAGAAAGAATAAATCAGGTTTCTGATGGTATTTGTTCTCTCACCTCCAAACTAATTTTATTTAAAAGCTGGCAAATTTGCCAGCCAATTAGCCTAATTAGACAATGGCATCTGAATGTAGAACAGGAAGAGAGCAACTTTAGAAACCTACTCCAGTAGAAAAAGTGCTTTTTGAATCTGTCACACTACCAGAATTCATGTTTCCAGAGTTCTCGTAACTGCATATTTATAGACTTGGCTATATTGGCTCCTCATCAGCAGCTCCAGTGCCATGAATCATCTATCAAAACATTTGAGAAGATTTTCTTACTCATTTCTTTAAAGCAACATTCTGAAGAGACACTTCCAACATGATTATGCTCCAGTGTTCACTATCAATTATGAAAAAAAGCACACAGAGTTTTATAATTGCAGGTGAATAATAAGTATGTGTCATCAGAGGCTTTATCTTCTCAGACTGTCACACACCGCGTGTCAGTACAGAATACCCTGCAACAAATATGACATTCTTGTAACATGCTGAAGGGTCAATGAGCTTTCTCACTTGGGTCATTTACCCACTACACATCAATGTCCTTATCATTAAACACATATTTATCTGCCTCTCTGTTTAAAAGCAGCTGTAGCAAGGAGTTTCATGTAAATATCCTGTTAAACTGATATTCTCCTACACAAGTAGATCAGCTCAGAAACATTACAGCAACTGCATAGCTACCCTTTCATACTTTCACATACTGGAAACAACTAAGCAAATTCATACTTTGACCAAGTCGTATTCTGAGTAAGGGTGAATGACAGAAGGAAGTCACGAATTATCTAAAATTTTTTTAATCTATTAATTAAATCTTAATTCCTTTCTCAACAACAACATATGTGGCATTTCATAGAAAATTTTATTTAACGACAGAGTGTCTTTATTAACTAAGTATGCCATTTTCATCAAGTGCCTGTGTTTTCCTTGGGCATTTCCCATACTGCTGACAGGGCACTAAATCTGAGTTCAATGCAGTTGAACCTCAGATGCTGTAAGGCTGCTATCTAGAAAACAGACAGAGAAATGGTGGTGCACATCTCCAAACGCCTCCTCAATGACCAACAGTCAAGAATATGAAGTGAAACATGGTCACTGAAGATCATGGGTCAGGTACTTGGCTTGTAGGTGCAGATACCTGTACAGGCATGCACAGAAGCTTCCTCCTCCTCTTAAACTTATTCTCTTGGTGGGGAATAAAACATTCAAAATGGGAAATTTATCCTGATGTTAAGCAACAAATTTTTGTGATACTTAAAGCATCAGTGAGGTAGGACTGCATGTCCCTTTTCAGTCCATGAAGAGATGTCTATGACAGAGAGATCTCAAAAAGTTAAAACGAGACTCAAATTATCTCCAGTGATGATGCAAATACTCCCAAGGGAACATATGTTTCCTCTGACATGGCATCCAACCCATGCTATCCAACCCATGCTAATGTCAACCAAGGCACACAAATTTACCTAAGAGTGAGCATGAACCCTTAATGTCTGCTTGGTGCACATTTTTGTATTTGCAGTACTACAATAGGAAGATTCTCTCCCAGTACAGTTTCAAATGGTAACAAAAACAAGATCAATAAATAGAAAATCAAGTTACACAGTCCCAAGAGGTCCCTCTAACAAGGGTTTCTCTCTGAAATGTTCATGCTTGTCTAATGCTGCTGCTTTTAATCCTTCCACACCAGTGGGTCCTACATGCTTGCATTAGTGCTAATGTAAAACAAATGAACATTTTATGCAAGGATATCCACTCTCCCCAAGTAAAGTGGTTAATACCAAAGTAAGCTTTAAGAAAGTAAATTATTTTCCCTGTGTGGCTGAAAAACTACATGAGTTATTAATTTAAAAATTATTAGCATATAAAATCATTATTATCTCTGCAGTTAATGTACAGTTCACTGACAACCTTTTGGACCATTACAATTAAGAACGGCAGCATCTTTAATGAAGTTACAAAACACATTGTTTATTAAATAGCAAATTGTATCTTTAATTACTTTAAATATTATAATCCAATGAAAAATTATTTCATAAACCTCAAGACAAATTATGTCAGAGATGGAGTATGCATTTTGTTCCACTATGAATCCTAAATAGCACTTTCAATTTGCTTACAGATTTCTGTTGTATGCAAATCTGCTCTTGAAATTGCTTTCAAGTGCCTAAATCCAATGGCACTAGCATAAATCTAGGATGCAGTTTGTGCTATTCTTTCTTTCTAAAACAGATTTACTTTCTTGTCAAATCTAGAATTTGGCAGTTCTAGTAAATGTAGCTTTTCTATTAATCCATCAGAAGAAAACTGAAAATAGACTTCTGTGAGAGTCACAAAAACAGGCTCATTGAAATAAAGACTGTTTGGGGGTCTACTTAATTATATAGATTTGCTATTGTGTTTTGAACTAAAAGGTAACTTTTGTTCAAAACTGTCAAAGGCTTTGAGATATGCTCTAATGCCTACCTGTAAGCACAGGCTAAGCTAATTTTAAATATTCCTCCTTTTTTTAACACAAATTAATCTCTGCACACTGTCAAGAAACTTCTTGCTCTCTGCCCATAATTAGACATACCTGCTTGATATGCTCACCACTATCTGAAGTGGCTGAGAGCTTCACAATTAAAGAAAAAGTTTAGTTGTTCACAGCATTAGGCTCTTCATTGTGCTTTGGATCCAGCCCAGACCAAAGGCAGTACTAAAATGCATTGATTTCTGGATCACTAAGACAAAATTAATACATTCAACTTCAATTATGTCAACATCAACTTGTCACTGAATATTCTGACAGTTTGGAAACCCTCAGTTAGCTATCAGACTTTCCTGGGCTAATCAATAAATCAGTAAAGCAAATATTATATTCAATTTCTTTATGCTAAAAAATTGCTACATTCTATCTGTGTCTGCTTTACCAGAAATATTGTCTGTGCAAAGCATGAAGGAGAAAACTTCAGTGCAATATTTTAACAGTAAAACTGAATTTTTAAAAAGCACCAAACCTTTTTTTAAAAAGCTTCTGACAGTAGTAAAAACGGATATAATTACATAATTATATGCAATTATAAAACACAACCATAGATAACATGCTGTTTAGAGTTGAAACAAAAATATGCAGAAGTTCAAAAGATAATAAACTTGCTTACTTTCACATTAGTACAAAAATTTTTGAACACAGAAATCCATCTAGAAACATAATTGGAAGTCTTTTGTGACTACCTATGTGCCAGAAGAAAATCCTAGCAGGGATTTGTAGGCAAGCTGGGTCAAAGTCAGATACGTTTGCAAAAGCACTGACAATAAAATCAAGTTTTGAAAAAGGTTTCCCTGCAGACATCTGACATTAACTGTAACACAGTTACAGGTGTTATGGACCAAACTGAGTACAGTACTCGAAACAAACCCCTTTCTAGGTGTGCACCTAAATACTCTGATTGATTTGGGCATAAGCACCTTCGGGATCCATACCTTGTCTGCCCAAAGATCTGCATGTCAGTACATTACTGATGCAGAGGAAAAGAACCTCAGGAGTGCCAGCAGACTTGCATTCTTATGTATTCAGAGATGTTCAAAACTGGATATGGTCCTAGGCAACCTGCTCCAGCTGACCCTGCTTTGAGCTGAGGGGCTACGCTAGACGGTCGCCAAAGGTCCCTTCCAATTATTTCACGATTCTATGAAATATGCCCTGGTTGAGGTCCTAAGCCATGGACAGATTTCTGAATTTTTCATATGGGATTTAAAAAGTCCACTACTACAGTTAGGTAAAAGAAAAATATTCCCTATCAGGGCATAAGTACCAGATGCTCACAGAACAGAGAAATTCAGCAGCTGTGGTATGTTTCTATCAGTTACAGAGCTCCCATAGCCAGTGACACTGTACCAGGAATCAGACCCCTTCTTCATCCATGCACACTACAAAGAGACAAAGCTCAGCCATGGGGAACTAGAAAATACAGATCTCACACAAGGGTCAAGAGCTAATTCCTGAAATGTCTTCACTCCAAAAGCTCCTTTCATCCTTCTAATTAGCACCACCCATATTTGTTTGCAGGAAGCACATCTTGCTACTCACAGTCCCTTTCCCAGTAAGTGATGGAATTGGGCTTGCCTTACTCAACAAAATGACTCAATAATCTTGTAAAATCAGAGTGTAGGATAAGGACAACGACTTTAAATCAAAACTGAATACAATTTCCCTCCATTCACAGATGATTTCAGTTGTTAGCATTTAAAAACAACTTCTCAAATATCGCTACCTACGGTTGTGGATGTTTGCAACATGTAACAAGAGTAATTCTACCTCTCATGCCATTTTATAACAGGTTATAACTGATACTGCCCAATGCTGCAGCTTCCTTAACATCAATGTAAAAATCCAACCATACAGATGGAAAAGCTTGATTTGTACACCCACTGCCCTATTGATAAAAATATCTTTCAGAAGAGCAGGATAACCAAATCAGTTATAGGGAACCAAGCCTTGTACACCAGTATTTTAAATTATAAATTAGTTTTGCTTTACATATAAAATTAGACGTAGAATGACTTTAATTAACCTTAGCAACAACAACAGTTGTGTGAGAAGAGAGGCACTCAGATAAACAGAATCGTCAGCTAAAACAAAGTCTACCTCTGATTCTGCATTCTTTATTTCTGATTATAGTATACATATAAATAGAAAACAAGTATTCACTTATGCATTCAAAAATGCATAATCAAATCTGCATGTTAAAGATATAGCATGTGGGACGAATGTTCATTAACTCTGCACTGGCAATCACGTCACCAAGCATATGCACACATACAGCTCCACACCTTTGAGCACAGATCTTTGCAAAAGCTCACGCCCTCCAATTTTTGGAGGGAGGAATTATGATTATGATATTATAATATGATTATATTGAGCCTGAAATCAAATGCTGAGCAGAAATACATTTATATACCAGACAGCTGGTTTGTTGTGGGTTTTTTTGCCGTGCTCAACTCTACCACCGACTTAACAGAAAAGAAAAAAGCCATTTTCAGAAACTTGTAGCTCAGGAAAAAAATAATGAATTAAGCCACATTTCAGAATTTCTGAATAAAAAACCTGTTGAAGGGGCAAGAAGTTAAACAGTTTCTAAATGCGGTCTTTGCAAGATAAAAAGATATTACTATTGAAGCACCATAGGGGAGGTTTTGGAGACTTTGCTATTTACTTATTTATTCATTCCATCATTTACACAGATAGTTTAGAACACTGGGCTGAAACCAAAATTTCTAATTGCATAAATTTTACAGAATGAGGGAACAATTATTAATAAAGGTTAAATCACACATCCAACTAAATGCATGTGATGAAATTAACAGAACTATGCATTCAGCAAAATGAAGCCATCAAAAAGATGTCATAAATTGAATGCTTTGTGACATTGAAAGAAGACATAATATTTAAAATTTCTGAAGCCCTGTAATTAAATATATAGCAGATGTAATGCAGAATTTCTGACAATACAGCAAGAGCCATAACATTTATAAAATGCAGGTATTGATATTATAGCAACACCTTCCTATTTTCATTGCATGTAGAAATGCAAATCAGGTAGGCAGACAGCAAGCTATACTCTACGCATGGCTGCATGAGTTATTTTGATACCAAGAGTAACAAATAGCATTTACTGTTTGCAGCACTTTCTATTTGCAAGGTGCTACACAAACAGTCAATCCTCAAAACATTCAGGATGCAGATAAGAGATCAATATTTATTGCTGCATTTTACAGATGTGCAAAGAAATTTAAGTGGTTTGCTGAGGACCATACAATTGAAGCAAGGTTGTGATGGCTCTTGGGCAATTCACATGATAGGATTCTAAAAGGCTTGAAGAGTGGATTTTCCAAAACTAGAACCTTTGTGGTGTGGCAAGCATGCAGACTACTTCCTGCCTCCAACCATGCAAGTGCAAGCATTGTCTGAGCACTTATCTCCTTGCAGCTGGAGCACTGTAGGAACCCAGACCACCTGTGCCCCACACAGGTCTCAAGGTGCTGAGAGAAGGAGCAATGCCCTTGAATGGCCACTCTCTATGGTCTTGTGGACTGGGAGAGCTCCTCAATTACTAGAGACAGGAATCAAGCCTTTCTGACATCTACTAATTATTGTAAAATGCTTATTCTTGCAGCTATTTTCCCTTCCTTGTTTTAAGGACATGGATTACATCTACAGACTGTCACATCATAGCTATTCTGCCAGTAGCCTGTACAGGGTTGACACAGGTAGAAAGACTCACACATATCAGTGGGCAGCTACCGCCTCTGTCTTTGGGAAACACATGTGATTGCTAATATTAAAAACCAAGGAATAATACGCTGTCAAAGGGTTATTCAGAGAGCAAATCAAAATTCACACTTAATTAAAAGTCTCCCTGTTTCCACTGACTCCACACAGAGCAGTAAGAGCTCAGCTGCAGAAGCCGAGCGGGAGGTGACTCTTTAATGAACTGCACATTTGAATGAGATGGTCATTTGGTGTCAGCACAGACAATGGCAACCTTCCTTCAGGATTACTAGTTTCCTCTATTTGACTTTTTTTGGACATGTCTAATTATATAGCTTCTCTTACCTGTCACCTAGCAACCTTAGGTGTGATTTAATTACATTTAAAAAAAAAAAGAAATCCCATAATATATGCACTGACATAACAATATGCTTATTCTTTGAGTTGAATAAGAAACATAATCAAAACTGGTGTAAAAATCCTCAGAATACGCACACTTCCCCATCTTTTAACTTACTATAGTTGACCAGTCAGGAGAGGTTTTTACACAAATGTATTTTTTTTAAACTTTTAGATCTTACTTCTTTGGTATACATGACAATCAATATTTTACAAAGAACAGAAAGGATCAAAATTCAGTAAAATATGTATTCCATTCCGTTCCATTCGGTTGTTCTTTAAAGAAAAAGCTGACATTTAGGTTATCAAAGGAATAAAACTATTGAAAATATGGCCTGAACAGCTATATGAGCTTTTGTTTTATTTTAATCCTTCCCATTTTTATCATCTTTATGGATAATATCATGTCTTTTAGATTTTATTTCCTCAATTTGCCTTTTTTTCCCAGTTTATGTATTACCTACTTCTTCTTGCTTTTTATTTGCCTATTCTTTTTCAGTTCCATTTCATTGTAGAAATTGTTGCCTCCCATTTCTCTACTACTGTCTTTTCTCCCATTTATCTATTTTTTTTTGAACTGTCCCTCATGTTTTTCAGGGTTTTCCCCTTCAGCCTTTCCTTCCCAGGCACACACCACGTGTTGTCTCTGGAGCAGCTGACAGCAACAAGACTCAAACACAGCTTGCCTAAGGACCCAGGGATTTGTCAGCTACATGATGCTTTAGAGAAAATGTTTTCTTACAATTTAGTTATTGCCTCAAAATGCCAGGAGAACTTGAAGTATGTTATGTTGGTTCTTTAAAATATAGATAACGTGTATTTAAAAAAAAAACAACAAAAAGCCCCAAACACGAACAAACAACAAAAAAATCCAAACACACACAACCTTCCCCATTTTCTAGCCAAGTAGTAAGTAAGGTGGAGAAGTAATACTTTGCATTTGATTATTTTGAACTGTTCCATTCTGTAGATTACTGCAAGGCATCAGTGGGACTGTGGGAGGACTGCCTCACTGAAGGTGTTATGATGTTGTAACAACTGTATATGGCAGTATCTGTCCTTGACTGCTACAGTGAAGACAGTGTGGAGACCGTATGAATACTCCTGATACTAGTGAAAAATATCATATATGGTAGATGTCTCATTTGTTTAAATTCTACATTAAAAAGATATGCAGCAAATTTTATAATTTTTTTCTACATAAAGTGGTTTAAGCAGTTTTTCTGGATATCACTTTTCTCCAGTATTATAGGTTATCATACTGCAAGCAGTTACTCTCATACTGAAATCCATGCCTGGTAAGGTGAAGTGGTCAGCTGGCACTGCCTGTTGGGGTAAACCCCACATTTGCTCCCTATACAGAAGGCAAGCTTGCCCTCAAGCAAACCTTGCTCATACTTCAGTCATTCAGACAGGACACAGAGCAGGGCATGCGTAGTCACTCCAGACACTGCATCAGAGCTGTGTAGACTTAGCCATAAATGCCAATGGAATTAATTACATTCTGTTAAGCGAAGTTTGTGCATAAGCTTTTGTGAGAACAAGGCTTAATGTTGTTTTTAACATAAAAACACTTTACAGAACTCCTCCCACACTTCTTAAAACTGCATCCCTAATTATGGAGTGTGGAGCTCTACTATAAGAGATTGATGTTGTTTTGTGTGTTGTTATGGAAACAAACCAAGTAGGAGTTTCTGATTTGCGTATAGAATTTTGAGTCAGATTTTACAGTAAATAACTAAGCTTTCCAGTGTATAAGTAACAACACCATATGGCCATTAATCTCCACCGAAAGACTATGTCCTCACTTGCCACTACTTGTTATAACTAAGGTCTTTCGAGGAAGAGGGTAAAAATCAATGGACCTGCTCCATCTTGTCACGATCAGTGAACAACAAAATGTGGTTGTCTCAATTAGGGACAGTTTATAATTGTGCACATTTGACAAACTCACTCAAAATATTCAAAAGAAAGCAGTGTTTTAACTCGAATTGACAAATCTTGCAGCTCACAGGATGCCTGCCTGGGGATGCTACAGCTATACACAGAAATTCATGGAATGGATTGGAATTGGAATTATGCCAAATGAGTGGAAATTTCAAATGAATGACATATCAAAGTTAAAAGATATTAGTTTCTGGTACTGAACATGTGGGAAGTAGGTACCTTCCAAACAGAAAAAGAAGACCAGTGTTCCCAAAAGAGCTAACTATGCAATAAACAGAGGTTTGCAAAAAAGATTGCAAGTAAGATTAAAAGTGAAAGCCACAAGAAGAATGAAAACATCAGAGAGGTATGGTTTAGTAAGAAAAAACAATGTTCATTTTGCTTCTGTGGGAGTTAAATGACCTAGATAGACCAGATGATGATTCCTGTCATAATAATTTTCCATTTGTACATATAGAGATGAGCCTCTGCTCTACATATCTGAATCCAGCCCTGTGCTGTGGCTGTCCTTTCTCCCTGCATCTGACAACAGGACCGACTATCCCTTTCCTTTGCGTCTGCTCTGTAGACTATAGCAATTCCACAAGAACCCTCTCTTTCACCAATAGGCATTACTGATTACTTTCTTTAGCTCTTATTTTGCACACTCCTGGACTCATGCACAAGCAGATAAAAACGTTTTACCTGGGGAAGGTGTATTAATTTCCCAATGAACAGCAGTACCAAACAAAGCGCTTGTAAATGTAGTTGCCGCCAGTTCACACATCGTTGCAGTTCAGTGGTTTCCTGACTTTTCTGCTCATTTGACCCTTTCAGTCATGCCAGAAGCACTCCTGGATTTGCCCAAAGTCATCATTACTAGCCCAAACATCCAGCAACTGTTACAGTTCCCTGGCTGTCCAGCGCTATCACACAGGCCTCAATTGCCCTTAGAGACATTCACCCTGACCAAGCCACAACCTGTCCTGCCATAAAGGCCCATCAGCAAATCCCAGTCATAGAGCCTCCTTCATTTGGGTCCAATGCATGTTCACCCCACACATCTGCCATTCTGATACTGCATTGGTTCCTTATTGAAAAATCAGACACTTCACCCCCAGAGGGCATGAAAACTTCCCTTACATCTCTGGAAACAGCAGGAGAAGAATGAGAACTGCCCCTGCCCTGCTTCACTACCTTCTTAATCTGGCTTTTGACGCTACCACTGATCCCAATTTTTGTTGCTCATATTTTTGCTCTGAGGAAGTGCAATGTCACGCTGGTTAGGGTGACAAGCTTCCTCACCCTTTCCTGACCAACAGTCACTTCTGCCTGGGAAAACACTAATAATGAGTCTCTTTTGACATTAGATATTTATGCTGCCCTAGTGCCCTTTGCTCCATCCCTGGGTGATTTCTACCAGGCCTTAATGTGATCCCATTAGTTATCCTCCAGCTTTGGGGACATCTAACATCCACTCTGTCTGAGTGGGTACAGCTATAGACATAACCCCTACCGGCCTCTGCTGCCTCCTCCTAACTCTTACTGCTAATCCAGACATCAGCTGGAATCTGGCTGAAGGACATGGCTTAAACATTCTTCATAGTGCACAGAACCACCGTTTGCCCCTCATCTGAATAAGCAGTGCAGTCTTTACAAGAAACCATTCAACAGGACTAGGCAAAATAAATAGCAGTCTTTTGCTTAGGTTTGTTTGCCTGACCCATGTGTTACTACCTCTGGGCCAAGTTTCTCTTTTTATATCAAGGGGATAGCAATACCATTTAGACGACACAGAAGGTGAATCATAAAGACTTGTAAAACTACAGAGGCAGGTAATAATATTATAGGCTGCTTCATAGATGATATAATTGCAGTTATTTTTTACAAGAATCCATTGAAATTAGGGTTTGAAACACATATAAATGTGGCCATCGGGTTAAGTTTCTTCAATCTTAGCTGAGTACTCAATTCTCATCCAAAAGTGAAACCAGGACTGAATAACCAGCAGCCAATGCTGCTCCTCTGTAGTAAGAATAACTAATACAGACGGAATGAAATAAAAAGAGCTAGCGATGCATTTCCCCCCCAGCATATCAAGCAGGTTTTCATATGGAAGCAGTGGTCATCAATCACTACCTCATTACCAACCTGTCATCTGGGTTTAGGCTAAATGTATTCTGGCTTGCTGCCATACTAAATGTTCAATGAAACATCCTTAAGGCTCTCTACAAGTTCAGCTGAAGTCACACATGCTATACATCAAAAAGGAACATTAGCGTTATCATAGCTTAATAAATAGTGCCATTCTGGCAATGTAATCCTATGTTCTAGAGCTATCTCCCATTCCCAGTATTATACTGCTTAAGTAAACAATCCTGCTGTCTTGTGTGAAGTTTATTTAGTGATAAATGCATGTAAAGATAATTAGTCATACTGTTATAGATACACTCCCATCCCAGCTGAAGAACACGAGCAAAAATAGCATAGGATTTAAAAAGCACACAATGGCATAATGAACTTTATCTTGCAGCATTAGTTTATAATTCTTGCATATGGTAGTTTATTATTTAAGTTTCACTGCGATGGAAAACAATGACAGCTGAAGGACCCCAAATCAGTGTCTTTTCAAAATAACAGTGGCTTGAATACAGGACTTTTGCATACCCCAGGGATGCAATATAGCCACTAAGATGACTGCAAAATGTATTTCAACATCTGTGAACACTACCTACTTTGTGAATAACTCCTGACTTAAGGAGGGATCCTTATTTTTAGTCACTCATTTCCATGCACGTTTGAAGCACTAAGTCCTGAATCTGTTCACAAATTTTAAAATGCCAATAAAACATACATATAGATGTATGTGGCAGAAGCTTCAAGAGACATCATAAAACAAATCCTAATAACACATTTTTAGATACATGAATCAATTTAGGTACTTAAATTTTTTTTTGAAATAGTGAAAAATCATCTCAAATTTTAAGACTACTTTTTTGTCCTTGTATAAATTTTTCCTTTACAGACACTGCATTTATTATGCAAACAGACCCTACTATTCTTTATCTAAAATATGAGAAATAGCTTCAATATGTTCTACTACAGATTTTCCAAATGATTTTAAGTATGTACCAGGAAACCTGCCGTGACTAGTGACCTGGGCTTGTTCTATGCAAAACACGTGGATCGTAAACCATGGATTCACACCCTTACCTGCATGTGACCCTGTTCCTTCCCCTTGTGCACTCGTCTAACTGAAACAGTAGCTGGACCAACCCTTGACAGAAGTCCTTTTCTGACATGACCACAGATGCATACATACATGAGCAAAGGCAATTCGTTTTTTAAATTGAATTCTGACAAACTGGAGACAGAGGATGTTAAATGATTCTTTGGTCTGTTTGTTATGTCAAGCAAGCATAAATTTGCTTAAACCAGGCTTTTCCCTTCCTGTTCTCCTGCCTCATTTTCTAAGCCACCTAACCGGAAGTCAGACTTGGGACAAATTTTGTTGTCTGCAGAGTCTTAGCAATAAAGACTGAATTTCCAGACTTACAACTGGAGAATGAACTTGTCCTTTCAACTTTGAGTTGTCTTGCTTTTTGCTTGTCTATTCCACAACCATTAAAGTTATCTTGTGCCTTTAAGAAAAGGTCTCTATCACAAAATGGCGATGATCAAATAGTTGTATTTAGTGTTTAGAAAAGGTGATATGTCAAGAAGTAGTAGTAGCACAGTTCTGGCACTCCTGAGAGCAGTGATTGTGTATTTTGTGTGGTTCCTGCTCAGAACTGCAAGGAAAAATGATAAGATTTTCCTTTTACGTTTTCTATTTCTGCATATAGACAAAGGGCCAGGCATCAAACTTGCTGTTAATACTGTATAATAATACAGATCAAAAAGCTTGCACAGATTACACTGTACATTTTTTTTACAAAGAGATTAAAGAAAAAAGATGAAAAAAAATACATGTTGCATGCAGAAATCTGACCGCATTAAACAGTTCTGTCCCTAACTATAACCTTAATTCAGTGTCATTTTAGAGGTCACCTGCAACATGGCCAGCTCAATTCAGAATGTGCAAGTAATCACTAAACAAAACAGTGAAAAAGGACATTAAAAGATGTATTAACGAAAGGTGTACTATCATTTTCTTGCGAAATTGGTGAACAAGGGAAGGAGAAGAACCATGCTTGGCTTTCTGCATACTTGTTCTTTACAAAAGAAGCCTGCAAATAGGCTTGCAGCAGATCTGACCTCTTCCATGCTTCATAGCTTATAGCCTTAGCTGCCTGATCAAAGAATCTGGATCCCGATTCTTCAGTGCAGAAATTATCACATTAACAATACTTTTGACAGCTTTTTCTTCTGAAGTTTCAATTTGGCTGCTAGACTAAATTATTGCAACGCCCATGTAGCAACACTATACATTCTGATTATCTTCTTCTTTACGTGTGATTAGTTTGGGTTTTGGGGTTTTTTCCCCCTCTTCCTCTGTAAATATACATGGGTCAGGATCCTGAGTGTGCTCAGAGGACTTAGCATGCAGCTGTTGATCTGTATGTTCTCTAGGCCAACACCTGCTGCAGAGATACTACCAAGACCTCTTAGCTGGCAAGTTGCTCTAATTCCACTCAGTTCGTAGGTTGAAAGGTCACTCCTTTAATGTAATCTGTTTGTGGCTTCCACATTAAAGAGAGTGAGTTGCTGTCACTGCTGGAGCTCTATTTTATGAAATCCAGTGACAGTAAAACCAGATGCCCTCCACTGTCATGATAGCTTTAACTATCTAGTACATCTTAGAAATATAACTTCTAGAGCCTGATGAGGGGATGAGCCAACCTCTCCATGAACAACAAAACCTTCTAACTCAAAGCTATGATATTACTCAAGGACCCTAAAGAACTGGTTGGAGGCATGGTCCATGGACAAGATTAGTTTCCTTTTCTTTCTATTTCAGACATAATATGAAAAAAGAATTTAAAAGGTCTTTTTCTACTCTTTAACTCCTACTACAGTGGACCTTGTAAGATCAAAACAAGATGAAGAACAAACCAAATGCTATGAATAGAATCTAACAAAAAAGATCTTAAAACTTTTGACAAACAATTTTGACCCTAAGTAACTAAATAGTATGTTTTTGCCATTCAGTACTAAATTGCACAGAGTGAATTTAGGTTCATGGGACATTGCAGTGCATCATCCAATTTTACCAAAAATTGGCACATCTTTACTGACACCTTTATCAGGTTATACTTTCTTTACACAACATTAGAACGTGTATTTTTGTGACTGGTGTTTATACACATATAAATAATCAGTGATGAATCTGCAAAAAGAAAAATATTTTAGCTGTCTACTGATTTCGACATAAAAGTAAGAAAGTGGATAAGGTATATACACATAATAGGTGTAGATTTATGGCACAGCATATATCAGAATTTCCAAGCATTACCCATTACACAGAAGCGTTCCATGGTCACTGACCCAGCATAAGAGGAGAAATTGAGAGAGCAGACTACACTTCCACTGTCCCATCTTATTTCCAAAACGAGAGACAAGGCAGTTTTCGCTAAGCCTGGAGTCAGGGCACTCCAGCTTGTCTGAACACACACTGCAGTTTGATGGAGGTGAGTCTGCACCATCATTAGCTCTCTGTGATCCCAGCTCCATGGCAGCTCTGAACAAAACTGAGGCACCTGACATGGGATCGACAGCCAGGACAGGTAGCACAGAATAAGGTCACTCCAGAAACCAAAGGCAGGCTAAAAGACTACCCAGCAACTACAAGACTAAATTGCAAGTACACAAAAGTAAAATCACCAAGTCACTGTTCATTTTCAAACACACAGCTTGAGTAGTGAGAATTAGACTTTTGTTCATAGACATATTTATAGCAAATTTAGCCAACTTTAATGACACTACCTTTTCATGATGCTACAAATGAATTATTTTTCCTTATTTCAGTGGTAAAATTGCATCAATACATTTTTTTCACTCATATTGCCAGGAGAGTTCTTTTTGTTCACATGTACAGTTGGAGCAGCTGTGTATGATGCCAAATGCAAAAATTTAAGGGATGTTCCAGCATATTAAGTTTAACCCTCATTTCTGTCGCAATGATAGATGCAAGAATTCCAACTAGGTTGATTTTATGAGCCAGTTAAATGATTTGTATTCAGACCAACATCAAAAATCCCCAAAGTGTACTTGAACAAAAATACCCTGCTTGTGACATATCCTTTACAAGTAATGTGTTTTCATTTTTCACATGTTGCATCTCATTTATTTTATTCAGGCACACATAGTTGAATCTACAAGATACAGTAAGCTTCCAATACCTTTGAAATAATAAATCATTTCTTACAGATGTTTTCACCCAGTGCAAGTCTGCTGCTCATTAATCAAACATTATCAGTATCTATCACTGCCCAGTGCTAAACAGGAAAGGCACCTCATTTTGAGTTTTGACTTTTATTCACTGGTTAGTCCCTGACCCTTCTACTACTGCATGCTTATTAGAAACACCTACTGCACGGCAGATCCTACTACATGGAGTTTTAGAAGGGCTGTTATACAAGCAGAAGCATTTTTTCTTTAAGAACTGAAGGAAACAAAGTCAGGCTACTCTTCAAATTGGCAACACAAATGCAATCAAATTGTCTTCAAAGCTCTCTTCCAACATCCAAGTAAAATATAACCATGTAAGCAAGCTATTTCTGATAGATCTAGATCTTTTCATATCTGAAAGGTTGAAATAAATATATATTAGGCACTATGCAAGATACATTTTATTTTTGATAAATTATTAAAATTTCATTTCAGAAAACAGTATGTAAGATACAATACATCCTTACCAGTATAATCCTGCAGGGGAAAATCTAAAGAAAATGGTTCAATGAGAATAAGAAGTTATCTGATAAAAAATTTCAACTTCCTTATGATCATTGATATATTGCTGGATTCATGCCAAGAATGCAAAATAAAATCTGCATTATTTCATCTGCTTTATTGGTTGTTACACATTTTTTTCAAAACGTTGGAATAGAAATGAAATTGGGTAAGCCACACAAATTGCAAGTGCTTAGGAATGAAGATTTCTGTAGCTTCAAGAAACAGCCTGAACATTTGCCAGCGAGAACACAGTATGGCTTCCCCACAGCATTTTACAGTACTGAGCATCTTCACAGTCCTTTTAGTGCTACATTTCACTATTCCAATATGATATTAGACAAGAATGAACTCAGCCAGGGCGCCAATAGCCAGAGCCCAAAAGTTTCATCCTCAGCAGACCATCACACCACACTGCTTCCTTCCAGTGATCTATTGTGGTGTGCATGATTTCTGTTTTGTTATTAACCAAGCGAAAAATTAAAGGTAATGAGCGTGCTTCAGGTAAAAAACAACTACCATTTCCTGCCACAGTGGCAATTCACTCAACTCTCCTTTAACTAAACATTTTGTTTGCATATTCTACATCTTTCTGAATGAACACTGAATGCCACACTTGTATCTAGGAATATTCACCCTCCAAGGCTGATTAAACATATTCCATTCTTGGCAGGTCTACAGAAGTGACTGAGCTATGATGTGTATTTTCTATGCCTCAATATAATAAATACATTCAGCACATGCAAAGGCCCATATTCGCATTTGAAAAATAAGAAACCAACTTGTCAATGTAGAGGTTGTATTAAGACTCTTATATCCCTACATTGAAAAAGGGCTAAAATTTCAGAACTTTCTTTACATAATTTGTTGGGATTTCCAGAAAAACCTGTGCACAAAGAAGGTATAGATTATAACAATTAGAGGTGATTTCTTCAGATTCTATCTACTGCAGGAAGGAATTTTTTTTTTTTTTTTAATGCAAATTAACACCAAGCTTTTTTATCAAGCAGCTACTACAGAAAGAAAACAGACAGGAACTTTATCCCGGTGATTAGTACAGACACCACAACCAAGTACCTTACGCTTCATGCACAGAATGGTCACTCTATCTCCCCTAACTGCAAATTTCTGTCTGCAAGAGATTTCCTTCAGTCAAGAACTCAAACTTCGAGTGTAAGGAGACAAGCAATATAAAAATGTAAACAGCGGCTATTTGGTCACCCAAGTATGTAGCGTCTTTTTGAGAGTGTTTTTTTTTGTTTGTTTTGAAGTGCCTCTTATCTAACTTGGTAAAGTTTAACAAAACAAATATTTCCGGATCACAGAATATTCTGAGGTGGAAGACACACAGAAGGATCATCCAGTCCAACTTTCAAGTGAATGACCCATAGAGGGACTGAACCCACAAACTTGGTGTTATTATCACCATGCTCTGACCAACTGAGCTAACCTCAGGGTCATAAATTTCTCCCAGGTAAAAATTTGGCCATCATTTTTCAGCTACAAAAGACTTGTGCTGGGTCATAATAGAATCATCAAGCTTGTATTTACCAACAAACAGAAATGCAATCATGTCTAAGTCACTCAGATATTGAAATAATGAATTGTGATATTTCCAATGTCTAGCTACTAAGGAATATACTACCTATAAAATTATAATAACTGTTTCCTTTGGAAGATAGTTCTGTTCTCATTTAAAAAATCCAGTGTATTAGAGAAAAAGCTATAAATATTGTATTATTTAGAAATTATTTTAATAATGGTTAACAATCTAATTTCAATTTAAATAACAATCAGGTACTGACATTCCACTATTTACTAAAGTGTTAGGATCTATTTAAACACATGTATCACACCGAAATAAACAACTGTCTATTATCAGTGGCCACAAATAAATGAAGAATCATTTCTAACAAAAATAATCCTATGAAATCTGAGGTGAGTTACACTACCTCCTATTGCATCAATGAAACAGTAACAAATAAAACCTTGACAGGTCTTAGAAATGTAGTAATACACTGCAAGTTTCTACTTGGTGACTAGCATTTCAATGCAACAGCATTATTAACATTAAAGATTAATTGGCTGAAACCTGCTGATCTTTAAATCCTTATTATTCTTCCCTTTTCTTCTTATGAAACTGATCACCAAAGATCATTTGAGGGAATATCATACTAGATGTTGAATGCATTTTCACTTTCTCTAATGGTTCCTATTTAGCTCAGTACATTTTTAGCACAAATTAATGAACAATAACCAAAGGATTTCCAAAAAAAACAGCATCAAGGACAACATTTGGAAAATAATTTCCTCTGTTAGATAAACATGCAATTTGTATTAGCATTATCCAAATGCCCTAAGTACTTAGTGTGCTTGTTTCTCTGTTTCAGACTTGTAAACAATTTTTATAAAGACAATTTACAGTAAATTTAGCGTTAATACACTGAAAACAGTAACAGTACAAGCAGTCAATCTTAATTAATACATATACCCCACATCTTATGACATCACCAAGTATCAAATTTTGAATATGGTTTGATACTATGAAATGCACACAGCAGATACGACTTTATGCACAAGGAATGACAAAGTTGATCTCAAATCTATAGAACACACCAATATATTACACACAACATAAACCCAGAGAAATAGTTGCATGCCTGTTTGCCTTTCATTTTGTATTCATAAATATATGTATTTGCACAGTTATTTTAAATTTCATACTAAAAGCAACCATATGAGTGGCCTATCTGAAAAGTATGGATTAGGATACTAAAATAACAATTTTCAAGTATCATGACCATAGCAAGTGGTTCAAAAGCCTGCATAATCTGTGTGTATTCACAATCAGAGACACAGCAACACAAACATTTACATAGCTTAGTTAAAGATTACTTATTACAGTGAACATGTAAACATGTTTCCTTCTCAGATATTTGTTCCCTTTAAAAACATCCATGGCATTAAAACTAAAGAAGGGCAGAGGATGTTCCTTCCCCTGACAATGGACATTGCCATATTGGACAATAAACTTAGAAATGCTTCTGGAAGAGGAAAGCTTTTCAATTAATGTGTTGAGCTTGAAGGGAGGAGTAAGGGAGGAGTGAGGGAGTCCCTTGGGCACACACTGCACGCCGTTACAGGACTCTGAGGGCCCTCAGACTGTGAATCCCATCCAGAAACAGAATCACTAATGAGCATACTCCCAGTTCAATCACTCCCAGGGTTTTCCTCTGCAATGAGGTAACTGCCTTTCATTACATCAAACTGCTCCTAAACCAACAAAGGCCTGACTCCTGAGCAATGATGAAAAGGGAAGCAGATGACTGAGAAGCACAAGACAACCACTGGGTCACACGGAAGCCTTGAGCCCCGCTCTTGCCCAGCAGTGGCTTCCTACCCACCACTCTCATGAAGGAGAGAAGTGGCAGAGCAAGAAGATCTCCTAAAGCAACCTCTAAAAGGCTTTCAAAATGTACCACAAATTCACAGCACAAATCCAGTTTTGTCTTAACTTTGCCAATTCAATTCACCAAGGAGATACACTCCTTGTTAAGTGGGCAGTGAAAGGAATATGAATTCAAGAACATTATATTTATGAGACATAAATGTGACAGGAAGACTGCTTAAAACTTTATTCATTAACTCAAAAAATTGCTTGCCATCTTCTCACCGATAATTGGCACTAAGTAAGTGAGATTTTGATACAGTTCCTATTTGTGAATAATCTTTAAGAACAACAAAATTAAACGCAACCAGCCTAGGTTTTTAGCCAGTGTTTTATCTTTTGCAAACAAGATGAAGGCAAGTAAGAAATTTCTAGACCTATTATTTAGATTTATTTTTTAATAAATTAATTTTAATAATTATTTATTATTATTTAGATTTTTTATTACAGCAGTCCTCCTATAGTATTAGGGAGAACAATGTTTAAAAAAATGTCTGCATTAAACACATATGGGACCATATACACTTTTCTTAGAAAAGAGAGCTCAGCTGAAGTAAATGATATGTATCAACTCAAACTGCACTTTAGAAGATTGTTCATTCTGTGTCTGAATATTAACATGGAAGTAAAAACATGGCAGCATAATTAATATTTGTACATCTAAAAGATAAAAGTAACTGAGTCATGGAGTGAACTTCAGGAAACAACATGCAAGCAAGCAAAGCTCTTTTCTCTAGGTGTAAAGCATTCAAGTGTGTAACATCAAAATATGAAAATATACTATATAACATTTTCTTCAGTGTTTTCTTTTTTTTATATGTCTCAAACATAAAAATGCTTAAAAATATATGCTTGAATAAAAAAAAGTGCTAAATAATGTTAGATTACATAATCTCCTAACTCATTAAAAATTAACTACTCTTAAAACAATATGAATCAAATTAATTTTGTCATTATATTTAGATGAGCATTTCTTCAGGCAGACTGTCCAGCATCGTGGAAAGAGACAGAAGAGTGTTTTGCAAAACGTGTGCAGGAGAGATTGTTATGCTAAGTAGCATTTCGGTAGGAAAGATAAGTAAGAGCACAAAAATCTGTGTAATTTACAAGTGAATATTATAAGGATGCCCAAGGGCAGATTATTACTATTTTTCGAAAATGTCCTAAGACTATTAATAATAAATAAGCTGTTTTGTGAATCTTAGCCCTAAAAGCTTTCAACTGCCTAGTGCTTCCGATGGTTATATAGGAATATTTCACCAATATCCAGAGCAGTACCGAGGACTAAAGAGCTGAAATAACAGCTTACTACAAATTCCAATAGTAGAAAAAAATGCCTCAAGCATAAAAATTCTTGGATTTATGTACACGGTTGATCTCCAGGAAAGATGCTGCATCAGGAATAATAGCAAGTTCAAATTCCTGCTATAGCATGTAAGAACAGGTTTTTTCACAGAGTTCCTTTTTTAATACAAGTATTTGGTTTTTAATAACAATGCTTTTCAGATTAAAGAGTAGCAGAAGATAATAAAATAAGGACTAACAAGTTTTGTATTAGAACCAACCAATTGCATAATTCATTTAGAATATTATTCACATGAGACATGAAACAAGAAATGTAGTGTCAAAGAAGGATGCATTTATTCTCCAAACTGTGAGCCATGAGCTAAGGCTCTCCAGGAGGCAGATTATAAAGGACTCCTATACTTGACTGTATAGACTTGTGCAGACTTTCTTCCTTGGGACTTTATTTCATGCAGCTGCAGTTCAATGTGCAGTTTTGATCCTGTTTTGTACTAAGTGCAAGCACATCTATCATTGGCCTTCTCATGGAATCTTTATTTAAAAAACAATGGTTTTAAAATTTAATTTTAATATTAGTCAGGGTACTGTAAGGCAATTGTGAAATATTTTGAATTGGCTTTGCCCAGATCCTGCCATTGCTCTTCATCTCTGCTCTTCATCTCTACTGTTCTTCAAACTGTTCAAAGTACTCTGTCTGACTTCATGACTCATCTCGATTATTTCATTCTCATTATTTCTAATACAAAGGCTCACAGCTTTTTGCAGATACATGAATTTGAACGTGTTGGTTTGCAACAATAAAATATAATTTCAAGTGCTTTTCCTGGTTCTGTAGCCTTTAACATCTTTTACTGTATATGGACAGCAATGCTTAAAAGGGCACTGTTGTCACCATTTAAAATCCTTGGTGGAAAGCACTTTCTTTGCAAGATTCTGAAATAGTGATCTCCCTTGTCTACAAGGGGCAATAAAATAAACCCAGAAACTAAGCCAGGCACACATTTATTTTGAGTATCTAGCTGATCATGTTCCCAACTACATCATTCTTTCCTGAGCTACCTTCCAACGTATTATTTTTCTCCCTTGTTGTCTTTTATCTGCCTGTCTTTAGGCTTTGGCTTTCTTGCAGCAAAGCCTATATAACCTATAACGTGTCAAAATATTTATGAAATTATAAGATAATACAAAACAAAACAAAACAAAAAACCCTCCAACAACAGAGCTAGTGATCCTAAGAGCCTATGTACAATGCCTGTCCTAAAGCTCTACCTTGAACCAAGGTGCACTGTCATTTACATGACTTGCTACATTACCACTGAGGCAAAGAGCTCTTCACAAAGGGCCTAACAGCCTCCCATAACATTTGGGAACATGGCAAACACCAAGAAACATAAATCAATTCTGAAAAGCAACCAACTAACAGATATAGATGTTTCCAAATGACTCTGCCTCTAAACTCCTCCTTTGGAGGAGATAAATGAAACTGAAGTGAAAAGAAAAAGAAAACTCAGAAATACAAGGTAAACCAAAACCAGAGAAGCAAGCAAATATAAGTCTGTTCACAACCTGAAATGAGAACTATTTTGAACATGACATATTTCCTCCATAAATGTCTGTGCTGGCCATGGGCCTATGGGCCCCATATGCAGATTTCATGTCCTCCAAATTTAGTTTATGAATCAGGAGTACGATGCACAATTTTTTCCTATAGCACAAGCAAAATGAACATCTGTTCACTTTTTGCCACGTAGGTTTATATCTGTGTGGGTGGGTGTGAACAGAGCTCTTGATGTGTAATAGTCCTCCCATCTGCACACCAGGTGGCACTGCATAGTTAATCAGAAGATAATAACAGGCATGAGGAGATTACTTACTTTTTGGGGAAGAGAGAGTAAATCAATCTCACAGAGTTTTTTTTAAAACAAGGTACATTAATGCTTGCACTTTTAATTTCTTTTTTTTTTTTTTTTGGTGTGTAATTTCACTCCAATCAATGACATGATCTGATTATATCATTGTTTGAATGTTATGTTAATTAACTATGAATGACTGCAATTACAACAAAGGTTCTTTCCACAAGGGATTTCATTTACTTTCTTTTTTTTTTTTAATGTACAGTTTTAACCCTTGCAAGAAGGATATGCTACTTAGAGTACATTCAAGCAACAATCTTCTTAGATTTACTCGGTACACTTATCTAAGGCATCATTTCACAGTATTTAATAGATCTTGGAAAGCCATATACAATAAAACTAACTTTACAGCAAATCAACATCAGACGATGGAGGCAGAAACAAGCAAGCTTCATTACTCAATGAGAAGTTAAGTAGAAAGTTAGTACAGCAAGTTTAAACCTACAAACACCGAAGTTAAAGTGTTTAAGCAATCTCTGGGAATGGGGGTTTTAGATTTTCTTAAAAAATTTACCAAATAAAACAATATTTGAGGATATCTTTTTATCTGATATTCATCTAAGGAGAATGCAAATGTTATGTAAAACACCTACATTATGATAAAATATTATAGAATAAAGATAGAGGTTTGTGTAAAAAATATGTTTATGGCATTTCTATGTAGTTGTTTGAATGTCACACGAAAAATGTCCTTAAATACTTTAAATATTTAGCTCATTCATTTTTATTCAATTAAATAGTTCTATAAAGAAACTGGTTTGTATTATCTCTTTCAAAAAGAATATACAGTGCTCTGTGGAGTCTTAAAAGACAGAACCACAGAATCCTGTTTTCCAAAGAATGCAGCTGAACTTCTAGAAGGATGAGTAATAAAAGCCTCATATTTTTGCATTTGCTCTGATAGCCATGAGAGATACACACACAGAGCTTTTTTTATTATTATTATTGGTTAAAAATCATATTCCGCTCCGAAAATCCATGAAGAGACACAGTAACACAAAGCGTTCAGACTGCTCTGTTCCCTGTAGGATACCCTTGGCTGCCTTACTCTGCTGTCTCTGAGGACCATGTGCTCTCTCCTCTAGCCCCTCACCCTTTCATTGATTTCTCCTTTTGCTCTCACCGTGCTTATTCTCTGTTGACCTGAGTCTCTATGGTGTTTACAGAAGGCAGCAACTGATGCAAGACTTTTTTTTAAGCAAAATTTTCGAACTGATTTGTCAGTTCAGTCACAAATTCTTCATAAAGCCTTCTTATCAAAAAACAGAGCTGATTCAAGGTGTAGTACATTGAGTAATCTTTCAAATCAGCACAGGATGGGATTTTTTTCTATGCTTACTTTTAGAGGTTGGTTTTAAAACTTTGCATGTTAATTGGGAGATTTAATTCCTATTAATTAATGTTTGTGAGTAACAAAATAAACTCAAAAATTTTGTAACTGGAAGAGAACTGGAATTCTAAGATGAAAATTTGAAGGACTCTAATTCTTCATCTCTAATTTTTAAGCAGCATTTTTAATTGCCAATGAAATAAGACTAAGTTTAGAAATTGCACCTATCTAAATGACAATGAAAAAAAGAACTAAAAAATACAGTAGAGACTCCAAGAATATTGCTCCCCCCATTGTTTAGCTGCTACCCTTTGGTCCTATAAAAATTATCATGCATGCTATTGTCTAGCATTACTTTTGATGTGAGAAACTGAGATTCACGGACTACCCTCTAATACTTATGTTAGCCGTAATCGGAAATTGTGACTGCTGAAGAAAAACCATCTCTTAGATTGCCATTGCCCAGCTAGATCCTTACTGCTTATCCAGGTAACTATGAATGCTTTTCCTAGGATTTAGTCTTTCCTAGTTCAACATATGTCTTCATAACCCCAAATTCCACATCAGTCTTCACAGCCTAATTGGGAAAGGTAAGATGGAGGTAAGGCGTGACTCAAACGGAGACCCCAGAGGTGGCCAAAGGTTGGTGACACACACTGGCCACCTGTTCGTTTTCAAGTCTAGTACAAGATATTTTTCTCAGTTTTGAACCAGTGACTAAATGCACCACACTTACTGCCTGGAGAGCATCTTTCCCCTTCAGGTACACCATCATAGCATCAATGCCTCAGTAAGCAAAGAATTGAAGCAAAGCATCTGTTTTTATTATTATTCATTTCAAATAAGTCTGTTAACCTGTATCCTTTCATGAACTTCTTAGAAATTCTTTACCTCTCATGTCCAAAACACAGTAAACAGCTGATTAGAGCACACTTTTAACACCTGTCCAAGCAGCTCTTACAAATAGCCTTTGCTATTAATTTTTCTTCAATATGGTCACTTGCTAGAATGATCAAACCTCAGTCACCTACATTTTACCATCGACAGAAACAGCAGTGGAGGGCACTTTCCCTACTGCACACAATATTCCCATAGGCAATAGATTTTCCCTGATGTATAACTGTGTGAAAAATAGTTTTCAAAGTTCTCTCTGCAACTCCACCTGCCCTCAGGTAGCTTGTTATTTACAAGTGCTCTTCTGTTTCATATATCACACATGGACTTTTGTACAATCCCACCTGATGAAATTTTGAGTTCCATCTCACTTGCAAGACTAAAGGTGTGCTCTTCAAAAATCACATTGCTGTGAAAAAGTCCTCTCAAACTGTACTCTCATCCCATCAGGAATTTTATATTCTTTTACACACTCATTTATTTTTTCTTTTTTCCAGGGAAAACTGAAAACTACCACATTTATTTCCCATCAAAGTACAAATCCATTCAGAAGCAAATCATAACAAAAAATAAATATTCTAGTTTATGTAAGTAGCTCTACAATTATTTTACCCCTGTGATTCAGGGTAACGTTCAAATGTGATATTTCATTGAATATGTTTGTTCAGTAGGCAAAGAACACAAAAAGAAATGCAGTTCAGACTCATTATGGCAAAGCAGCTGTTGCTGAGAGCTTATAAATGCTCTATCACATTAATATAGTTAACTCCACAAATATGCAACCTCTTGGCATGTCCTCCCCCTCTCACTACCAGTATGCAAGGCCACATTACTGTCCAGTGTCTTATACAGTACTGCAAAAGTGAGATGACAGGCAGACAAGGGGCTACAGAGAGGGACCAACTTCATCATAAATGCAAGGTAGCTTCCAATAACAAAACTTTGTAGGTACACGTAATCCTTCATTATTTCTTATACCCTCTGTTTCCTAGTACAATCAATGAACACATGCTTTACAGGACAATTATGCTTTAGATACCTTCTCTTGTTTATTAAAATTCTGGCTGTGTCCCTTTACCTAGCATCTTTATGGAAAAATGTTGTCTGTATATATATTTATATATGTATTTCTAATAAAAACCATTTTATATTAGAATAGCTTTATTAAGGGCAGAAAATAAACCCACATACATAAAGCAAACACTCCAATTCTATGTGAAGGGATCAGTGGTCATTTTTGCTGACACTAAACTGAACTGTTATTCTAAGCTTCTGAGACAGAAATGCAGAGAAGCGATGCTGGTGTTAAAAAAATGACTGAGAATTTTTTCCTACATGCTAGACTCACAGAAAACAAATGCTTGTGAATTAATTCCTCAGCGGTGAGATTTCACAAAGCAGTTTGAAAGACATAGATGAAAACAATAAAAAATATAAGTTGTAACATTTGCCTTGTATACAATAACATCAAAATATGATGCATCAGAATTCCTATACATGGAAGTTCTCTAACAATGTGAGGATTTAGGATTACATAAATCACAACACTCTGTGCTATCATTACACGACAGAATAGACCTGCAAAGCTTATTATACTGCATAACCAGATGGTAAACAACAGTTGTCGTTGTACTAAGAATTACATCTCTGTAATCAATAATAGGAAGGAGGAACAGTTGGACAACTTGTTTCCTATTATGTTCACTTAGGCAACGTCTAGATCAATAAAGAGCTTTAAGCCTCATACCAACTGCAGACAATGCCTGCTCAACATGCCTATCATATGGCAGCAATGGGTCCAGCTGTACTTCAAAATACTTGTAAAATGGATAACAATTTCAATCTAACATTGAAAAGAAGCAATGATTCAAACAGCAGAGAGGTGCAGGACTTCTCCAGTATATGAGAGAAGAGAGACTTATGATGCCAGTTTTAGTATAAGTCCAAATCAGCTTATTTTGTTAACCCACTCCATTTCACTACAGCCTCTCTGAAGGATGTTACATATTTTATATGGATGAAAGAAAAAAAGCAACCAAGCATGGTATCACTGGCTTACATATAGACTCAGTAATTGTGTGGGTGTCGTAAGCTGTTCGCAAAAATTGAAAACTAAACTTGTGTATTGCTCTAGGCCAATATGGCAATTAATTACAAGCAAATTTTTAGTTCATCCATTTTTAACTATTTAAACAAACAATAAATCAACCTATTCAGCTACATTCACATCTTACTTAAATATCTATAATACAAATGTGAAAATTTTAATAACTGTCTTAAGGCCACTAGCTTTAGCTTCCTGATTTTAAAATTTTCCTTATATATCATACTTACATAATGCATCAAATTAAAGCTTTCTCCCATCATGCTATTAACAAAGATACAAGTTCCACTTTATTCCTAGGCAGTCCTTCAATTTCAATACGACAAAACATGGGACCGTAAGCTCTCCTTACCTATTCCAATAAAGACTGCTTTATAGCCATCTTCTTTGAGGGTACGGAGTGTCATTCCATCCACTGCAAGGCCTTTCTTAAAAATTATCTGAAAGAATTAAAAACTGCTTGGTAAAAACTGCAATCATAATGAAGCAGCATGTTCTGCATGGTCAATTAACAAAGGTTTTCAAAATTATGAATGACGTACGTTTTGATTTAGACTTGCAATTGTTAATTCTAATTTAGACAAGCACCAATGTTCACAGTGCAGTGATTGGTGTTCATTTATTGAAAGAAATAACTCACAGCAATCAAAGCACACCTATAATCTATACTTGTTTCTGTTCAATTACTTTTTACTTTCAGAAGCAAAAGCTGAATTTTTTTTGCCAGAGCCATGCTCCACCAACAATCCTGCTGTGAGCAGCCACTGCACAGGCTGAGCACCAAGAGTAGTTGTAGGAGTATAAGAGACAGGGAATAGTGTTTGCCACATGTTCAGGGAACCAACAATGGCAGTCCCTGTGCAGAGGTCATGAAACTGGAGATACACACACCTTTTGTCCATCACTCCTAACCCCAAGGCCTTTGAGCACATAAAGGGTGTGTGATTTCTCTTCTGATATTTCATACGTCTTGACATAGGTATGTGTGTTTTTATCTCTGCATCTTAGACTCTCTGAACTTGAATGCTTTCCCCCAGGTTTTTTTTATATCACTTGTGATTTTACTTTACAAAACGCAATGCTGTTGTATAAGCTCTCTACTTTGTGATCTTAACAGTTTAGCCTTCAAGTCACTGTGTATCTTGTTTGTTATTCAATCTGCCTATATTTAATTTAATATACTTTTCCTGTTGGTGGGAAAAAAAGGCAGAGGTAAAATAAAAAAATTTACATTACTTAAAACACTGACTTTCTTTGTCTTTGGAGATTTAGTATAAATTTTATCAGAGATGAAAAAGCCATATACTATTGCAATCCTTTAAATAATACAGACTCCATCCTCACTTGCAACAAAAGACATTCCATAAATTGTCGTGGTTTTTTATCCTGTTGTGTACACATGTTATGAAAGCCTAATGAAGGAATTTAAATAGCAATACTATTTTATGTGAGGATTCATAATACTTCTAGGGCCTAGCTCTGTAATCCTTATTCAGCTGACTAATTCTTACTAATTTCAGTGGAATTACTTGAATAAACAGCACTACTGAGCATTTACACAACACAGCACCTTCCACTACAGTTTTGAAATGCTTTAAGTAAATACCAGAAAATATTTCCAGCTTAGAGAGGTATAAAGCTAAGGTACTTATTTAACCAGCTTGCCAAAGGGTCAATTGCAAACCAATGGCAGAGCTTTGAAGCAAATTTACATTGAGATTTTCTGCTGCACTCCAGAACCACAGAGGACCTGCAGGTCAAGAGGACCTGGCGGCTCATCAGTCCATTGTGGAGACCTGGTCATAACATGGAGCCTGGGAACCAAGGTTGGCAGAGGATTCCCCAGAGTCTGTGCCCAGTAATTTTGTCCAAAGTTGTCTCAGTGCTCTGTTTAACCCCATATCCCTAACTAAACCTCCATTCTGACAGTCTTTCCAAGGATTGCAAAGGGAACTTTAAAGTAGAAAAACAGACGTGTAGCACTTAAAACCTTATCTTGCATCTTAACAGCATTTTTATAAAACCTGGGCAGGATAACATTCTCACTCAGGTCTTGTGACAACAGTCTACTGCTTTTACAATATGAATCAACATGAAAGATTCCAAGAAGAATTTCTTGCTTCACTGAAGGCTTCAGTAATGTGTTATAAATAAAGTATCCCTCTTGGTACTCAAAAATTTGATCCAGTGATACATTCTAAGTTTGTAACTTCTATTAAAATGTGCAGCAATTGTAAATACTATCTTCAGCTCAAGTCCTAAATCAACAATAAATCGCTGTTCCCATTATCTATAAACAACACACATTTATTTAACAGAATAATGCATAACTATTGCTTTCCAAGAAGTTGAATAGACTGTTATTGTTTATAACAGATGATCATGTTAACACTTAATTTGATGCATTTTATTATAAAATTAACTTGGATGCAAGACTGTATGATAAACCACTAAGAAAAAAACCTCAGCGAGAAGGAACAAAAGAAGTATCAAATATGAATGGTTTAAGTAGTGCCAAACTTGCATGAAAAAAACTTGATTAAAAAAAATCAAATCATTCCAATGGCTACATTGAACCCCTAAAGCAATTTAGGAATTTGTTTCTTACAGACAATTAATCACATGCAGGCATGCCAGATGAGAACTATTGATTGCCCTTTTCCAAACTAGTGGCATTCAGACAGGAGACAGACAAATGCCCTGAGCAAGAGGAAGCATCTTCCTGCCTCTGTCTAGCATAGCTTTTAATCGTTCTTTACTAATGTGCATGACATTTTGCTGTTAATCTTTGGCAGAGTTCTTGTTCTTTTTTTTTTCTTTGAGCTATACATAGCCAGGATATATTTTTCATTACCTTCACTCCAAGATCCTTCATAAGCTCAGCTTCAAAATTCACTACATCATATGGCAATCGGAACTGGGGGATTTCAGACATACTAAAATAAATAAAAATGCTTGTGAAATACTTGTAACTATTAGGAAAAAAGGAATTTTAAATTTTTTTATTAGTAGTAGTATTTGCTAAAATACTTATAACACATCTTAGTTAATTTTGACATACATGAATGGAAATGTGCTGAAATGTGACTCTTGACTTTTTTTAATTGTTAGAGTGACAAAAAAGCATTATTCATCCAGTGCTAAAAATACAGGCCAGGAAGGCAGTACCTGGAGGCCAACACTGCCCACACTTGTAGATAACTATTTAACATATGTTACGTTGGAGTTCTAAAGGACTTCAGCTCCATTCCTTTTGTTCACCAGAGTATGTAACACTGAACTTAAGATATCCGTTTAAAAAAAAGACCTCACGGCTACTGAAAGCAAAGTGACACAGCAATCTTTCATTAATCTAACAAGAGAGAATCAAATTTCCCATACCATTTTTTAAAAGTGTTACATGTCCTATTTTGCGCTATGGTATTTAAAACTGTACCCACCTCCATTTCTACTTCATAAATTTTTTATGATTTTTCAGGATGGACAAACACTCTATCAGTTGTTGATTTCATGTCTGCTTTTTGACTTAATGTGTATTTACTGGCATTTTTTCCTCCTGGGGAAGATTAGGAATGACATCTTCAAGTTCCCAGAATCACAGAAGGGGAAATTGCAGTGCCAGTATAGAATCTCAGTTTATACCTACTGATACGCATCTAAAAAATATATATTTATCTCCAATTAAATGACATCTATATATGCCAATTCAAAATCTCTACTGTAAAACACATTACAGATAAACACAGTGAAGTTATATTTTAGATGTTTTTGTTCAATGAAGATAAAAATTTACATATGCAGAAAAGTAAAGGCTTCTCCCCAGATACTTCCAAGCATCAAATGGTCTGTTTCCAAATTAATGAATCTGTAATATCCATAACAAAGCACTGGCACAAGAGATTCACTGCGGCTTATTTTACATATTGATATTGACCACACCATCTTTAGCATCTAACTGACAGGCCAGGAGAGTTTTATTTAAGTTGCATCAACTTTAATTATATTGATAAGAAACTGGTGTTCTTCCTTATTTCTAATACTGCCCTTTTCACACCATTCTTGATCAGTGTGCAATGAGAAGCGTTGTAAATATCAGATATAATGAATGTATCAATACAACTTTCATAGGTCATGCTAAATAAAGGTGCCTGAGGCAGAAACTAATGTATCAATATGATCCTGCAACCGAGATTCAATAAAGAAATCTAATCAAAAAAAGGAAAGTTCTATTTTCCAAGCCACCTATGTATTTGTTGGAGGCCTGTTGCTTCCATCACATGCTCCCAACAACAGTACTGGTTCTGTTACATCACTGTCAGAAATTGTAAATGCTTTTTTGCTCTTATTAAACATTTACTTAGTTTTATGCTGTGAGGTATACCCATATGCATGCACATTAACTATGAAAAGAGGTTTTTTATGAAAGTCAACTGATACATCAATAATTCTGATACAATTTCTTTCAGCAGCAGAAGGTGGTCTCTGACTCTGCAATGGAGAGACAGAGGGGGAAAACAAAACGGGGCAGAGATGGAGGAGGGATGCAGTGGATGCAAACAGTATCCCACAAATTCATCTCTGCCTCAAATCTGACACAAGTTACAGGTGCTTGGACAGGTGCTTGGTGTTTCTCAGCGACCTCAAATTACTTTTGCTCAAGGGACAACTCTTTGGCCTAGTGAGAGAAGTATTTTGGTACATTGTAAAGCAGTGGCATAGATCAGAAATTTACAAGGAATAAAGCTTGTTTATGGTCTCTAAGCAAGAGCATGGTGTGCTCATGGCTACTCTACTATAAAGTGTAAATTTTACACAACTGGTGAAATGTAGGAAAACCTGCCCACAAATACGAAAAATTCAGACATGTTCAGAGAAGCACACTTTTATGTTACATTTCAATACCCCACCACAGGAAGTGCAATCACTAAACACCTTTCTAGTGTCACAATGTTATGAAAATTAGCTATAATGCAAGAAACATCCTAATTAAAAACAATAGGAAAAAACTTTAAGGAGGCACAAGCACTGCCATTATGAACAGCTGATTCCAAATACAAAATTGATTTGGTCTTCTTAGCATTTGCAATAGTTTATGAAGCCTTGAAAACACACCCATCAACAATCTAAATTTGTTAAAAGATGTGTTGCAAAGACTTAGAAATGCAATTATGGATGATTGCTGCCACAGGCGAGCCCCCCTTCTGTTTCAAGATTAAAATAAGGGCAAAAGAAACTGATGCCCTTAAACTACACATGAACATTCCTACAGTGAATGCAAGTAAAATTTGACCTTGATTCATACATGTTCGTTAAGACTCGAAGGAAATACATTTTAAAATACACTCCTCGATCATTAAGGATACTAACAGAACAGGCAAAACTCTGTGTAAGTCTTTCTGCATTAGGAGAAACAACAGACAAAACATAATTTTAAATTCAGCTGAAACCATGAAGAACTTAAGATCGCAGTGCTTCAAATGCACAAGAAACTGTAGCATTGTACTATAAGCACTGAAGCAAGTGCAGGAAGTCCTGCACTGTACTGCCAAGTCCAACCTGTGTCCAACCTGTTAACAAAAAAAAATCTTTTTGTTAAAAACCTCTTACTCATTCTGAGTATTTTACAGCAACAAAACTGATTTTAATCTCATATTTATGACAACATGTTCTTCTCAACAGGTGAACAGTATTTCACATACTAAATTTGCAATCCTCTATGGTAACTAGTTCAAGTAAAACAGCTTCACAGTTAAATGCCTATGGATTAACACCTTGGTAATTAGGTAGAATAATTCTGAACCTCACTGGGAAAAATGCAAGTAATCAGTTCAACTTCTCCAGAATTGATTCTCTTTCTTGCAGAGCACTGAATAAGTATTTGACATTATGACATTATGGATCAAATTCATTAACCGTGTCAACTCTATTGATTTCAGTGATGCTGAATTGAGAAATGTAAGTGCATCACCCTTCTTTCTCTCTCTGTTTCATTACATTTTTTAATTTTTAAACACATTGTGTGAATACATTTTGTACTCTTGCACATCTTACACTGTAGAATTTAATTTTGATTTTGAATGGCTTGGTATCCACTAGTCAGTGTCTGAATTATCTTATACATGGGGATTCCAACAAACCTACTAGATTTGATCACAGTCATTACTGCAATGGCAAAAATTCATCTTCTAGTGTAGAGGAATGACACCATGCAAATATCAGCCAAGCGTTCACCATACAAGAAAACTGCAAAGGTACCTTCCTTTATGTATTTGCAACTTTTTGAAGGCTGAGAATTGTAGAGGGTTTATTTCACCCTGTGGTATCATCTGCAAAAGCTGCATCGATGATAGATTTATTCACTGTCACCTTTATTTGCACAATGTAGTCTAAGAAAGCATTCTAAATCTAAAACTCTCCCTGAAATTATTATCTGTCTAAGGCATTTTCAACGTTCTTTTACTACAGCTACAGGTACTTCATCTTGTTTTAAAAATTTTGGACAAGGAAAAAAGGTTCTGACACAATTTTCTAATAAGTTAATTTGATAATAACAATTGCACCCTGTAATTTAACAAGTCATATGAAGATAATATAGGAGATAGCCCCCAGATTTTCAGTTAAAGCTTGCCTGTAACTGTACCTCTTTTAACATGAATGATCAATTATTTAAATAAAAAGTTAGTTTTACAGATCTGAAATTCTGTGCTTTCTTCCTTTGGTAAAAGTAGAGGGATCACATATAAACTGTGTATGTACAACAGTTCTTGCTATGTTTTCTACAATAACTGGAAACAGTGCTTTATTGTCATTACTTTATTACCTTAAGCCCCCAAGGTACTCCTGCTTTTCAAATATGGTGATGTTCGAATAGCCCAATCGAGCCAAAAAGGAAGCACAACTTAAACTTGCAGGTCCTGCACCAAAAAGAGCTATCTTCACCTGATATGCTTCAGGCATATCTTGTAGTGGAGGTAATGAAGGGTTTCTGATCTGAGGAATATTCATGGCTTTGAAAACCTGAAAAGCAACACAATCAACAGGTTAAATACTTTACATATCCTCTTTCAATTTTATTAGCAATGACATGATGAAATCTTCTGCTAGTACTGTCACATAGCTGATATATTGTAGCAGATTGCTTCACAACATTATAGGGGTTTCCAAATGACATGATGTGTGCATTTGTGAGGGATGTTGTATTTGCAGGGTTTGGTCCTTCTGCAGATCTTTTTGTCTTACAAATCTCTGAAGTCAGATCTTTCACACTGTAAATTTTACAGAGAAGATGGAGCCAGACTACCAGTAACAGAATAGGAATGCAAAGTCAGCCAGATGGCAGAGAATCTCTGCAATGCCAAAAAATTTCCCTGCAAACAAATCATTCTTACTAGTAGAAAAATACTCCTGCAACTAATGCAAAGGATTACAGTGCCAGTAAAGGGGCTTTGCTTCTTCAAGAGACAACCTGTGTGATCCTGGAAAAATCACTTACAGCTTGAATTTTCAGAGGTGGTAGGTAACAAACTTTAGGTGGGTTTGAAATGTTTTTTAGGAACCACCCTTAGTCTTCAGTGCTGTATTTTCATTGGTAACCCATACTTTAGATGCCTCCTCTTAGATAATTTTTATGGGAATTTATTTTACTTTCTTGTCCATTTCATATGTTGTCCACTTTTTAATTGGGTTTCCAAAAACTGTAGACATACCTGAAAGTTAGGCTGTTCTCCCTATGCCCCAATTATTCATTCATCTGCCTAATGGCGATGATCTGCTCCAATCTGTCCTGACTATTAAAAGCACTTTGAAACAGTCTCTGCCCACCGTTGTGCATTTCTACAGAACCCAATACAATGGACTGCTAGCCTAGTTCTAATGTCAGTTTTTCAGATTTGCATTAAATCTGTTCTTCACTCAGGTATACAAGTAAGAGGTGAAGGCAGAAATATTCTGCATTCCCCAAGACAGACTTCACTGTCGTCTGCACTATATGCATTGTAGGGAAAGGAATTGAGTCTCTATCCTGTGTGATCTACAAAAGGAAAAAGAAGAGACTTACAGCCTTAGAGCCTAGTAAACATTAAAAGCATGGAAAAGCACAGTTACATCATCTTTTTACTTTAGGCATTAGGGGGAAAAATGTTTAACGCAAGCAGTATAGAATTGTAGAAGACCAAAGGATTGAAGAGTGCATTGCGTGGGGATTCTCAGTCATATCACAAACACCCTCAATGAAGCATCCCAAAAACTACCAGGTGACCACACTGCTCCCCACCTATTTCAATGCAGAGCTGTGTTCCCTAAGTACTAACTAGTCCTCCAAAATACATACACTGTCATTTGTATTAATAAATATAATATTTCAACTATTTAATAAGCTTACCAACAGATTTTACTTTCCTTAGAACTCAAGAAGTAAAGGGTTTTCAAGTTAAACTTTGGCAATTCCACTCATGATTAGAATTTTTCATTTATATTTTGAATCAATGTTCATTTTCTTCATGTGCACTTGAGCACTCATGCTAGGTAAACCAATGATTAGTTCCTTCCCTCTCTAAAATTTCTGTGTCAAACTCCCCCAGCCTTTGCAAATTGACACAGCAGTTTAACAAACTGCATGAAGCAAGAGACAGATAATTGTTTTAAAGAAAGAATCATTTAAACCTGACAATTCATACAATATGGGAAAGTTTAATGTGGTTATGAATGGATTTCACAGGCTGAAAAGCTCATATTGTACTGTGAAACTAGACTATGATAACCAAAATGCAATAGGATATTTCTAAAATGTCTGCTTTGTTACATTCACAAGAAATTGCTTGAATTATACCAAATTTTCATTGGTCTCATGCAGTTGTTTAAGAAGGCTATTCAGTAACAAAAATTATATAACTTGCATAGTTAATGTGTATATTGAACACTCTGAATACACATATGCTTAACAAATTTACTACTAAATTTGCTTTATTGTTAACATAACTATTTTAAAATGTATTACTGAATAGTCATACCCATCAAATAAATGTTACACTAAAGTTCCACACTACTGTAGTGCAGTGTTAAGCTTCAGAAACCAAGCATTCATGCAGAAAATCCCAGGAGTTCAGGCTGAATGGTCAACTTTAATTCTGCCTATTTGCAAACAGGGTGAAACTGTCTTTATGCAGCACAGCCAGCTTGTGTGGCAATATCTTGCCATCTGGAATTCAGTGGCAGTTTTGCATATTAAGGCTGGCAGAGTAACTGTGTGAAAATAGCAAACTGCTTTAATGCATTTCAAAGGATTTTTACTCACCTCATGGTGAAATTTCCCTATACTGTAAGTCACTTAATTAAATATCACTGAATTCCTCTGTATAAATCCTTTGGTGGCCAGAGATGAATAACTGGCAAGCAAGTGTTCAGTGGCACATCACATGTAACTGTCTTTTCTGCTTCTCATCTCTTCAGATTGTGTTCAGGATGCAGGTGAAATGTAATACTATTACCCTTCTTTGCACTTTTCCTTCAAAAACATGATTTCTTTTTTGTTTGGATGGAGTTTTTCCTCTGTTTTGCAGGACTTTTTAACCAAGACCCATTCAGGAAAATGAGACCAAATTATGCATTTTAAAGCAGTCTCTCTGTGAAAAGACTCAATCATCATCCTCATGTCTGCCTTTCCTTCTGGCTCTCTCTCAAAGACAGTTAAAAGAGATTAGCTAGATTAATAATAGACATTAATAACATTAGGCATTTGTTCTTTAACTTTTTATCAAATACTATACAATTATCATTACTTCACTGTCTAGGGCCTATTCAAATTAAACCCACATTGCTGTCCACTTCTTATGCCTCATGTCCATTAGGGTCCCCTCCAGCTTATAAAACATGGAGACTTAGTCCACAAGTGAGATCCAATTCAACCAAACCAAAACAGCCAATCCATTCTGCTAAGTCCCAACAAGTGAAAAAAATTCTCTCTTGATTCACACATTTATAACATATTACAGTTTTCCTATTTGCATCACTTCAACGTATAAAGGTGCGAGGGCACTTGCTCAATGCTCTCCACAGGATAGTTCTCTACAGCATCAAATATAAGATCTCTTGTATTCTGTTGTAAATAAAACATATTTTCACTGCAAAGTGGTTGGTTCATGTTCCAAAACATTCAACAAAGAGCATAATTTAAAAATATATAAAAATAACTCATAACATGAGTTTGTACTCAGGTTCCACAACATGTCCCACTTAAGCAAACTACAGTGATTTCAATTTCTGAGCAACTAATTCCAGTTTAAATTTCCTGGAAAGTTTTAGCCAACTCATTTTAGCTAATTTTCAGAATGCAGATAGGGAAAAGCTTATTGCTATCCCCATGTAACAGAATTCTGGTTCTTTTCTTCACTACACCACTCTTGTATTAGCGTGTTGTGATGAAAAGATGTGACATTCAGCGAAGAGTAGCAGGTGACTCAGAGAAATGTATTTTGCTAACCAGATGAAAATAATTTTATGGCATAGTAAGCATGACTTAAATGAGGCTGAAACATTTAAAACCATTAAAACAGGTTAGAACTGATATTCAGAATTTTTACTTCAAATTTAATACAAGTTAAAATAAATTCAGTCAACGTGGTTTAGTTGACAAGGTGGTGTTCAGTCAAAGGTTGGACTTAACGATCTTGGACATCTTTTCCAAGATTTATGATTCTATGATCCCTGCAGGTTCAAGTCCAGGTTGGATGGCTCTTTAAGCAACCTGGTCTAGTGGAAGGTGTCCTTGCCCATGGCCGGGGAGTTGGAAATAGATGATCTTTAAGCTCCCTTCCAACATAAGCCATACTACTATTCCATGATTGCTTAAAATTATTTTTGGACTATGACAAAGTATGTATTAAATAAAACAGTAAATAGATTGAAAGTTTAACCCAGTCTCAAAATGTAAATCCTACAAAACAAGACTATCAAAGCATAATTACTATGTATATCCAAGATATACACAGAAGAACACATTTCAGAACAACACACAGAAGGACAATTTCACATTTTAGTAATAAAAGTTTTGATTTCATAACTAAATCCCTTATATTCCTCAGGCATAATGCTTGGTTCCATGCTTAAAAGGCTCTAGAAATAAGTTTATCAGTCAGATTTACAGTTAAATATCTTTCACTAAGGCAATGAGATAGCAAACAGCTACTGACATAGACATTAGAATCTAGCTGAGATTTATTTCAGTGTGAAACATATTAGTGTACACTGAATTGTTATCAGATTTTACTAGTGCACAGGCAGTAAAATACAGGCAATGAAATCAGGAACATTTAGAAACTGGTTTTATTAGTTTCACACTTTTCTACTGGTTTCCATGGATATTTATCTGTAGGCTGGTTTACATTAATACAGGGCAGTTGAATATTTAAAGAAGAAAATCATATTCTGCACACATTTTAATACAAAATGAAGCAAATTGCAGGCACAGTAATCTTCTTGAAGTTGTCAAATTACATGATCACCCTATTAATTCCATTTAATTGCAGTGGATAGCACAGGATGTTACAGGAAGTGTTTTTCCCACAGACATGTCCCAGTTATGAAAACTTCTTGATCCTCTCTCCACAATTTAAGAGCTAAAGTTGCAATACTTCAAATTTTTAGGGAAGTAGGCGAGCGCTTACAAAACCAGGGCCTAAACTATCTCACTAAAGAGTTTTCAAACCTTCATTATTCTAGTCTCAAGATATCCCACGGATCTAGGACATTGCAGAGCCAAATCTCAATGTTTCATGAATCCCACCACTAAACGGACATGCCTTAAAAAAACAAAAAATGTTTAATATCTATAAAACATGCTGTAGGGAAGTTTACATAACTAGCTCAAGTATCAGCAAATCTTTCAGCATTGGTCTGAGAAATCAGAAGTCTCCAGATTCATCCCCTGAATTATTGTAGAAAGCACAGGTACTCTGCTGAGATGTCCCTAGGTGAGCAGTAGGTAAGCCCATACAATGCCTCTTTTAGGAAAAACATGTATCAAATTTCCTTTTCCAATTTCTTTCTGCTGCAGCAGCAGTCAGAACATATCTGCGAAGAGGAACAAATCACCACAACTGTGGCTGGCACAAGAGCCACAGTACTAAATGATCTAGTGTTTATATCCAGTATGCAGAGATTAAAATAATACATTTTCTATTTAGCTTGTGCTGCATCCATTCAGAATGATTAAATAGAAACAGAAGAGAACCTTTAGATTCAATAAAGTCTATCCAAAAATGTAATAATTTAAGGGTTTTCTACTAATACTACAGCAAATAATGCAATAGATCTCACTTCCTTTTTACTACAAGCTTGCAAACTTGTACTTGAGTAACCAGTGATTTTAGTTCATTTTGGGACTGACAGCCATATACCTCATGCTTGTATGTATTGCCACTGCAATCTCAGTATATTTTCACTGATCTTGTGTTCAAAAAACAGATGTTTCCTGATTCTGAAGTACTTGGGCAAAGGAGACAGATAAAGACATTACTATAATTTTGACCTGTGCAGTAGCAGGTGTAACCTGAGCTTGACACTCGTCATTTATAATAGTGAGCTTTTACTCCATGTTATTCTCTAGATGCAACAGTTACCATGGTAACTGCATCCCAGTATACACATTCTACATCACAAATACAAACGGACATTTCCTTTTTCCCACTTAAACATTTAATTGTCAAAATTCACATTTTTTCAGGCTGGATTACAATTCACTTTGAGAACAAGCCAACCATAGTTACAAAACTATATGAAAGGGCAGAAGGAAAATGCAGGCGGCATAAGGTGCCATTTTTTTTTTATTGTTCTACCGTATGCAAGACAAATATTTTACAATTAGGGAGCTTTATCTGCAGTGTGAACAGATGATCAGTCATTGTTCAGAAGCACAAACGGGCATACGTCATACCCATATATTTTCCATTTTAAATCCACATTCCTGCTTTACTGCAATTTTATCTATTATCTCAGCTAGCAGTTGTGCCCTTTTATTATTGCTCACTCTCATAATGCATCAAGTGTATGATCCTCAGACTAATTCCAAGGGAAAAAAGGCCTAAAACTGGCTTCATGCACAATGGAGTTTTCAGTAAATAAGCCCCTTTGGGATAAATATTACACCATGCATGAGAATCACCATGCAGCTCTCATTAAGACTAACACATGTTGCATGCCTAAATTACACAATTTGCTAAGTTACTTGTATAGGTAGAGCTGTGAACACACTTCACTTGTAGTATCTGGGCCAATTTTTTTATTAACAGTAGTACCTTACAATTTTCTTCAATATTATAATCTATATTTTTGCAATCATTGTTACTTGGAAGCAGTCATACCATTACATTTTTTCAACTACACCTACTTTCACAGTAAAATTTAACTGAAAAGCAAAAAAAGTACTAATTGCAAAAGTGACTGCCTATTCCTACTAATTGAGAGTACAACGATACATACAAATTCTTTGTTGAACAGCAGCAAACCTAAAGGCTATTAACAACAAAATTTTACATTGTTTAACACTTTTTATATATACTGGATGCATAGAAGTATAGATACTATGAAAATACTAAGGACAATAAAATTTATTCAAATGTTCTTTTTGTTGGAGTGCTATTTTATTTTGTTAGAACTCCTGAAACTAACACAATTTTAAAAAAACTTGAAACGTTAAGAACAAAGCCATTCAAAACTACTCATCCTCTGCAGTTTTCATATCAATCATTATGCTAGCACTGAGCTTTTTTAATAGATTTCTAAAGATTTTTGAAGAAAAATGGCAGATATTTAGCATTATCTATCAAGCCATAATTCCTCTCTATTAATCATAGCATAAGGGCTAAAAGAAGACACAAATCAAATTATAACAGATACTTGCATTTGGTTCGTAAACAGTAATATTTCACCACTGTATTTATGATCTACTTGACAACTTCATCTTTTGGTTTGGTCAGTTAGTTTGGGGGTTTTATGTTTGGTTTTGTGGGGGGTTTCAGGAAAAAAGAAGTCTGCTTTGCAACAAATACTAGTGTTTTACATCTATAGAATAAAGGCCATTAGAAGAAAAGCTAATAAAAGCACCTCTTGACTGGTAAAACCCAACTATTGAATATACAGATAGAACTAACACAGTTCAGTGTCTCTAGACTCATCCTGCAAATGAGAACTTTGGTCTGAGCTGTAATGATTCCTACACTTATATGTTCAAATCTCAAGAAAAAATGAAGTGGATAGCTACTTAGAGAGGAAAGAAGATTCAGCCACTGCTAGCAGAAAAGTTTATCAGGTGCTCGAGAAGATTTACAAGTCTCCTGGAGAGAAGAAAGGAGGGATACAAACAGATAAAAGAACAGCAGCAGCAAGTAGCAATATTTGCTCATCAAATCATGACCTACAGCCATTGAGAAGAGAGTGTGAAGTCCATGCATGACACCAGAGGAAAAAAACTGGTCTCGTAGACATCATCTGTTACTTCCAGATTGATGTGCATTTCTACTTTGGTCTGTCCTACAAAGTTGTATTTTTCCCAGGCTTTGCAAAGTTGAGTGGAACTTCACTGTATGTTTGTAAATAAGATCAGCCAAATGGCTCATAATACAGAACAGAGACAAGCACATTAGTTAAGGACTGCATTCAAACGTGCAATCTTAACACATGCATATGCTGTTTTTAATATAGCCACAACTCCCTCACTTTTACAGAGGCCAAAATCACCATTTTTACCCAATGATACTTCAGGTAGATCAGTTGAGGTACCATCTGAGACCTTGAGTTAGGTAAAAATTCTCTATGCCCTCAAAAGAAGTTAACAAATGAGCAGTTGCCTCTGTCTTTCTTCAGATGGAAATTGGAGCATTGAAAGTACATAATTACAAGCAATGCACAACAACCTCAACAAAAACCCACGTGAAGAATTCCTAACATGAAGCAGCAAGTAACAACCTTTGCTTCAGTCACCAAAACATGCACAGACCTTCACGAACTAATAAATTTCCACATGCATGCATACATGTGAATCTGTATCTATATAAATAGATGCACATGGACATATAGTTTAGGTCAACCTCAAACTACGTTTTTACATAGGTTTGGTAAAATGGGTCAACAAAAGGAAAAAGCATCATCTGAAGCTTATCCTTTGTCTCAAAGCCAGTATAAACGTACATTAATTCTGCTATAGAATCTACCCTATGCCCAGAATAGTTCTACATCTCCTTAACATGCATTTACAGACATAGGTGCACTTGATCTTTTTCCCTATGCAGCCTACTTGAGTAACATCCACAATTTCACCTGAGATAAATCTTTCATTATAAAAGAAATGGTCTCAACTACTAGTATGTCTAAAGAACTATCTTGCTCACAAATAATATTCCTTATGTTCCTATAACACACTGCATTATGAAAGCATTTCTAAGCTTCTGTGCGTGCTGTAAGAAAAAGGATAATTATTCTAGCTTTCTACGCCTTTATTTTATTAGTATCAACTCTTTTTTTGAAAAAATTCATTAACAAAGGCAACCACAGGCAATACTCAATAATACATACAAAGAACTTAAGACAATTTCAAGTCCTACCTACCTCAGTAGCAAACTGCTGCAATCCACCAATATTAATTGGTCCTTCCTCAGTGGCATACAAGTTGCAGCCACCAACACAGAGATCTGATGTTGGACACACCATTCCACATGTCAGGCCAAGCGGATTGTCAGAAAGAATCATTTTGGCAGCTCCATAATAGTTCTGAAATAAAAAGAGAAAGGAAGAAGAAATTAAAAAGACAGTCACATACCAATGAAGCAAAAATTAAAACCTTCAAGAGAGAATAACTTTGTAGTAGAATAATGTATAAATATATATGTTAAATAGCACTGACTTTACTTAAATGTACTAACATGTTATACAAAATTCCGTCAAAGACACTAAGAAGAAGGTTGGCAAAAACTGTGGATTACACAAAGATAAACTTTTTCTTTTTAGCTTGCAAAATGGTTAAAAGCATCTTCAATCTGAAGTGGTTGTAGGATTTTTAGTAGGTTAACAAAGCTAGCTTCAAAAAATACAATTAGCACATTATGTACTCGAAAATATTTTCTCCATTTCTAGGTCAATTGGGCAGTAGCTGAGTTGCAACCCTTGTTAGAGGTCTGACTGGAAAGTGCCGGTTACATTATCAGCTCTTTATGACACAGGAATGAAAAGCTTATTTTACACATCTGTGCACACCATCTCTGTGGACATTCCTATCCTTCACACCAGAGTAGTAGCACCAATTTTCCCAGACACATGATGAGAAGACTTTCCATGTAGCCATCCGCAGACATTGTACTACTGAATTCTTTTTTGAACTCTTTTTCCTCAACACACACTGAGCAGGACAAACACTTATTTTCCTGTTTCCTTATAAAGCAAACCAGGGAGCTGAATAAAGATGTTACGCACAATTTACCACTTCAAAGATTCTCAATAATCAGTGGACTTCTTCAGAAAAGGAACCTGATATATGAGAACTAGCAAGATAGCTTTCCATAATGAAAGCCTAAGGAATGGACATTAGCAAGGTCCCCGTGTCTCATGTCATGAGGAAATAACCCCTGGTGGTTTTTTCAGCTGGATAATTTTCTGAAGAGAGAGCATCAGAGGACATGCCAGGAGTGACCTGAAGTGTAATTCAAAGAGAGAGAACTACTGATGGCAGTTCTGCACCAACATTAATGAAATCTTGGTGAAATTAAAGCAAACTTTTTACATACTGTATTTTCTTCTGTACAGTCAATATAGAAGTGTAGTTAATAATATAGTTCTTTCTTCATTTTACCACTTTTCCCACTCGCTCTAAAAGTCCCACCAAGTGAAGTCCATGAGGATGGGTTAAAACTAGAGTTACCTTTTCAGACCAGAAGACAATACAGTACCCCTTAGAACCAGCACATGGCTGAGGTCACACAGAAGTTTCTTCAGTGAGAAATTAGTGCTGCAATCTCATTCCAGCTTTCTCCAAACTAGAAGTAACTGAGAGGCTGAAGAACAGTATGTCTCCTTCCTCTTCCACCACCTCTTCCATATTCTAATCTTCAGTAATCATCACCAGTAAGAAACTGGTTTTTATAACCAGTACCCTCACCTGTCCTGTCCTGTCTCAGGACAGCTGACCCAGGACAGAGAGAAGATGTAGTGTTCAAGCACTGTGAGGTACTTGGTCATAGCAGACCCTGTGCAATGCCTGGGACTTTCTGTCAAGTAGGTTAATGCACACAGAAGTGTTTATTCAAAGCAAGTGCTTTGCCACACGGAGTAAGAATCCATTTAGGAATAAAAAGAGCAGTGCCAAGATCTGACAATGTAACCAACAATGGGTAACAACACTTTAGTTTGGGAGGTTCAAATTCACTACAGGCATATTCTAAGACTGAACATATAATTCTCTAAAGCTGAATCAGATGATACAGACACATACAGAGATTACCAAGAAAATGCCACCATTCAAGAAACACATTTGCAAATGTAACTGGACTTCTTGCCTACAGTTGCTGGTCTATTGCACACCATGAGCCTCTGTCCATCACCTGGAAACACAAACCAGCTGCGCAGGAGTACTTCTGTGGGATTTCCTTAGACACTATTAAATCANGCTCCCTGGTTTGCTTTATAAGGAGTACTTTTGTGGGATTTCCTTAGACACTGTTAAATCCCACTGAAATTCTAATTCTGGCTGAACAGGCAATCCCTTTATACAACTGTTCTGAGAGAACCTTCAGCCATTTCCCCTGTGGTGAATAGTAAGACATTTTATTATCCCCAATTCTCATTTATTCCAATGTAAAGGAGCATTAGTTAAACTGAAATTGTATGTATTAGCAACTACTGTTGCTCTTCTGGATGAATTATACTATTTTGATGATAGAGATTATTAGGGATGCTAAAAACAGCCAGTAAAAACACTGCAAGCTCAATCTGGCAGCAAAATACAGAAGTCCAGTTATATTGGAGATGTCACTGATACATAAATTTGCAGACAGCAGAAGTGACAGTCAATGCAGGAGACCCATATCTTCCAGAAGCAGCACTGGGAGACCAGCCTAGATACCCTGCAGCATCTTAAGTGGCACTACATGCCTGTTCCTCAGGTAATTACATCTAGCCATTCCTTTCTTCCACTCTAAGGGAACAAATACAAACTGGTACTGGTTATTTTTCCAACTCAAAGACAAAATGGTTTTCAATGAACTTTTGTTCTCTTTTGTGTTTCACACATATTAGACTTATAGTTTTCCTTCCTGTGTCATCCAGGATTATTATGTTTATTATCTTCAACTCTAGTTCAAGGGAAACAAAGTGCATTTCCATTTAAGCAACTCTATTAAGGATTTTCTACATTTTTAAGATTTGTAATTAAAATGAATATACAGACCTAGTTATTATGCCTAGAAAGCAAAGTTGTTAAATATTCCTTTTATAAAATTAATTTTCTTACATATCCATTCTCACACTTGAGCTGTGCCAACACAAGCAACATCAACACAGCTGGCACATCTTACTTCTTTTGCAAGCTCAAACCAAACTTTGAGCACAGCTATGCTACAGAAAGACAGGGTAAGTTAGAGCACAAGTGACTTCAGAGAGACAGGCCCAGGGTCACTGTGTATAGGACCACGAATACAGTTTGTTAAGGGGGTATCTAAGGAAATCTGTCTCAGAACACCATACCAGAGTCTGGCAAGAAGGAGGCTGGAACTGAAGACCCAATGGGGGTAAGGCCAGCTGCTGCTAAACTCTTACTTTGGGAGAAAAATGATGGAGTATATGAAGGCAGAGACCTGATTTGGGAAGTTTTGAGATACTGGTGTCATGATCATGAGTTCCTGCAGATGCCACTACCAGTGGTGGCACCTGAGAAAAAAGGAACTGCATCCTCTTCAAATAAGAGTATCCAAAAGTATACAGTATACATTGCCATGCTAAATATTAAGATCTTAAATAAACTGTATCAAAGAGTATGTATCTTCTAGTCTTAGCACCTAAAATATTTTTAATGATAAATTAAAAGACAGTCACATTTGAGAACAGCAGGGCTAGCCTTCTGCACTGCTTCACTAGTGTGTTTCAACTGTGCTAACATGGGCACTCTAGAGATGAAGGGGAAGCACAGGTTCAGGGCAGACTTGGTTTCCTGGTCTGCCAAAAAATAGTTACTCTGTGCTAATTTTACCATAGGTAACCTTACAACATTCTCTCAGAAGAGCTGCAGTTCCCTTCTTCTCCTCTTCTACCTTCCCGAAGACCTGTGTAACCACTGCTCCCGTTGTGGTCACTACCAGTGAAAGGATATTGCCACGTGCTGCTTCCACAACTGTGCAGTGGCTGGGGAGCAAGTCCATCTGCAAACTTCCTGCCTGCCAGGGCACAGTGCAGCGTGGAGGCTGGGCTCTGGGCAGGACTTCTTGTGCCCAGCTCTGAGCTTCTTCATCTCTTTGTCCTTCTATTCTATTTAATCATTTATCCTGTCTTTACTGTGTAATTATCTAACATCTCAATTAGAAAAATGTTTTACAATACTTGACAAAAACTGGCAGATGAATTCAGTGAGTCTAGTAAGTTACACCAAGTGGTGTTATACAAACTGTGTTACAAAACTGCAAAGTATTGTAGTACAGTAATAAATGAGAGTTTGTAGTATGTGTAGAGTATCTTAAATGTTTAGTTTTACAAACACATTGTGCTATGCAGCTTTATCCTTTTCAAGCTGAAAACATGTATTAATGATCATTATATTTATCAGTGACATTAAAAGCAGAATATTCAGAGAATATTCACATTTAAAAAATATATTGATCAGTTCATTTCACAAAACTAGGGCGTAGCAGGCTGCATATAAAATAGACATGCTGAGATGAAGACCTGGCAAGCTGGTAACTATGCACATGCTGTACATCAGAAAGGATCGTAATTAAAGGCAGGCTGGCTTCATTAAAATGACACAGTTACTTCAGTGCATGGAATAATGCAAGCTACCTTAACAGTTTGGAGTAATCTTTGTAGATGTTTAAATAATAAGATGACTCTGTTGGCCAGTTTCTTACAGACGTCACAGAGGAAGCAAGTCTAGAACTAGAATGTTTCTGAATTTTTTAATGAGATAAATGTCTGCTCCTGCCTTTGTTCAGAGAATCTTTTTTCCTGTGCACTTCCATGGAAATAAATTAATCTAACTGGATAAGATGTTTTGTGGTTTCCTACATCAAAATGTCAATAAATACTACATTGCTAACACAGGGAACAAAAACAAGCCTTAAACAGATATCAATAATCAGAGGAAAACAGGCAGAGGAGGATCTCCACATGTATCATTTGGAAGCATTATATAATTTGCATGCAAATTAGACTGTTTTTTACTTGAAAAAAACCTATTAAAACACATAGGATCAATACTGAGAGACCAGAAGAAACTGTATTTACTATCAGGAAACGCTTACAGCATCCTTTCTTTCAATTCAATTCAAAAGCTTTTAAAATAAATTCATTATGCATCAGGGTGTTTTGACATTGCAGTTTTCTCAAAAACAATGAAGAATATGCATTATTATGCTTTATATAATAAAAATTAATACAGTGACTTTATCAGAATTTGGAGACAGCGTGAATACTTTAAAAGGAAAGAAGAAAAAAGTAGTAATTTCTTTTTCATCTAGATTTAAGTTTTTAAAAGGGAGACATAGCAAAATACAAGCAAAAATATCACCACCTCCTATTCTAGTTCATGTTCTGCAATGGCTTTAAAATTTACTCAAGATGTATTGGATTAAAATATTTCCACAGACCGAAGAGTCACTATTTAAAGTACGTTGTTATATAAGGAGCATTTTTCACACTGACACACACCAGTTCAAATGTAACAAGAAATGCCCTCAGTCTGTCAGCCCCCCCAAATATCTTCCGAAGAAGAATGAACAAAACATAACAGCAACTTATCAAATCATACATATTCTATATTATAATGCTGATGATTTTTAATCAATCCAGAAATCTTTCACATCATTTGACTTGTGTCATCATAACAGGACTGTAATTTCACACAGTGTCACTATCTTTTTATGAAAAAGAACGGAAGAAATATCTTGTACTGTCATTTTGTCCTTTGTAGTCTAGAATGTGAGAGATTCCTTAATTGACATAGTGTCACCGCAAAAGTCTATTCTACATAATTACACTACGGCAACTGAAACCAGCTGTCAGCCATTCCATTACACTAAGTACAAACAGACATCTCAAGAAAAGTCACTGTTTCATGTGCATCAATTTAACATCATTCCTACTTTTTCTTTTAAATGTCTTTTTTTTCTTACTATTTTATTTAGTGACCTGAAATATACCAGGATTAACAGAGAAAGCTGAATAAAACCGGACTTTTGAAAAACTTGGGACCTCAAAGTAGTTCTTAAAAATTAATTGTGATGCATATCTGTATATAATTATTACCAGTCATCTAGCAGCTTTCTGGCTTCCACAATCCTTCATTGTATTAACAGCATCCTACCTACAGTATTTTACATATGAACTCTGACTCGTCGCTTTCTACAGTCTTTGCAATGGCACATAGATGTCTTTGGTTAATTTAGTCAGAGTTCCTCTGGCACAGAAAAAAACCCTTCATTCTGTTTCTCTCACCTGTCATAATCCTATGTCTCTCAACACCTTTTCTCTGTGGCAATCTTCTCTTCATTTATTTTCTCTTAGTAATTCCACAACTTTTTGTATCTTTCCCTCTGTCTACACACTTTTCATTTTTCTTATTTCTACTGTATTACCACAAACACATTTTCCTTTACTCCCTCAATCTCCCAAACTTCAGATTCACCCTTATCCCTTGGTATCCATCTCTATCTTCCAATTTGTTCCCTCTCTGCTTTCTCCTTTGAAAAAACAGAATTTCACTCTTGAAAAGCCCACACGAATTTCCTCTGGTTTCATTTAAACCTAAAGATTCCTCTGAAATCCTAAAACTTACCCTTGTGTTCCACAAGTTTCTCTGTACTGTTCCTGACATTCATTTCTCCCTCCTCCATTTCCCTGCCAGTGTTCTGCACAGCCCAGGGACAACCTTTTACCTTTTATCCAGAGGGCAGCATGGCTTTGCTGATTTTGGGGTTTGGGCTGTTTTTTAAGTTTGTTTTCTAATGTGGGGTTTTTATTTGGTTTGGGGATTTTTGGGGGGATACTGGGTTCTTTGTTGTTGTTGTTCTTTTTTTAATGCTGGCTTCTACATAGTCTGTTAAAAAGAGTTCACGTATCAGTTCAAACCAGTTTATCTTTATTATTAAGGGATATGGGAGAAGATGGTCTTTCTGAACACAGAAAGAACTGTTGAGTCAATGTCAGGAATCATTGTAACAATGCATGGCTTGAAATAAAACGTGAGAGCTAGTAACAGGGTCACAGCAACAAAGTGAGTTCTACAACTAGAGATAACACAAAAGATACTTCTGTACCCCCAATTCATCATTTTAGACCAACACTATAAAGGCTGAGTCACTCACTCCTCATGCCCGTGCTGTGTAACAAAAGTTAATATCCCCATGTGCACTAACAGTTGTTTTCAATGCTACTACTCAACCGTAAAGGTGTCTGATAACAAAAAGTTCCAAGACTCTCTCACTGAGCAGTTCAAAGGTAGAGCATGTGAGGAGCTGTCACTTTCTACAGGACTGTTTCACTGGCACGGTTTTGCTGAACAGGAGAAAAGCTGGACAAATGTTCAGGATGAGAGATGCTTCTGGGAAATTGTAGGATTTTCTGCTGCTGTAAAATATTTGCTTGTGCCAGTCCTAAAGGATGACAAGTCCTAAAGCTCCATTTTACAAATTCCTTCTTGCTTTGACATATCAACACAGGGAAAAGAAGGGCATAAAATCCTAAAGTCATTCCTAGTACTCCTTCAGGGCTAGGGGGCAAAGCTTCCCCTGCAGCAGTTGAACATGTTTGGATTTTTTTTAGTGTATTTTTTCTTTTTAAAGAAATGAACAACTAAGACAGCACTAGTTCACAATAAAACAAGGAATATACATTTTGCAATTGGTGGTATTTAAAGAGGACAGCTGGAAGTCAGAATACTTGTTTGCCATCTTCTGATGTTTAGAAACAAAAATAGTAACGTGTGCCTGGTGAATTTGAAGTCTGGTCTCTGAGAGACTGAATTGCAAGCGGTCTTTATGAACTGAGAAACACGAACTGGGAAGACACAATAGAATAGATTGTACCTTTATAAAGTGGAGTTGTAATCCAGTTTGTATGGAAAAAGAGAATGGAAGTTGTGGCCTAAACTCTACTGAGTTGCAGCAGCTAACACAATACAGCATAAGTGACATCCTTTCTCTCAAAGAGGCTCAAGGCTCATTGAGTCTGGCAATTCAATTACCCTCTCAACCCAGGAACAACCCTCCTCCCCTGTCCCTCTTCTACTCTGGAGCTCAGGTCTAATGGCAGAACAGCCAGAACAGCTACATTGTACATGGCCTGTAAATATCTAAAAAGCCTCAGGCTTAAGAGAACAAGAATCCCTGACCCTTTATGATTGCTATAGCCATTTCCCAACAAAACAAACCGCATACAATAGAGCTTTTAAATACCTGACAAAGTAATTCATTTTCAGTATACTGCTGTCTAAATAGTCTATATTAATAATGAATCATGTTTAAATAAATACCTGTGTGCAATACTGCTTACACAAGGATAAGGACAGGGAATTTATTGAACACAATCTTCTCTAAACAAGTAGAAGGCTAACCAGCTGAAGTGAGTTTCTTTAGTGGGCGATGAGAGATTTAGAAGCAGGACATGGACTTCAGTAAGTCTAGAAAATGTACCTGAATTTCTTGACCTCAAACACCTGAATGTTCTATTTTTCAACAATTTATTTTTTCTAGAAGCTACCATACATATTTATAAGCTTTTGGATTAAAAATTGAAGTTTATTTATAAGATGAAAAAAGCAAAAACAAATTTATTATATTGAAAACAATTTTCAATGACATGCAAAATATCCTTGATCATCTTAAGCAAGAACTTCAGTGACAATAATACAAAAATTTTCATCAAGCTGAATATTCAGACTGCTGAATGATAATATCTAACTTATTATTTCAAAAGAAGTTTAGCAAAATGTATAACAAAATGAAAAATTACTTACCAGTTCCATCAAAAACTTTCAAAATTATAAATGATACATTTGTGTTCAAAAGCACACCATTCTTGTCCTCTATCTGCTCTAAAAGCGTATGGTGCAGGTACCACCACAGCAGCAGAATGAAAGAGGGCAGAGGACACCACAGGAGCAGCCACGATAGTGGGCTCACACAGATTCTGCCAGGTCATGACTTCAGGTGAATCATTTCAACTTTTGGTACCTTCCCTTTCAACTTGCACCTTGTACCTATTGCTTGCTTGACAGAAAGCAAGGAGTTTCAAAACGCAGTACTGTAAAAACAGCAGTACATACCTCTAACTATAAAATGATTCCATTAATAAAGTAAACCAGAAGAATTTCCTATTATTTTCAGAATTTGTTACAAGAGATCTTTTCTAGCAAAGGCATCAGAAACTAATACATCAAAAGGAAAATTCAGCCCAGCAGATTGCAGCCATCAAGTCAAGGCTGGGTTCCCTCTATGCACTCTTAGTTTCCTTAAGTTGTTTGGGACACGAATTACAGGAGGCATAGCCACTGACATGGAGGCTACAAATACAGAATCACAGAATGGTTTGGGTTGGAAGAGGACCTTGAAGATCATCCTGTTCCAAACCCCCTGCCACAGGCACGCAGGAACTCTCTAGCCTTGCTTCTCAGTCCATGAATTCAGCTGTTTGCTAAGCATATCCCACTTGGGGTTTTACTCAGTTCTCATTTTTGGAACTTTATTCTTTTGGTTTGGTTTTCTGGCTGTTGGTTTTTAAAGTCAGCATTAGAGTTGTTGCAGAGAAATACTTCCACAATCATGCTATATAAGACTTCTGATAGGGTAAGGAGAGCATAAGACTCTATGTAAACTCACACTTGAAACTTAACAGAAGCAGTGCTGATTTAGGCACGCAATTTTCCATCCTAACATCTTAAACAGCAAAACCCGAATATCTGGCTTTTCAAAACTTCCTGTGTGTGAATGTTTCCTGCTGCCTACACAACCACCAGAGACCAACACGAGGTAAAAGCAGTTAATAAAGCTGTGCTATACCTTTTATAAATGGTTTCAGAGTGGATACAGAAGAAATGGTGAGGTAGCAATAGGGTCCAAAAAGACATGCTATGATGACATTTCAGTATCTAAGATACTTTGGGTTCTCCACAAAAGAAAAAAAAAAGTTATATCTCCTGAGAGAATAGTAGTAAGCTGCAATTCTTTTCTACAGCAGGATTTTCTGATAAAACACTGAGTGATCAGGTCACCTGCTCAGGACAAAACTAGTGTCTTACCAAGCATCTACAGCTTCCAAGAGGATTCAAAAGTCGTCATCAAACAACCCAAATTCTACAGGGTTGATCCACCTCACAGACCATCTGACAGGTTAAATCTGGTCATGTTAGAATCACTAAGCATGTACCTATTGGCTTCAGCAGGGAAAAGACTTTATTTCAAACCTTCAAGGCAGTTTACTATTATTATTCCAGTATAGCATTGCCACAACACAACTCTCAAAGATCTGCAGTCACCCCACTTTTATTGTGTCTGCTTTGTAACAGAAGCACAGAATTCAAAATGAATCAGTCATTAAAATTACTTACCCTTTCTGTCAAGTTACAAAGGGACATCATATTTTGGGGGTTGCCAGAGTCTTTAAGAGACCCACCAAATTTATTATACCAGAATGCTGCTGGTGTTAGTTGTTTTTCTGACATCTTCTGTTGCAGTCTTCAATCCATCTTCCCTGGTGCTTATTCCCAGCTTTACGTTTTGATAATCAGGCCCCTCTTCTTTCCTCAACAACATATCAACCCTATCCTACCCAAAGCGGTAACATAATGAATCCTCCATAAGAAAAGACCATCCTGGTAAAATACTTCCATAAAATTTGCTTTAGGTTTCGTAAACAAACTACAGCTAAATGATGAGCCAGAGAGCAGCAGTTTCATTACTGCCTTGTACCTTCTCTGCTCAGTTTACCTGTTTCATGATGCCTGAAGAAGTAATAGGCAGCAATATGCCACCAACTATACTGTGGTTGCAAACAGATGCCTACATTCATGAAAATAAATGCAGCAGTGACAGGATACAGATTATATAAGAAAACAGTCTATATGCATATACTGGGCATAATGCCAATTACTGCAAACCACACCAACTCATAGTTACATGATAAATGATACACACATTTTAATATCTCCTCTTATCCTAATGTTTCTTGTTAAGGTGCAGAATCTGCTGTTGTGTTCTCTGTACCACACACAGTTTAGTAAAAGCAATGTGGCTGTTCACTTGCACATGGAAGTGCTGCTGTTGCCCACACACTTCACTCAGCGTTACCTGTGTTGGCCCTTTCAACTGCACGTAAGAGTAAGAAATGTTAGAGCATAAAAAGCAGAGAGAGAATCTTTGTAGCACCATCAGAGGAGTATGAGTCTAGTTAGGCTCATACAGACATAAATCACATGGCAACTAATGATTCCAGATGGGAAGTAAGCTTTAAAAAACACTGGGCAACCAATACCAGTCATCTCTGGCCTATCCCTGACAGCCTAATTTATCTTGTCACATCAACTTTGCAGTAACCTTTATGTATTTCTATTTATGACCATTAAAAGTCCTTTGTAAACCACAATTCAGAATAATGTTTTTAAGATATCATTATAATCATCATGATCATTATGATCATCATATAGTAGCCTATTAAGAAAAGTAAAGGTACAGTACCTCCAAAGAGGGGGGTCCATTTAATCTTGTAGCATGTTATCAGCAGTCCTAGTGAGTGACTAGATTTGTATTATATAGAGCCTCTTACTATAAAGGACAAGATAATATTGCTTGAGATGATCATCTTTATACCAAATTTCTGCCCATAGGAAATTTCAACTATAATCACTTCCGAAAAAAAAAAGAAAACCACCAACCCCTCCCCTCACACACCTTTAATGAAAGGAGAAGTTTGTAACTGTAATACCCCAGGTAGCAGAAAGGTTAAATAATGACATTATAATGCTCGGGTTTTTGAATATTGTTGTATTTGAAAACCATCAAAACCAAAAACTTTATAGAAAAAGTGACATGAAGAAACAGATCTGCACTATACACTATCTGTACGGGCACAGAACAGAAGTAAAAATAATCAAAAATTAGCTGACTCAAACTTCAAAATGTCCGTTCCAAACACTTGGTTTTGAGGACTTTACCAAGATAAGCCTTGAAATGAAATCTCACCCACGAAACTGCAAGTAACTGCTGTTATCTCCTGCCATGTACAACTGCAAGCCCGACTTTACCTTGTTTGCAATACTTGTGATGAATGACTTGATGTCCAGATTAGTCGGGCAACTCTTCTGACAGGGGGCATCTGCACACTTTAAGCATCTAAAGGAATAAAAGAAAATGTGTCAAGGAGACACAGAACCCAAGGTGTTGCCAATAGCATGAGGTTTTCAAGTTAGCATGCTAAAAGATAATTCACAAAGCAATTATGCATAACACTTTCATAGAATTTCTATTTAAAAACTCAAAGCACCACATGATCATTATTGACTGCCATCAACACAGATTAGTTATGTTTTGTTGACTGTACTCTACAAAGGAAGGGAGAGGGTACTATTTACACACACACAGACTCCACCTGTTGAAATATTAGGAAACTGTCAAATTACATAGAGGTAATTTTTTCCCTGGAATCCATAATTGCTAAACTTCTGACCAGTTCATTTTCCTATTTGAAAAATATCTGTGCTGTGAATCTAAATTTATTAAATAAGTTCTGGAATTCTCATTATGAGTTAAATTCTCAATGCTAGAAAATCAGACATACAAAAACAACAGTATTTCCACAGAGAAATTAAGTACTTTTTACTGTGTGTCCAGAGAATAAGAGTAGCTGATAAATTTTCTAGTCACTTTCTATGAATTTCCTGTGATAAGTCTGTGACTTCTGAAAACAATTCAGTAGTCTTATACATACCCCCAACCAAAATCCCTAAGACCTTCTTCTTGTCATTTCTAATGACAAAACTTAACTGTATATGAAAACATCCTAAGTAATAAAGATTGATTTTCTGTTTCTGCAGAGTCATACATGGGGGTGTAATGATCTGGCTGCTTGCACAAGTCTGGAGGATTAAGTCCTCAGGACAATCTACACAATTTGCATTAAGCAAACCTAACAAAAAAAAGATAAAAGTCAGCTGAAGAAGTAAAATGGTTCTGTATTAAACACAAAGGTATTCGTACGCAGCTTTGGTTTTATAGACCAATGACTATCATAGGTCAAACGCCTCACACTACTTATCTCAAAAGGTTATTCCAGATGCTCTTTTGATACTGCTTTAGTAACGTACAGGATTAATACAAATTGTGGGTTTAACAATCTATGGAAAATGAAATGAAAGTTGGGTTTTATGTATTCTTTGAGTCCAGATACTTATCTAAGTTCCACAAGTCTAATTATTATTATTCAGGACTAGGTAACAACATTGACTGGCTGGGACAGAGTATGTTAAAACACAGAAAACCTGCAAGAGGCCAATGGACAAAGAAATGAAGAGCACTATAAAAGGAAGGACGCGACTGAAATACCTGCAGCAAAACACTGGTCTGACTTTGTCAACCACATACATCAGGGGTCTTTTGTTGTCATTTTTTCAATTAAGGGTGGAATATGAGAGAAGGGAAAGCTAGTTAAGTAAAAGATTAATTAGCCTTTCATCTTGATATTCATGAGCATCTAGCTGGGTATCACAGACACTATGGCACCAGCTAAATTTGAAGGCATAAGTGGTAGCGGCTGTTTGGATTTTCTTACAAGACTAGTCATGGAAAAGAGGTCCCAGAGAATATACTTAAAGTAAAGAGGTCTCCCAGACTGCAAAAGATGGGAAACCTGCAAAAGCTAAACCCAGGTTCAACATCACAATGACTTACCAGTTCAACTAGTTGGGATGTCAGAAAAGCATTGGCAGGTTTAGCTGTGGCAGGTGAACATAACACTGCCCAGCACTACCTGTGACAAGTACGTGTTAGAAGAGCCTTAACAAGCAAAGGTGGGACAGGGGGACCTCAAAAGGCTGTGGCCAGAACACTAGGTCAAGAGGATGGTTTTAGTATTCCAAGCAGACAAGAATTTCTCTTCTTTGAAAGAACGCAAAGTTCTAGCAGCAGAAGCCAGCAGAAAAGGAGATACGCTAGACAAAGTAAGACCACCATGAGGGCTCAGATGAGCAGTTTGCCTGTGTAGGCAGTAAGGAAATGACAGAACTCAAAAATCATGCAATTAAAAATGGCATCAATTCCATCACAACTTTTTATTCTTCACTTTCCCCAGTGTGGTTACCTTTAAAATACAACAGTCTTGTATTCAAAATCAAAGGAAGCACACTGAACATAAAATACATTCATTCTGTGGATTATATATAGAACAAGCTCATGTCAAAACTGACTAGAATGGCACCTGGCAGGATAAGCTGTGTACAGATTACTCTTTGAGGCTAGCAAGCATCTTTACCAAATTATTTCTCTTTTGATTTTTGAGCTGGTTCACAAATAACAGCTGTTGAAAATGTCAGCTACTGGGAGGGGCAGGTAATGAGAACTTGAATGTGAGCTTTGGGGAGGAGGGGAGGGTGCCATGAATATGCCAGTCCAGACTTTCTCTTATAATAATACCATCTTCCAGGCACTCTGCAGAGTAAAGTGCACCAGGCAACCATTAATCCCACTTATCACCATGACAGCTCAGTAATTACACTCCTGCTATAGCTAGGTACTGCAAGGTACTGTAGTCCTAATAAAACATCAAGCACTGTGCTGAATGCATGCTGGTGAGGTGTTTTATTAAACTTGGGGGGTTGATCATCAAGTGACATTAGTGTTGACCTATTTTTCTATCTGACAATAAATTATCCTTTGACCATACCATAACAGGTATTACAGAGTGCATTTACTGTACAAAAGAGCAAAGGTATTGCATTCTGGTGAACCAGGCAAAAAGCATAAATAAAGTAGTAGAGTCACAAACCAGAAAGTCATTACATAAATTGCTGGAAGTGATTGATCCTTTCAAAAATCACAGGCAAAATACCGTGCTTAAGGGAATACACCAACAATTACCATGAGCTTCTATTCCACATGCATATATCCCAATGGAGAAATATTAAGTATTACACTTCCTTCCTATTTCTTCAACTGTCCTCCCACCCTGTGAAATCTCACCTTCCATTTTACAAGGTTATTTCATTACTATGATTTTGGTTCAAGATATTTTAAATAACAAATCAGAAATTTAGATTAAATGTTTCTAATTTACCTGTTAGCTCCTAACAAATTAAATGAAGAGGTGCATGCTCACTACTAAAAAAGTCCCAAACAAACAACATTCTGGACTACACATGAACCTGTGCTAATCTGAAAATATGTATCTCAGCATTTCTTCATAAAAATATAGGAAAAATCCTACCAACTATCAGAAAACACCCTACATTATGAATTTTTCTCCCATTGTTCATGGAACAGCATCTCCTTTAGAAACGTATAGGCTGTTCTGAATCTTAAAAAATACCACGTTCACTTCACATGCATATTGATTTCCATATAAAAGGAAACTCCATAGTCTTTGCACTGCAAAAGAGAAAAGGAAGCCATAGCCAAGACTAATTTTCAGTTAATAGCTTTTGTTGTATAGTTGTTGAAATATTACGCAATTATTTTATGTTAAAGTTAAAATATCCAACCAACACTCTCATTTCTGGGTATAGACCAGCTCGTAACATACTTTTGCTTCTAATCAAAGAAGGGCAATTTAGTTGTATTGTTACCTAAAAATGCAGTGAACAATTGTCTATATAACTGGCAATAACATCACCTGAAGTGCAATCACATGAATGCTGAAAGGCTGGGGTGAAACACATAGTCTGGAGTAATATTTTCCACAACGAATTGTAGCTGATAACCCGTCAAATCTTCATGTATCACAAAACAGACCAAATAACCTTTATTATGGTTACTTTGGCAGAGGTTTGGAAGCAAATTGAATCCTAATTCATTTATTCCTAGGTTTCTGCTGGACATAAACAGTCATTTTGAAAAAAGGCTTCCAGCTCTACTATTTCTGGAAATCTCTAAAACTTTATCCAGTGCTCAGAGAAATAGCCCAGATAAACACATAACTGTCTCACACATTCATAATGATGTTCTGAGTGTACTTCCTGAGGCCTTGGTCAATTAATTTTAACAGAATGGTAGAGCTAATTGCACCCAATGAATAGGATGCCAGTTTGAACAGGAGACCCAACTTTGGTTAATCAAGGCTCTTCTTAGTTCCAAGTCTCTTGCACCACTCTAAACACTGACTTGGGGACAGTAAGCACTGAAATAAGAAAGCTGCATGTCAGGAAGAAATTAATCTAATATTTCCAAATAAATCCAAATCCCAAGTTGAATGCCCATTGCCTTTGATAGCAGAAGTGAAGAGCATTACATAGATTTTCCTCTTGAGGTTCAATCCTTTAATTACTTATGGCTAATCCTGTAGAATTCAGGCTTTCTTCTCCCCATTTGGTCTTGCTTCTTGCTGTACTGAAACAGGGTCAAGGACACACCTAAACAGAGATTTGGACATATATAGACTCATTTTAAAAAGGTAAGAGACATCAGGATAAAGATCCACTACTTAAATGGTAAGCCATTGGTAAAAACCTACAGTTGGCAACTGTTAAAAAAAAAAAGACACTGCCATTATTTTCCTAATTAAAAACAAATAAACAAAGAAAACCCCAGACACCCAAAACTAACATTCACAGAGAAAAATCCCACATCCTTTTGTCTTCATGTTCATTGCATTTCACAATGGATAAAAGAGGAGAAAAGAATTATAAAGCAACAGGGAGGTGTTTTGCCAGCTTTAAACACCAAAACACCATAACAGTTGATATATGGGTTTGACAAGTAGCAAAGACAAATGATACTTAAGGAACATTCAAATTCAAGAAACAGAAAAAGGAACTCTCACAATGAAGGCCAAGAACTCTGTTGTGTATGTGCAACGTGGCAAAAATAACAAAATCTTAAATTAGAATCACCTAAAAAAACAAATTTGGGCTATAGGAAAAACAAATCTAATTGCCAAGAAACACCTCTCAACAAAGGGCACCAGAAACTGTACAAAACGCAGCAATACAGACAAGTAGATATCCTGGTCCTGGATATGTAATACTGAGTGAAAGGCAGCAATCTTTTAGGTTATATTGCAAAATGACATGTGAAAAATTCTGTTTGTGAGAAATGCCCAGCCTGTTAGCAATGCACAGGAGCCGTACAAAACAAAACATTCAGTATCATGTAAACTGGCAATACTGGCTCATATCTAAAGAAAGAAGGAAAGACTCCCACAGACTCCCACATTGTCGCTGTTGCCTTTTCAGTCACCTGGAAGCCTTGTAAGCCTTCTGCAGATCCATAAAAAATAGCACTACTTCTCTGTCATTAAGTTCACATGACCAAAGGAAGCAAATTTTAAATAGAGGCACTCTACAGGATTAGAGACAGACATGACATTGCAGCTGGCAGTTCCAGGACGTGTAAGGGAGGTGCTTTTTATCGAAAAGAAGAAATGATCAGAGTTGAAAGTTAGTCTTCAGACACAAAAACCTCCTACCCTAGTGCAGAATAATGGCACTTACAGACAAGGTTATTTTTGGATACTTAAGAGATAGTGAATCATATGGACATAGGCCCCAAATCATTCTATTCATCAATGCCTCATCTTTCTCTTTTCTTCTTTGGCTCTCTGCACAGCCATAATTCTTTTCTCATCTACTTTTGAATCCCCTTTGAGTGCAGGAACTCTCCTCTCCTCTTCACTTCTGCTTGGCTGTCTTCCTGCTTTCGGTAGTCCTTTTCCCCCATTCATCTGAAACTTTTGCACTTCTCTGTCCTATAACTTTTTATCATCTTTCATCATAACTTCATTTTAATGGACAATGTTGAAAACATAACAAATGAAGCCAGTGTCTGCCATCAGGTATCTATGACAATGGTGTAGCAGAGTGTGCACCACTTTGCAGTCCATCTTCTGAGTTTTTGCCAACTACCATCTAGCCCTTCAGAAACCTCCATTTCTGCACTTAAACTGACATTGCCTAACACCATCTCTTCTGCATACTCTGGGCAGTGCTATCTTGGTCTGTCATCAGACACACAAATGGAGGCCAGCAGAGGAAAAGTAGGTTGGGGAGATTTCCTCTTAACCCCTTGCTGAGCAGTAGGAACACTGCACCACAGGGAGCAGCCTGCTCCAAGTCAGTTCATGGGAAGTTATATTCTCCTTAAATTCCTCCTGTCATTTTACTGCGACACAAATTTTTCACCGATCATTCTGCAATATAACCTAGAAGATTGCTGCCTTTCACCCACTTCATTTATATAACTTGTATATCATTACTTTAATCATATTTCTCCAATTTGTAATGGTGCTGAATAAAACTGTTATATAAATTGGAGTGATTAAAAATAGAAAACACAGTTCAGCTTACAGAATACTGTAGCACAAAGCACCTATATTAGCTGATGCCATATCAGAAAAACTGCACCATCCTTTTGACATATTAGAAATCAAAACTTTTTTTTATATAGATGATGAAAATCATTTTAACCATCCTATGCTTTCTCATAGACTCAATCCATGAGGAAACAGGTCAAATAAATAGTAACCATTTCTATTAGTAACTTTGTTAAATGCAGTTTGTACCAAATCAATATCATTACTAAAAATATATTTATTTTAACATCACCAGACACCTTTCAGTAGTTCCTTCATTCCCACATAGACTACCTCTTCTATGGAGTTTTGCTAGGGCAATTTATTTACAGCATCTTTAAATCTATGCTTTGTTTTTACAACACATTTGTCACGGAGTGCTGTACAATATTCAGAATTCTTCGGCATCAAAACCAAAGTTATGCTAATGTCTCAGAATTAGATATTGCTGTGGTGCAGGATATAATGCTCTCAGACTGTACAAAGGCATGAAGTCCAGTGAAGAGATGTATTTCCTCTTCCTCTTTGGTGGTATGTCTTAAACAGGATATGCCAACCATACAGCTCCTAACAAGTGTGTGCAGAGTCAAGTCCCACACAGCTCTCCTGCCTCAAACCTATCCATGTGCTTTTAACTACAGGAATTATCCCACCTCAGCCTCTATAAGTTAAGACACAACTGAACCTCTGAATTCTTCATTTAAATGTTATCTCCCATTTTTACGTATTTGCTTCCAACCTTTTAAAAAAAAAATCCTCTATGGATGACTCAACTGTCTTACTTGGTTGCAAACATTTCCAGCTAGCCTTAGGAAGTTTAAAACAATCCTAATAAGAGCTCTGTAAAAAACTACAGGATTTACATAACGTTATATAATACACTGAATCTTACCAGATGTGTTTAAACTTAGAAATCAACAAATCTGATCCTTGATTTTCTATTTGGAAATACTCCATTGGAATTCAAAATCAAGTATGGGTACTGTAATTGTCCCTCACATCTTAGACCTATTCCATAGTCTAACTGCTCCCAACAAGTGCTTGGCTAATAAGTCACCATTGCTCCCTGAAAAATGATTTTGTAAACCCCTTCCAGCAGGACTTAGTACATAAATACTAAGACTGCTGCTTTGTACAATGAAAGAAAAAGGTACTTAGGAATCTGGGTCTTTGAATTTAGTTATTTAAAATTAATACAGGAGGAAATAAAGTTGAATTCAGCAATGTACAAAAGCATTTTCAGAAGAAAAGGTTACTTAGCTAGAGTTTCATTTTCAGGTTTATCTTTTTACCCAACACCACTGACCAAACGCATGAACACTTAGGGAAAAGCAGACACTGCAACTCAAAATCTGTACCAAAGAATCTGAGGGTTACCTTTACCTGTACATAAGAAATCCATTCTATTATCTGGACAGCCATCTATTTTTCATGCTTCAAACAGACCTGTACCTTCTGAGTAAAGGCTGCATTGAGTAGACTATTTTATCACAGAATGATCTGAGCTGGAAGAAACGCAGAGGATCACCAAGTCAAACCTCTTAAGTGAATGGTCCACACGAGGCCAACTGACATCATCTCTTTATCCCATTCACTTCAAATAAAATTTTTTTCAGTTCTGAAGTACAAAAATTTGAAATAGTAGAGATTTACAGCACTATTAATTCTAAGCATGGTCCCCTTTTTCTTGTTTCATAGTAAGCATTATGAAATTGCTGTGTTTTCAACAGTATTAATCAACATTCAAAATGCATTAAACTGTCCCAGAAAAACTGCCTAGTTAAAAGTTTTATTGTTGCCAAAAACATATTTTTATTTAAATCTTAGAGTTTTTTGAGTTACAAAAGCCAAATACTTAGAAGTCAATCTGCAACTTCTCTGTTAACACTGATTAAATTTCACACCACATATTAATTAGCATTTTCTCAACATCATAGGACCACAATATAGTTTCTTGTTTATGACAATAAACTTGATAGCACCCGTACTATTCCAGTAGTGAAGAAGACACACAAGAAACCCACTTGTTGATAAAACACTAACACTCCCTATTTAGAACTCAGTCTGTGCTCTTCAAGTCCGTGAGAGCAGCACTTTACCTGCCAAACCAGCCACTTGTGGCCCAGCCACACCTCGCCTTATGGAGCTTTTTAAACGGGTACATTTATGTTCACCACAGCAGTGATCCCTTTCACGTAAGAGACAGCTGTTACACGATGTTCAATATCCTTTTAATCCTCTATAGACCGTAGACAGAAAGGTTGACAGAACTGACAGTTTTTATTATGGCTTGTCCTGTACACAATAATCTTCTTTTGCCTGGACTATTCTCCCAGAAGTGTTTCAGATTTTTTTTACTTATATCAAGGATCATTTCTAGGTTTTTTAAGAGATGAGAAATTATTTTTATGTGGCTTGTTTCCTGTTCTGTCTAAATTACCTTTCCAAAATATGAAACACCTGTTGTCTGTTTATCTTAATGTCAGTGAAACTTCTTTGGGTTCACTTCAGGAAAGATACACTTTACGTATTTAGTCAAAGATGTTTTTCTCCCAAAATGCCTTCATCATCTCTGCACATCTTACAAATGCCACTCTGTTCAATATATCATTAATACCAGGAGCACACATCTACCTTTTATTTGCACTGAAAACATGGATTAAAGTTTAGAATAACATATATAAACAATCTATGATACAGTATGACCTAACTAAAATGCATTAATCAAAAATTTAAGAAAATGTTCTCAAAACCCACAAACCCTGAAGAAATGGATTTCCTCCCTACAGCACCACAATCTGTCTTGCAATTTAGGCATGCCAGCAATTCTACCACAATTAAGAGAAGAGTGATTTAAACAAAGAACTTTTGTGGAGAACTAGTCTTGGGAAAGGCAGTAACAGCATAATACGCTAAAGCTTTCCTTTTTAGGATCTGAGCACCAAAATATTCCCCGGTTCTCTTTTCCATCGTTCTGCAATTATCCACAGATTTGATCGAATGCTGATCTAGAACCCTGTCAGGCTGCACTTGCTTTCTGCACACAATGCATTCCCACCAGTTCCAAACTCATGATGCTATTAGCAAATAGTAGGAATGTGGGAGAAAGAGAGAAAAGAGGGCAAAAGACCAGGAGGGTTTTTTAGCTTTGCTATCAGTGTCACCTGAACATTTGACCCCAAACTGGACATACTCTGGAAACAGGCAAAAGCACAAATTAAGTCACTGAATTTCAAATTAAAAGTAAAAACTTCAAAGGTTCTAATTGCTCTTCTTTTCAGATTTGCAGAAACAGAAAACAAATATCAGTTTTGGCTGCTACTACAGTTTAGAACTCCAGAGAAAATTAAGAGTTCAGTCACCTTTCCACAGTGAACCTGATAAAAGATGCTTCTTCCAACAGAGGAGACAGGTCACTGACCCCAGCTGACCACCTTTTTCCAAGTTTTAAACTCGGAAAAAAAGCCAGAGTTTCCTTAGTAAATAAAGCTCAGTCGTTCCAGACAGTGAACACTCCAGTTCATTATAAGGCTGCTTACCTGTGCCGTATTTTAATATATGCAGTCCCCAGTGGGACTCAGACCATTCAATTACTTACAATGAAAACGTTTAAGCAATTTCTTAAGCCAGCCTCATGCAAGTCTTCCAGAAGTGAGTTCCCAGCATTCCAGGGTCCTCACTCTTCCTCACCTTAAAATTGCTGCAGCTACATATTTGAGAACCATGTGCCACACTACTCCTGTCTTTTCCCTGGGAGGAAATACTGGTTTGACAACTGAGAATTCAGCAGAGGATTCTAAGATTTAATATTTTGTCTAGAAATTGCATGTGTACAAGGACTGTCTTTCATCCACTTTTTCAAATGAAGAGGTTTGTCTGAGACACCTTAATAAGTGATACTGTAACTTGTTAATATGCTCAGTCATCACGACCCAGAAAAAAGGAAATACATCTGCTATTTCAGTTCTGATTTTCTATGCTGCAAATAATTTATACATTTTTTTAGTCATAAGAAAATAATGTTACTCTGTTTATAATATATAATCATCTTTCTAAAAAGGTGGCATTTTCTTGCATACTTTGAAGTTTAAGATAGTTATTTGGCTTTGCTTTTCTACCTTAAATTTACTAAAAAAATAAAGATTCAAAACCAGTATCCCCTCAGCAAATGAAAAGAGTTTTATGACACAATTACAGAAATCACAGAGGGAAACTGGAGAGGTCTGCACAGAGCAAAGACAAACCTTGAACAAATTACACTAAGAATATTTCTATCTTGAGTTTAAAGATATAAGTAACATTTCAACAGTAGATAGTTGAAAATTCAGTCTTAATTGTTTGCAAAAGGGAAATACATTAACCCATTAAGAATAAATGGCAGGTCTTGTATGTGCTATACCCAGACTTTGCTATAATCACCTTTACTGAGAAAAATTTTATAACATTCGCACATTCACAGTATGATAATGTGAATAAATAAATAGCTGAAAGTTACTGTTCAGACTTCATATTATGTGAAACCAATACATAATTTAAATATCACTTTACCCCCACCAAAAAAAACAAACCCAAACCAACACAAAGCATTAAAACCCCCCCATCAAACAAATAAAACAAAACAAACAAAAAAAATCATATGGAGAGAGCTTTTCTGTAGATCACCAAATAAATTTAACACCTGACCCCTTTGGTAGCAAGGCTGCCTCACAGATGCACCCCTCTGTATAGTTGTACCTTACCCCAGTTTCATTCATCCAGTGTAGAAATCCCCTACATACAAATCTCCATGCAAACTACTTAATTGGAGAGAGCTGTTCAAGCTTTACAGTTTCACCAAGCTACATGGACACAAGGCTGGAATAGATGACCCAACAGGTTCACACTATCTTTGCAATTTCTCCTAGTATGCTGAATAATGGCCTTTTAAAATGGCAAATTTATGTCTGCTTATCTATCTACAGTTGAGGTTTCCCACAGCAATAAACAGACTCTAAAAATTTAAGAGTTCATGTCTCTCAAGTTATTTAGGATTACAAGAGTAACACAAGTATTTATTTTCCTTATAAATTAAATCCTTACTTTTAGCCTTTTACCAGGCACCCCAAAATTAGTATAAATAAAAAGGACTGTAGTTAAAATAACAGTAACCAAAGGACCTAAAATATGATAAATACACAAGGATTTTTCAAATACAACCACATGAAAATCTTTTAAAAACAGTTTGATTTCTAAGCACTACAGCACAGCCTTTTAGGTCAATGAATATTGGCAAAGAAAACTCCATCTACTAGCTAAACATAGAAAAGACTGTGGACTCTCAATGTCAAGAAGGCCGGGGGGGTGCAACTAGAGAATAATCAGTGTTTGCAAAAATAGGACAAATATTTGTTGCTAAAAGGAAGGCACAAAAATCTTGCATTTTAGGTTTTACCTTTACAAGCTAAGCAGAAAGAATTTTCACATCCTTTTAAGAAGATTATATAAAAGACAAAGTATTTGTCACATTTCCTCCCATATTGAAGTTAATGGCATAAGAATGAATACATTTTCTGTGATGGTTCAGCAGTTAAGTGCTGTCTGGAAAATATTAAAAGAAATGGGGTTTTTTTCAGAGAAACACAGCTTTAAGAAATTTTAGGATGCATTAAAAAAAAACATTAATCTGTTGGTTCACCATAGTTTGATAGATCACTTGTTCTTGAATTTGTGGCATTGTTCTTCTTTGTACATGCTCAAATTGTTAGACCTACATCAAATACAGCAATCCCAGGACTGTAAATGTAGTGTGGCTGAAAAAGCACACTTTTCCCATTTCCCAAAGGCACTGCATTTTCAAAAACCTGCTGGAAGGATTTAAATATTCTCTTTTGGTAGGTAGTTTCGCTTGCTACAAACGAGCAGATGTCTGCCTTTTGGCAATTCTTTTTCATGCAGTTATTTGAAAACAATTACAGAAAAATATTAAAATTTATATATAAAAAAATACTCCACAAAGATCTGCATTTCTCAGACTAGTCACACAGACATGTCAGAAAGCCTAGGAATCAGTACCAAAAATGCTTCTTCTTTTCCACCCTCCATTAGTAGCTCCTCTACACAAAATCACACAGAGCACACATTAGCAACTTCCCAACTGTTCCTGCATCCCAGACTTAGACACTCTGATTTTAGCATTGCTCCTTCTAACCCAGAAGCATTAGGGTTTAACGAATGCATCCGATAACTTTCAGAGTTTCACACCTCAGGATTTGTAGGATACTCTGATGCAGTCTATGATATCAACACAATCACAAGTATAGCTTACTTACCAGTGACTCTCTGCCTTAACAGTGAGGGCTGCCAATTGTTTTCTTTACTCCAGGTGAATGCCCAAGTCTGCTGTCTGCAAACTCAGACAGCTCTTATTAAATTTCTCGGCAGTAAGAATCCTGAAGCTCTCTACCCATGCCCACAAATTAAGCCTACAAGAAAACCTCCTTGACAGCTACTACTGTCAGGCTGCTCCATGCCTGCATCCCTGGCTCCAGGAAGTCAGCAGGCAAGCCTACCTATTGCTCCCCCTGTCCTTGGCCAGGACCTGATCACAGCAGAATATATTCCAATTTGGGGTTACTGTAGACCGGTAAGAGTTTTGATTTTGAATGATGCTGCTGCTTTATCAGATTCCTTTCTGTCAGGACTTGCCTGGTTAGCAAGCAGTTATCTCACTTGCATGAAGGTATCTTGATATTGGCTTCCCAATTTTAAGCAGGGGAAGGAAAGATCCTTTATGTTAGAATCGCACCCCAAGCTCATTTCAGGTATATTCACGGGCCGTACTTTCTATGATGGGCTGGATGGTGTTAAACATTGTTCAGTCAAGAAAGGCTCCTAAAGATACTAGAACTACACAGGTTTCATCTTCAGCCTCTGAGTCTGACTGAAGTCAGTTCAGTAAAGAGTATCAATATGAATTCAAACCAGTACTTGGGTTTTTGTTGTGCTGCCAATATGTGTTCAAGCATGTAACACGAAGCAATGAAACAGAGGACAACAAATGTAACTAAAGAGTGTTTTGTCACTTCTAATTTAGTCAATGCAATTTTTTTTCTTTTACAAGTCTAGAATAGCAGAAAGAGAGAATTATCCACTCTTTAATTTCCCATTTCACTAAGGATGTGAAATGTACTACTAGTTGTTTTGTGGCTGGAAACAATTTATTGGAAATAGCCTCTACTCATTGTTTCCTACACTGAAGCAATTTTTTGCGTAACCAGATAGGATATTTTTTCAATCATAAGAGGTCTGTCTTTCTGGAAATGAAGACAGGAATGAAGAATAGTAAAGGCTCTGCCTTTCCTTCATTCCTTCACTTCCTTATCCATGACCAGCCTCTTCAGCCCCTTCAAAGAGCAGGAGCTTTGCAGAGAAACAGCAGTTTGACAGTTAGCACTCAAAAAGAAAAATTTAAAAAAAAATCAATTCCCAAAATGCAAAAAACAATTCAAATCAGAGTAATTAAGAACAGAGTTTCTGACAGTATTTTGGAAGAGCTATCTACAAATCCATTTTGGTGCTTTACACACTCTAACATCCAGCAACCTAAGTTACACTATTTTGTGCTTATATAACATGACCATGCAAAGATCTGTCCTCAATTCAAAACAAAAGCAATTGAAATATGCACATTATATTATGTAAGGCAATATAACCCTCTCAGTTTTCAGCAAAGAGGAAGGAGTGACAGTGCTCTGGAAAAATGCTCTACCCGATAGCTCAGCGTGATCTTTGCTACAATGCACTTGAATATGTTTACTAGCACTGTGCAAGACGATGTACTAGCACAAACAGTGAACATTGGACCACAAATGTCAAAACAGACTACGAACATTATGTGATACATTATTCTTTTTTTCTTGTGTTTCTTTGCTTGCTAATTCGCACGATTCAGTAATTCGCGTCTCCCTATCATTAGTGCAAATTAGTAATTTTCTAGCACATAGTTAAAAATACACATTAAATTTATACTATATGTTGCATGTTTGCTGCCTTTGTGAAGATAAAAAATGTTACATGGTCAAACGAAATTCTTGGGTGATTATTTTGAACCTGAAAATAGCTCTACACAACCTCCTGACATACTTCGCAACATCAGCCTGGTGGGAGTATATCACTCACGAGCATTTTTCTGCTTAGCATGAAAATATAAAGCTATTTTTTCTGAATAGCTCCTGATAGCACTACCTATTCATGTATTTTAAACTGAAGTAATTTCTTCACTGGATGAATCCTATTACTGCCACACCAGTAACATTATACCTGCGCTAATCCTTGTCTAACACACACTTTTCCCATAGTATAAGCCTAAGTCACTGTGTAGAGATAAATCTCAAATAGAGGCAGGTTCCATGAAAAAATTTAAACATCATATTTTGGTTTTAGATTCAGCCAAATAATCATTCAACTACAGCTCACAGTATTGCTTTGTACTATCATTTTTGAAGGAACAAGGGTTTTTCTTAATTCATCTACTCATTACTATGGTATGTGTACTATTTACACAATACACACACTACAAATACTATTATGAACGCTTTAGCTAAGTTTTATGTTCCAAAGAACAAACAAACCAGACTTACTTTCAGATGTTGTGATTTAGTGTTACCTTTCCATTAAGACAAAAAATTAACGAGTTCCAGCATTTTCAATATTCGTACAAAATATGCAACATAAGGTGTGGGACATAACCCAACTCAACCAGAAGAGCTGAAATTAGTTTAGTCGTCAGCCATGAATTATGTGTGACAAATGCCCTCAAGTATTCCATCTTTTTACACAGTCAGTTCATAATGGCTCTTGCTAGTATCTATTAAATATTTTATGAATTTATCATGAATATAAAGTATGACATTACCACTTTATTCTTGGAGAAATAAGAGATTAAATTACTGACACACCATATCCAGGGGTGAGGAAATAGAAGCGGGAAAAATGTCGATTAAGAAAAAGAAAACAAAAACCCAACAGTAGCGAGCATTAAGTAAACACAAACACCTTGCTAGGCCAAGTTCTTCACACCAAACCTATTCCAAGTGGCCAAGTGTTTCAAAATGCTACAGATGCCAATTCTGGGACCAATACTTCCAGCAGAGAAACCTACAGTTCTGCTGTAAACATACTAATATTAATTTGCTGATTTTCAGAATGCCACTTTTTCATTTTAAATGAAAACAGGTATTTGAGTCATATTCCAAAATGCAAATATTTAAATTTGCATTGTGTTTTATGAACATGTACGCTGTATTGTACTAAATCATTGTTTTGGTACACCTTGGGTTATGTAACAACCTTACTTCTAAATACTCTTTTAACACAACTGGCCTGAATTTTTTTGCCCAGCTACAAATTGCTATTCCTTTAATAGAAACCAGCAACATTTCTTTTGCGGGCTCAGAACCCAGCCTTACACCATAAACCTAAAAATAGGTGACACAACTTTTACCTCACTAAACAAGAGACAAAAGTGCAGATACCTGAACTAAGTATCATGAATCAATGAGCCATTTTTCTAAAATATTATTTTGTAAACCATGACTTCTTGCTAACATAAAACTTAGCTGCACTGTGACTCCTGTGATTAGTGTTCATTCTGAAAGTGGTCTGTTACAGTTTTGAATGCAGAAAAGTAGTTCCTTAGAGTATAAGGATCTTTGAGTTGTTCTGAGACATCTCAGCAGTCCTAAGAATATAACTGACTCTCAGTGTGTTGCCCAACCCTTAGCATTGTTCAGATCTGCCATCCTTGGGGAAGTGGACCAGGCAAAAGCAAAGCCGTAACCCCTCAATTTGCATTTGGAAGTAGTAAAGCTAGGTCAGTTCCCATAACCATATGTGAAAGAATTAACTCTGTCCATTTCTTATTCTGACAGTAAATTTAGGCTCAGCATAATGTTGAGACATTTTCTGTTTGCCCACAGAGACTGTGAAGTGTCCATCCTTGGAGGTATTCAAAACCTGGCTGGACACAGCTCAGAGCAACCTGCTCTAGTCAACACTGTTCTGAGTAAGAGGATTGGACTAGACAACCTCCCTACATCCCTTCCAATCTCAGTCAGGGACTCTGATACTACAAGAGAGAACTAAACCATCTGCCTGAAGGTCATTTATCCCTGCTTGCCCTCCCAGGGTCCCCAGAGCTTTGCTAACCCCCACCAACACTGAACTCAGACAAGGCAAGTCCACACCTGTACAAGAGACTGGGTTTATCTGCCCACATTTACTCGGGCAGTCGCCCTCAACAAAGTACCCAAGCTTCTCTCACTCTTGGTTTGTATTCCTCTCCCCATCAAAGATATAAGGCAAAGAAGTACTTCACTTTTGACAACAAAGGACTAAGGTACAGAAAACTTCAGCAATTTTCAGCAACCTGCAACACAGAAACCACTTGCATTCCAACCTTCAACGCAACACCAGAACCACCAAGTTGTCCCTCATTCCTGGGTGCTCTACTGGACCATCAAATTAGATGATATTGTCGTTCTTAAGTTAACAAAAGCTTTCTGAACACTGTTATTTAAAAGTTACAGTGATCAAGAGAATAACTCCCAATCTGTTGCTTCAAGCAAACAAAATCACGATCCCAGGAAGTCAATGAGAAGTCTGTCTTTAACTTTAGTGTACCCCAAGGTGAAGTTATAGCAACATTTTTGCTACTTTTACTTGTATTTGTTCTGAAGACTGAAGGCAATTCAGGAGTTACGTGGAATTTAGGCTGTCACGAAATATCAGCAAGACTGTTGAGTGTCAGATGAAGAATTCTTGTCACACACATTAATATGACAGTAAAAAAGAAGAGTTTTATTTTGAGATTGCTGTTGAAGTTGGAGGCCTATTGATTAGACATTTTTAAAGGAAAAATAACCTGTAAACAGAACCAGTACATTTAGAAGCCAAGAGATTCAGTGCCTTAAAGACATTTTTAAAATCTCCTTTGATAAAAGAAAATGCCATAATAAATAATGTCATGTTACATCACCTTTTTTTTTCATATCATACATTTGTGAATGAACACTGACTAGAGCACTGAGGCAATTGTATGGATTTTAACACTTGCATGAGAATGAACTGAATACACTTATTAAAAAAACTCTACATTTATGCATGTCAAAAGAAACTGTTGTTTTCCAGTATAAAATCTCATAGTATAGAATATATATATTTTTAAATTCTGTTAGAAAGAGATGAAATCTCAACAGTAAAGATCAGCATTATACCACATAATAAAATATTTTTTCTATTTAGGGTGACAGAGGTGTAATTTGTGAGACATTTCAAGTCTATAAATTTTGCTTTTTTACTGTTCACAGAGGTCTTATGGCCAGCACTGCTACAATTCCCTGAAAATTTTTGAAGATATGCCAAATTCCTGTTAGTATTAAAATAAATTCATGTGTAGTATTTTACACTTTCAGAAATGTAAGTAGTCTTATTTGTATGGTTCTTTAAACAAAAAGCACCGAGTAAGTTTAAAATTACTGGTAATGAGGAAAGACTGGATATCTGTACACATTCACAATATTCAGTTCACTTTACATTATTCCTCACCACATCTAAGTACAGCAGTAATTACTGCAATAAAGAATATACTCTTGCAATAATGAGAAATCCTAGACAGAACTTTCTAGAGTGTCTCTCCCTTAATGATTCTCTGATCAGCTTGCAATAGCAGTCATACAGGGAGTATCTAGTAGGTTCTGCATTCATTTCATGAAGAAAATAAGGTGTAATTTAGAATGTGTACATACTGCATCATAACATTAAATAATCGTTTTATTTTACATCTAAGTTCTGGAGTTGGGTGTTTTGGGATTGTTTTTAAAGAAAAAAAAAAACCTGAAGATTAATGCAGGTTAACAGACTACATTCAAAACACACTGAACAAAACAGTGATCTGCACACTGTGATCACCACATGGAATAAAATTACTTAACCTGCTCAAGTATGCCACCAAACATATCAGAAACAGTATTAAAATGAAGCTGTCATCTTTTTCAGTTAAATAGGAATCCAAACAATATTCACAGTTTTTTTCTAGAGAGTAACACAAATCAAATGTTTTCCAGCTGTATGAAACACTTTGAAGACATATTCTGAATGCTAGACTCTCACTGCTTGTCTGAATTTGATGTTCGGTAACTTTCTTACTACACTGCTGTCTCTCGGTAGTCACTACACACTGTAATAAAAGAAATAAGGATCCCTCGTGTTAATAAAATACAGTATGTCTGAAGAGAGCAAGCATGTGCACATGTGTTTAAAACAGAACGCAGAAATCAAATGTTTTATTTGTATTGGGACTGGCACAAATAACTAGCTAACAAAAGCATTAGTGCTATCCCGAGGCCACAGTCTGTAAATAAACAACTTTGAAAAGAAACTATTCTGAAGGAAACCTCCACTCTCACCTGTCATATAAAGCATCCGTCTGATGCACACTTAGTGAAACTGAAGTTTGACTATGGTATCTAATAGTGCTATTGAATGATTCCAAAGGTATTCAATAAAAGGGAACTTGTTAGAAGGAAACAAGACCCTTCCACCTACTCAGACTTCCAAATTCCTTCAAAACACTTTAGCAATCTCTAAATTAAGCCATCTGTAATATAAAGACAGGCTCAGGGGTGATAGACCTCAAAGTTCCCCTATTTTTAGCCAGCACATTAAACAAATCTTCTGGACAGAACTACACTGCCAAAAAGCAACTAAACTCCAGAGCAAAAGCCCTCCTGTCTCTAACAATCAGACCCTTCTGAAAGTGCCTTTTAGTGCTACAACTTCCAAGGTACTTCCAGCCTACAGGCAGCCAAGCCAGGTGACAGGAAGTTTTTTAAACTGAGTGAGCTGCAAAGTCTGTGTTTTAATGAAACTGCACTAAGAGAGGGTAAAGTCTCCAAGAATGTCCTTATGAAGAGTAGTGTGAGGCTTCTACAGTAGGGAAGCCTCAAATTACATGACATTATATGTAGCCCAGAAGAAATGAAAGAAGCTAAATTTTCTGTACTTTTTGAACTGTTCCTAACATCAGCAGCTACATTATAAACTAAAACTTTGACTTATATCCTGGTTGAAAAACAAACAAACAAACAAACCAACCCAACAAACCAACACATTCTTTTGATCTACAATACATAATGTAAGCCTGCCTTCTCTTAATATTTTTTATCACCTTTTAACATATCAACCCTAGTGTAAACAAAAAATTAGAAGAATGAACACAACAGAAAGTTCTTTCCAGCTTTCCCCTGCTCCAGAAAAAGCCTGGTGACACAGAGGATGCTTATAGGTTGCTCTGAAGGTCACCAAATCCAAGCCATGGCAGACCCAGGAGTCACATGAGCAGCTTTTCACTTGAACAATGGTCCCCTACCTTGACTGCCCAGCACAACAGCAGTGCTGTACTACCACATTCCGAAGAGCAGCATCAGCCTACCAGCTAATTACAAATCACTGGTGCTTATAAATCTCTCCAAAATAGGTACATGCACATCTTAAATGCTGTCCAAAACCAGGCAAATACTTATATTGATAAGTGGCATGCAGGCACATCCTGCATGAGTTTCTAAGAAGTTTGCAGGAGACCGATGTAATTATTCCCCCTTTCACAAATCGAGTAGGTAATACATAGATTTTACCACTAGGCATTTATCAAGAATCACTATCAAGAACAAAGAACAAGGAAATATAAAAACCAGAATATTCCCAGGTATAAGTCACAGTTAGAAGGATGAAATGAAAGCTTCTGCCAGTTAACAGAAGACACAGACAGAGTAGGACTCTGTAACCCTCAGTACCAAAAATACATTAAGTGACTTAAGAAAAGTTCCTCCCAAAAGTGGTTCTCTTAAAACCTAAAACTAGGCTTGCCTGGAAATATGTCTACCACAAAATGCTACCAGGAAGATTTGGAAGCTGGACAGCTGTTTACGTCCAACTGTCTACACCTTTCATATCCTTAGTACATCTTAGGTGGGGAAGGAATTGCCAGCATGCAATTTTTCCACAGCCAGTCCTCACAAACCTCACCTGCATCCTACCCTACCATAGCTAGACTTGCATTTCTACGTCAGTTACACATAAGGTTCATCCTCCTTCAGCCATTTTTCCAGAATCAAATGTTGGTGCTTCAGCCGCTGCTACACAAAGTAGCGTATGAAACTTTGCCACAGAGTACAAAAAATACACATCACTTACAACAATGAGTAAAGAGATGCTTTCCAGATCTTCCAAAATGAGAACCATGTTTATTGCTCACAGAGGACTGGAGCAGACCATGCATGCATTGTAATGTCCATCCAGCAGGCAAGTTACAGCCTACAGGTTTGTTTACTCTATGCAGTATTAAATTATATGTATCTGGATTGTAAAGTGAATGCTGCAGTCCCCATATGTATATCTAATTCTAGTGTATAATAGTTTAATCCTAATATTTTTATTTTTCAAAGTATGACTGCATTCAACAGTTTGACTATATTAAAAAAACAAGTCAAGGGTTCCTACCAGTAGAAGAAACAGTTTCTTTATTTTAGAACACAGAAGGAGGAGGAGGAGGAAAAAAGCTATCAGTAACATGAAATGTCATTTGCATAGTGCACAAGTACTTTGGATTAATTACTGCTAAGGTGGTTAGACTATTCAAGTTTTAATCAACCGAACCCTACTCTGGTGCAGATGCTAACATCTGTAAAAGTTTTACCTCCTTCAGGCATTACAGCACCTGGAGAAGCCACAGGGAAGGTAACATGGAGTCTTCTTGACATTACTGCAGCAGCTGTCAACTCAGGAGGAGGCATATTCTGACTTGCACCAGACAGCAGCATTGTGCAAACCCACACTCCCTTTTCTTAAATACAGTCTGTAAGCAACACTAGGAAATCTGTACTGAGAACAGACTTACCATAGGATAAAAATACCAGAATTCATTGGTGAGATGTACTTAAAGCTTTTAATTTTGTCACACGGGTATAGGCCTTGATCTGGCAATTGTTTCATGTGGCAGAAATACCACTAACAAAATCATACTATTTATGGTGACATTGTAACTCCTGTCTAACAGTGCAATATCTTTGATTCAAACACATAAATATTAACAGGATTGTTGTTTAAAACCACAACCAAAAAGCTGAAACATATCTATTACACGAGCTTATTTTCATGACTTCTCTTTTTAGCTGGTCTATTGACTGTAAGCAAAAAGATAGGCACTTATGAGAAAACATTAGTACAAGAACCCAATAAATATTTACTGGACACTACAGAAAACTGTTCATCCTTCCCTAGTCCAATCCTGGAACAAAAGACCAACATTTTATGCCTGTTTGAAAGCATATCCCAGATGGAAGATGAGCATCTCAAACTTCCCCAAAGTGAGCTACAGAGCTGTAAATACAGCGGGATCAGTACAAAGAAAGCACTGCAGCCCTTGCAATGTGAAGGCCACACCACACCACAATCACAAAAAATAACAAGCAAAAGCTTAAAATATTAGACATGTATTAGACATTAGGATTTCTTTTACAATGATATACTAATAAAAAATGATCACTTTTCCAGGTTAAATTCCCATTCAATTTGTCTGCATGGAAATAAACACTAATATCGACTTTCCGCAGTGGCAGAAAAGGTACAAAGCAGTATCATCACTCCTAGGTTTTAATTTGCTATTTACTCTAATCCTTTCCAAAGCCCTAGCACCCCAGTACAGGTTCATGAGAGACATATTTGCATCAGCAACGTGCTCAGGAATATCTGGAGTAACAAAAAGTGAAGAAGTACTTATGTTTCCCTCACTTCACAATACCAGGATGCTATGAAATAAAAACAAAGTGCAAGGCTGGTAACTTCAATATGTCTCCCAGAGCCACTGCAATAATAGCATAGCCTAGCATATCTCATAATATTTAATAATCTTGCTGCAAATCAGTGCAGCAAGAACAATCTTCCTTGTTCTTGCAATAAACTGCTGTTAGCCTCTTCCTAACTCTACAGAAAATACTCTCTGAGCATTTCCACTATGTTACAATAACTAACTTGAATACTAAAAAGTGTAGTATTAATGCCATGTACTAATGTAACTTGGAACTTCAAATTTTTTGATACTCTTACAAGTCAATTACTTCTTCTCTACAGGAAAAAGAAACCAGATTTCAGACTACTGTTTCACTAAAATCTGTAGACATTAGGATTTTTAAAAGATATTCTAGAAAGTGAGAGCAGTCTTTCAGATGTAAAACACGCTTATGAAACTTACTCTGCAGAGAAGATCAACTTCTTTACTTTATCTCAGTCTGTAAACACAATAGGTAAAGCTGACAAGTGTCAATCTATAATAGTCAATCACCCACTGATCTCAATGCAAAACTAAAGAGAGACAATAGATTTTACAGATTAATGAATTTGTAGTACCACCATTATTTGTTCAGTAACACATTATCATACTCAGCTCACATGGAGGGGACAGACATACCTCTCCATTTTTGAACACTGCTTTACTGTACTATTTCCGTGTCACTCATGGCTCTGCAATGTAGAATATTTCTGGATCTGTCTGCTCAGTTCTCACTCTTCAGTGCAGACTCCACTTCCAATCTCTGTCCAGTAGATGATCACTTATTAAACAAATCCATACACCACACATACTATAAACTAACAACCCATACACCTAAAGCAATCGTTAGGCCTTAGAGAGCCTCATTCCAGTGATATCAGAGTGGGAAGCAGTATACACATTTTCCAGTCATTCCTTACACTGCTTCAAATCTCCACAGCAGTCTAAAACAGAGATGACATTGGGATGGCTCCTATCATAAAATTTCTCTCCCATGGTCCAGGGCCAAGTAATGGATCCAGAGGACTCATTTTGATGACTTAAAGCTAATACTGAAGTTATGATATAAAACAAGGTGTTAGAAGATGTGTGTATTCAAAACTCAGAGAATAGGAAACTACATCTCATTTTACTTCAAAGGAGACAAAGTAAGTTACCCAGGCAGACACCCAGTTATCGATCCACTCTCATCTGAAGATTTTGATGTAAATTATTAAATCAAGAAGAGTAAGAGCTCAAATAAGCCCAAGGAGGGGAGATCCTTGGGGGTTCCTGAAGGAGATGCAATTTCTAACACGGCTCAGACTTTGTGTGGTTATCCTCTCCCATTTGCTTACTCTTGTGAAAAACAGAGGCTTTAGTATACAAAACAGAGAGATATGAATGGGTACATAAAAAATACTTGTCAATCTAAGGGGCCTCGAAGCTTAAAGTGAACCCAGCCATCCTCAATGATGTCCCCTTGAGCTGTTTTTAATTCACCTCAACACAACAGAACCAGAATGATAACAGTTATCTCAAGAATTGCAATATATCTACTTGCATTGCCACACAAATCTGAATTACCTTTCCTCAAATCACCCAAGTTATTTTAATTACAGGATCAGGCTTGAAGACACAGAAATAAGATTGGCTCTTCTCACAGTTCCAAAACTTTAGTGGTATTTTAAAATACCCTACCTTCTAAATCTCACATTCAGCAGTATAACCTCTCATTCAGAGAATTAGCTTTTATTTTGACTGCTTGATCTTTTGTGTCATTCAGGCACATGCTACTCCTTTTCCATGAATTCAAAATGCAAGTATTAAAGCAACATTTCTGACTGCTGTTTCATCTTCAAAGGCAAGACTTGGGCTTTGAAGACGCAAAGTTAAGTAAAGATGACTTCTTCAACCCAACTTGGATATTCAGGCTCCCAATACACACTAAGGGAATGGACAGAGTAGGTAGGGGTATATGTAAGAGATTCTCAAAAACCAGCCAAGATGCTAGCTGCAAACAGTTTAGTTGTTAAATATCTGACATGGTCAGAGACCAACTAGAGCCATGGCCTTCCTTCTCCAAAGGCTATCACTATGCACTTGCTCATGAGGGAATAAATTTAAGCTCTGCTTTTCCATTGGAAAAGAGAAGAAAAACCCCCAAACAGTTTCATAGCAACCATTATCAGACAACCTATGCTTGAGCCCTAAGCTGTGGAAGTACTAAATTCAGGCATTTCCTCAAAAATCAGGAAGAGCAGGGATTTGAACTCACATACTTAATATGTGAAATACTTGGTAAACCTCTAACCGATGAGCCTTCAGTATCAGAGAGTTTCTGAGCTCCCTCTGTACATCTGGCTTGGTTAACCTGTGGGGACTGAATCAATGTGGAACCAGAAGAGCCTGTTTGGAAATCTCCTGCAGAGTCCAGCGCTGAGAAGCTCTTTTCTGAAGTGCAGCCTAAGCACTCTGGCAACCTTTAGATGCTCTCAGGCTTTAGGAAGGTAAAGTGGCAACTCCTAAGGGACTTTAATAATTCTGTTCCAGTGTCTCATAACTACTGCGTACTTTGTCTGACCTGGTAATCTAAAAGATATTCTCACATGTTCTCAGCCTTCTCAATACAAAAACTGATTAAATAATCAGTCCATTTCTTTGAAAGATACTATATACTGTTCAATAAACTTGAAAAATAGATATATTCTGCTGAACAGATGTACAGCATTTCAAAAATCCCATTTCCAGAGAGAAAAGGTCCAAATGGATACTTCCAAGGATGCAAACTAGACGCTGTATTCAATAAACATATCTATTTCTGCTTAGCGTGATACGAAGCACTATAGACAGTATTTTGGTGCTATATATGGTACATTACTCATTCTGAGAAATAGTTAGCTGAGTATTTTACAAATGGAAGAAAATAGCTACTTGCACATACATTTGTGATTCAAAGCCTTCATTTAAGCAATGACACCCATCCATCTGAAGTATGCAATGGCGCATGCTTTTTTATAACAGTTCTTTACATACAATGAGAAAATCTAAATATACAACACGTTTATAGCATATCAGGCAGTCCTTCTAGCACATCAGGCTGATGTTGATGTTGGACGAGCTCCTGACAGCACATCAACCATTCCATCATTCATTAATATATACCTCTGCAGCTTTCAGAAAGAGACAGATGATCTTCCCTTGGACGCCAGCACAGCTTGACTGTACTGATGGGTGCCCAATTTGACCTCTAAATCTCTGGGGAGCATTTCACAGTAAAAAAAAAGATTAAGAACTGAATAAATATCTTGTTTCCTCAACAGCACTATAGAAGGCATTTAAGGAATAAGCCCCCAACTTTTGTATATTTATACTACCCATAATAGTAAAACTGATAAAAAAATATTTTGACAGACTTTTTTTAATAAGTTGCCACTATTGGTAGCAATTTGTTTTTTCTCTCAGCTGTTCACCTACAGATAGGCACAACTGACAGGAAGTATTCAGACATTTTTATAATGCTATAAAATTTGACATAACCTCACTACCACCACTATATTACAACCTCTCAAAAATCCAGTGTATCCATGATCCAAAACTAGTAATAGAGTACAAGAAAGCCATGCAGGTTTTACATACTTCCATGTAAGCATTTTTTAGTTTTGAGGCACAGAAAAAAACATGCTTAGTCTGATCAGAATTGCTGCAGTGTTCTTGTTAAAAACCACCATCTGTCAGAGATTATCCTATTTTACACAGAGGGAACATGCATTAATTATTAATCCTACTCCTCACAGAAATGTACTCACACAAGATCAGGACTATCCATGGTGTTACAGGAGTATTAGTGTTCTTAGTAGTTAGTCTCTGGATGAAACTCGGCATTGATCCATTGAGAACCACCAGCAAATGAGCTGCTTCAGGGCAGGTCACCACCAGCCATGTGGCAGGGCATTATCTCAACAAGTAACAGCTGAACTCCCAGGGCTTGAGTCTGTTTCCATGGGCCAACACAAATGCAAGATACAGTACAGGTATTACCTTTACAGACAGAAGCCCTGCAGCTCTATGCTGTACACACATTGAAGCTCATGTTCAAGTTTAAGCATAAGAATTTGGCTTTATTTAAAATTAAATGCAAGAGCGAGAGCTTTCTCAGTGTTGGCCAAAGTGCTCAGGACTTTGCTGAGTCTTCCATGTGGGCTGAGGGAAGGAATTCATAGCTGTAAAACTGCACAGTGATGTGGCAGATCTAATTTATCCACCATGAGAATCTGAAAATTGGCAAAATAAGAAGATAAAGCAAGCTTGTCAGAGATCTTAGTGAAGGACAATGAAAAGGGTTCGTTCCTCCCCATGGAATTCCTTAATCACATATAATTTGCTAGGGAAGCTGGTATAGATTACATTTCTGCTCTAAACCAGTTTTACCTATTTGGCATTGTTTGAGTATACAATGGCATATATTGCCTTCACTTAAAATTTCATTACTACTTATCTTGTTTCCTTGGTCAGAAGTGAACTGACCAGGCAAATCATTTCATCATGAACTACCTTCTTGCAGACTTTAGTATTTCAATGAGAAAAAACATTAAGAAAGACTACTGAGCAAAGTAATTGTGGGGAGGAGAGAGATATAAAGAAATGCATGTCATATAGAAGTAGCTGGTATGAGACAACTCATAGTACCAGGCTTTATTTGATGCAAAGGACACCAAAACTACTATCTTACAATAAAGAATAAAACTGAAAGTTGATTCTTCAAACAAGAAATAAGACATGTCAGAATGTGAAGGACTCTTCTGGATAAACACAGATTATACCAATGTCCATAAATCTCAAAACTTTGATGCAGTTTTTAATTTTAATGTAATCTCTTAAGTTACAATGTCTGTACTTTTCAGAGGAAGTTAAGGAAGAGGTTAAAAATCTTGCTTTCTGAAAAACAGAAAATTCTCCACTGAAAAGCTGCCTAAGCTGCCAAGCATGGAGGGATAGTACTCCAGTTGGAACTCATTACAGACAACATAGGAGAGCTGATCCAGCTCTTTATTTACTGTAGAGGCAGAAATGACATGAACATCTTTCTATGTAGACCTAGAAAAATATGTTGGCCCTGAAGCCAAGGATCAGAATATTATCAGCCCTGCCAAAATGAAATAGGTTATTTGTTTTTTTAATTTAGTGAGATTTGGCACTGATTTATGTATTTTTCCCTGGAGGAACTATTTATATTCTTCAGAGCACAGATGATAATTGTTAGTTTTCAGTGGCCCTGCATAAAGAAATAGTAGGTTTATTATTTTGAAACTAGAAGACCACAGTTTTCAATCTGGTAAAGAGACACAATTTCAGTCAAGACATTTTATGTCTTTTCCAGAAGGTGGAACTTCCAAGGAAAGCTTTTTCAAGTAAGGACATGGCCATGTCTCTCAGTGTCAGCACCTGTGATAAACAGGAAGGGGCTTGCAAATTTCACATTAAAAGTTCACCTTCCATCAAGTGAAACATAACTAAGGACTTCTCCCACTCTCACATGGTTCATTTTTTTTTTCCAGGATACCGTCACAGCATGAAGCAAAAAGTGGTGTCAATTGTGAGAATGTAAAAACAACAGGTATCTTGTCCTCTGATGCCTTTTCCAGTGACGTTCCTTAAAAGGATTTTACTCACCTTTACACACCACCATTTCCAATACCACATCCACTCATCTGTACTTAGAGTGCATAATACAGCTCAGGTTATATTTCCAGTTCAGATTAGGCTGCCTGTGTGTGACAGGGGCCATGAGAACCTGTCAAAGGACCTTCCCGGGACCCTGCTCACAGACCTCACTTCAGAGGTTTAAACTGACCATGCAGCAGGAGAGCGACTCGGTTATTATGTAGGGTTTGACCCTTTGTAAACTACCACATCCTAATGCGCTTCCCTGGCAGTCAGGGCTGGACCTCAGTTTTCAAGCCACTTCTACTGAGAACTTTGACCACTCATCAGTCACACAGAGACTCAAGAAGAAAATATAAGATTGGTCTGGAAAGCTACAACCTTTCCCACAGCTATTCCACAAGCAAAGAAAGATTATAGTACAGGACTTGGCTCAGTCCCTCTTCACTAGCGAGGTGCTAGAAGGACACATAGGGAACTACTAGAAGGTATCCTGGAGACAAAAATTTTTTTGAAAAGGAACAGAAGTGGACAAAATCAGCTGCCAAACACCAAAAAAACCCCACTCTCGCCTCCCTGTCAGGACCATCTGAAACTGGTCATCATGGATGAGGGGGAAGAAAGCCATCAAAATAACCAGCTGAGATCATCCCCTTACTTGAAGACTTGGGAAGAGATCTAAACTTCCTGCTGTTTTAAAACAACAGATATCTCAACATACAGCACAGAATTACCATTATTTGTCTAGTAAAGCTAAGAAAGCATAAATAAATGACACCAAAAGCAATAAAATAATTGACGCTACTTATTTTGCAAGAAAATTATTCTTGATTTTTGCTCTATGGCTTACCAGAGATTTGTAAGCAAGCAGGTTCGGTGGTAGGTTTTAGTAACATTTTAATAAAAGAGTCCATCATATAGTACAAAACTACACTCCTTAAAAAACCAAAAAACTCTCAACAGCTTTATTTTATCTACTTGTAATAAAAAAATCTGGCAATACATATATTGTGTCGATACACACTCATCCTAAGTAGTGTCTGGGTCATCAAGTACACAAAATACAACAATTGATTTTTATTATGAACTTCCGCTTCTGGGTCACTACTGGCACCAGTAGGAGCTTCCCACAGTCCCACAGCTACCCATCCTGAGCCCACAATCCTTCCAAAACCGTGACAATGAGCACCTCTCGTGGCTTTAAATCTTTCTGACTTGCTTCCACAAGGCTGACTCCTCACAAAGCGTGCAAGGATTGCACCAGATTTTCCAGAAACTCTTGCTAAGCCCATGCTTGTCGGAGTTGCTCAGCCCACCCCGGAACGTTGGTGGGATAACTCAGCTGTGTGAGACCACCCCCTGGAAAACGAAGTGGTTTCTCCCTGTGTAACCTTACCTGGATATGTTAATTGCAACCTGTCCCCCTACCTTATCATTTGCTCTCTCTGTATCCCCCCGCCTCCCTCTCCTCCCCTGTGCCATTGCCCCCTGGCCAGACCCTATACGAAGGGTCTCCCAAGGCCATTCGCTCTCTTTCGCCACTGGACCCCTTCAGGAATAAAGTGCTCTGGAACTCCGTGCAACTGAGCCCTCTGATTCACCCTGGTCATGCTTTAGCCATCTACCTGGGGGAGGTGGATACTCGCCAGAACACCGGCTGGGGTAAGGACAGAATTATCTGCTCCAGTACCCGGCAGTACTGGCCAGTGGGGTTTTTCGGAATCTCCAAGACCCTCCTGGTCAACGCAGAAGTTCCACCCGCCCCAGGGACAGCGTTACACGCTGTTTGCTTCACATGTAACTTGTATGGTTAAAAGCTAAAGATTACTGCACCTGGGCAATAATGTGGCATCAAATATTGACTTAGCTCTTCAATGCATAGAACTGAAAAAACTGAATGGAGGACAGAAAGAAAATTTTTAAACAATCAGATTTTTCTGAGTATTCTCACAAAGCCTTACTAATATCCATATTAATTAGTGACCTCCTCATACTGCAATAAATATACTTGTCAGCAAACCACTAAAAAGAGCAACAACCATATGATAAACAGGAGTCTTTCCACGAAGCCAGTCCATTAATTACCACACATTTTTCCACTATTATTCATCACATGGATAATAAATGAGCCATAACATAAGGTTTATTTATCTTGTGATTACTTCCTCCTAGATCATCAGTTGCAGAGGTTTTATGGTACTGCTATATTCCATCAGTGCAAAACCTGAGCACATTCTGTTGACCAAATGTAAAAAATTCAAAACAAGAAAGAAACAGAACATTGCTTTTCTAGAGACAGACTTACAACCATCAAACAACTGAAAAATACCCCAATTATTGCAGCTCAAATCTTGGTGAAACCGTACAGACAGACATTTTAGAAATGCTCACGAACACAGACAGCTCCTTCAGAATGTTGTTCGTATTTATTCTTTCACAGAAACGGGCTCATCAAGCTGTTCTGTATTTCTGTTCATGCAGTGAAACAAGAACTGAGGAAACAGATTCCTTTTGGAAACTACTTGCAATTTAAAACAATACTTCGAATTTAATTAAAAAAACATTCTTTTGCAAATGAATATCTGAAAAGTCATAACTAAAATAAGAAGATGCTTTCTTCAATTTCCTTTTTTCTATACTATAAAATATAAATTAAGAATTTAAATTGGGGAAAAAAATCAGAGGGTATCATGCCATTAGGATCATTTATCAATGAAGTTTCACTAAACTCTAAAATAGGAAGAAAACTTGCCCATCATCAGAATTCTGTCCTTCAGGGAAATTTATCTTGCTCTTAATTTTATAATAGCAAGTTATCTTACACATACAGATTTTCACTGGGTTATGGACTTATTTAATCAACTTTCATTTGCTCATTCTTTTCATGCAATAGTAGCTGTGATTTTTTTCTAAATGGCACATATCAAAAATATTCTTTCTTCATTATTTAAACATGAAAAGCTCTTGAATTCTTAGCAATTCTGAAAACCTGGTCATTAGCCACTTACCTAGAATAAAAATTTTGAAAGGTTCTTATGGTCATCTATCCCTACATAACTGCAAGTTTCACATCCAAGTTCTCTGTAGGAACTTTTGAAAATCCCAGCCTATGGACAGAAAAATAAAACCAAAAACACCTCACAGATCTTACCTTTCTGAAAACAAGTGAGCTGCCCTGCAACCCCCAAAGCATACTTACTTCTTCCTGGTTCTAACCAAGCACTACAAGGAGCACCTGTGCCAACTTCACCACACAATCTGACCTGGTCTTCTGCCCTCATTAAGCCTCAGCAGCTGTTTTGTTTTAACCAGGGTCCAATTCTCAGCGCCAAGGATACTGTTTCCAGTACACAAGATGGAATACAAGTATCTTAACCTTGCTCCAGATTTTTTTTTTTTTCAACCTGTCAATAAGAATAAATGTAATCAAACATCTCTTTACCTGTTCCTTTCACCAAACCGAAATGGCATTAAAAAAACCTGAAAATGTTCCATAATAACAGTAACTAATTCAAAACTCCCTTTTCAAAGGAAAGTTCCCACTTTCATGCTGAAAGTAATGGAAAAATAACAGTTTGGTTATTATTTTATTAAATTATCACCTATTTGCAGATCTGATTTCAGGTGATAATGGACAGACTGCAAGGGATTTTGGTTTTTAGTCTCTTAAGTATTGCTTTTCTCTTTTTTGCCTTTTTTTTTTTTTTTTTGTGAAGCTATAACCATACTTGGCTTTTAATTCAAAGCAGAGCTCTAGTTTATAGCACATAAAGATGTCTCTGAAGCACAAAGTACTGAATCAGAGAAAGGAAAGCACATCCCATCCTACAGCGGTGACATGAGTTATTTGCATAGTTGCCACAAAAGTAATAATTACACTGTAACTCAATAGGAACAATGGTAATTTCACAGTAGCTCATGTTGTTGTTATCACCCTATATCCTGATAACTGTGAAATTAATTTGTGGCACCACTGTATGTGTCAGCTTTAAGCTGTTCCCTAGGTAACATTACGCTACCATAGAGAAGGAATGCTTGGCAGTAAAATGGGTAGCAGCAGATTGATTATACCAAAAGAATCTTCCCTCTACATACAAATAACTTGGCAACCAAAAGCCATGATGAGAAAAAATCCTCCCCACTGCTTTTTTTTTTCTTTACTATTTTTTTAATATTAAAAAAAGAGAGAGTTAAAGGTATTAACTGACCATTATCCATCCACTGGAAGAAAGAGAAAATAAAATGAGCAAACTACTAGATTATATTTAGTGCCACTGACCCATTGTTCCAGCTGCAGCCAAGACGCAGTAGAAAAAAGCTGAAAGTTTCCTTTCCCTTCTTGTAGTAATTTCCTGTGTTAACCAAACAGTAATTTTAAAAGTGAAAGCAAATACAGCACTAAGACATATTTAAGACAGCAACAACAGTGTAGGTTATGCTTTCAGAAATAATCCTCACTTCATCTGAGTGGTGCAGTCCTTTCACCTCTGAATATTCAAACTTATTTTGCACTACTACTATCAAAAATAAGTTACACATTAAATGTAAAAGACAATACTGCCACACAATGCATGGAAATAATTACAAATTTACTGGTGAAAATTCAGTGTCACAATAACTGAAGGTCTGGAAAATATTAAATTATGAAATTTAATGAGGGAATATATGACTGATTCATAACAATAAACAAAACACCAAGTTTAAACTTTCCAGTCATTCTGCTTTGTACAGAAAGATGCTATTTATTTTCATAGAACTTGGATTTTTTTTTTTTTTATTTCTAATTCAGGCCTGCTTGTAAGCATTAGAAAAGTACACTGTAATGACTTGTTCTCTCACTGTATGTTTGTCTGCAAGGAAATAGGTGAAAAAAAATCACAGCATGTTATACATACTGACTCAGTGGTTCAGCTGAAGTTTTGTTACTGAAAAAGCAGCACCATCTCAGTGTCAACACCAGTTATCAAAGCAAACCAAGGTGTTGAACAGATACTCTCATCCAGGATATCCAGGGACAAGCATGTTTTGTCACTCTCTGGTTTTGATCTTTATCTGACTGATCCTCTTTTTGTGAGTGCTGTCCCCAAAACCCCTGACAGGTGATGTTCAAATGTGAATGTGGGGGTGGGTTTGGTTTGGGGTTTTTTTACAATCCAAAATAGAGCTTTCAAAGCTCTGAAAGCAGCTGTAAGAGCCTAAAACCAGCTTGGACAATCCCAAATGTGTATTCTTCATTAAATATTGGCACATACTATGCCAAATTATGTCTCTGCTGAGAGGACAATTTTGACCAACCCATAGTTAATTATTCATCAGAAAGGCACTCCGATCATTACCACTATTGACCCAGGAATTCATCCTATATCCTTTGCCAAATCAGCATGTACGCTCGGCCACTCAACACACTCGTCTTTCACTCCCCACTGTGTGAGGCAATTCTCATGCACAAGGACCCTTAAATGCTGACAACATATACAACACACATTTGTAGTCAGCAAGCTCACCATATTAACCCCATGGAGAATTTGTTGGTGCTCTTGATGCTAGTAGGAATTACTATGGGATATCAGTAAGGATTGATCCCCAGTTCAGTCCCATTAATAACTGTCTGCAGTTTGCTTTGTTGGACCTGTGCAGAGTCTCAATGTTCAGCTAATTCAGTAGTTTGTTGTTTGTTTTTTTTTTCCAAACTTGACACTACTTCTGTCTGTGGGAGCATGGGCCAAGGCTGATTGCTGGCTAAGTAACCCCTGTGCATGTCCTCTGTTCTTCATTTTTTTTTACACACTCTTCAGGTGTCAGTGCTGAAACAACTCCTACCAGATGGAACAAACACAGCCTCTGGAACAACAAATACTGCCAATGACAACCAACCTTTCATTTGCTGGATCAATGCTGCCAAAGCTATGTGCCTCAAAAAAGGTATATGTATGCATGTAACTAAAGATCTTTGGAAAGCTTTAAACACTAGTAGTAATTATTATCTTTACTGTAAGCCCAAATTTACTACCACAGAGAAAATGTCTGTGAGCAAGAGTCAGATACCCTTCTTGGAATACCAACTGAAAAAATGAGCAGTGGGGATTAAAAAAAACCCAACAAAAAAAAAAATTTAAAAGAAAACCAAAAAACAAAAAACAACAACAACAACAAAAAAACCCCAACAAAAACAAAAGGAAAAAATCAAACCAAAACAAAACAAAAAAAACCCCCAAAAGTTGTAAAGTATATCAATGTATCTTTAAGCCAGTTGCAGTGGGTTGACTGCCACAGTACAACAGTGATGTCTACTGACTTGGGGAATGGCTTTAAAGCAATGTGAAAACTAGTCAAGAAAGAGACCAACTGCAAAAACTCTGATTGCTATCCAACCCCAAGGTCTCGACAGCAAAATGACTACCAAAATAGATGCCTTGACATTTCTGGTTTCTCCCAGCTGCCAAATGGCTGATACATTATTACTTTCCACGCTGCAAAAAGAAAGGAGACGTTCTGTTGATATCATGTATATATTTTCGGTTAAGATTTTGTTTTAGCTATAGTCTTCCTAAAAAAATAGGACATTTTTGGAGGAACAATGTACATCATTTGATCTAGTTAATGGAGTACTGCTTTCTGATTTCACAATATACAGCAGGATTTTTGAAAAAGAGTGTACATGATCTCTAACCAGACAGAAATTGCATTTGATTACTAAAACTACAATGTCGTAAATGTAGCACCTACAGAGAAACTTTTTCAAATATCTCTCGAATACCATAATATATCTCAAAATTAAAATATAAAATCCTTGCAATGAAACAACATCAAATACATTTCACAAGACAATTGTCGCATACATTCAGTGAGAGTTATTAGCTGGCATGTGAAGTCTTGGAACAATTTCCATTGCACTTCCATCCAACTGTAAGCTTGACGCATTACCTTGGAAGAATGCCACGTTTCCCGCTGTGCTAAACTTACTGAAACAAATAGGAAAGCAGCATTGCTGTGTTACATCCCTGCTTTACTATTGTGTAATTGGACCACACTACAGGAACAGCACTTTATATTACAAACATTGAGTTACCATTATCAACTTGTGGCTTCGTGCTTCCAGCACAAAAGCAATGAATTTTTGTTTTACATCAAGAATTAAATGAGTACGATAGAAGGAAAAATATTAAGAGTAGTTGCATTTCAAGGTTCTGTTTGCAGTTTTAGTTTTAAAACAAAATAACTTTTATATGTTATGACATTGTTATATTAGCAGGAGAAAGAATGTTTAGCAATGCCAAGAGCAAAAAGATTACTCAGGCCTTTCCAAATTAGAGGTAAAGTCTTCATTCGCCCAGTATACCCAAGTAGAATAAAGGAATAAAAATTGATCAAAAAAAGCAGGGAGTTAGTTTTACACTTACTGAAACAAATCTATTTCAGCTAAGAAAGAGGGCAAAAAACTCATTCTGTTTGCTCCCTGCTGGTTAAATGCCTTCCTGTACTACAAAAGGAAAACCAGGGCTTTCACCTGCAATTGCGTGACGAGTGGGTCTTTCCCCTCTTCTCTGAGGTGTTAATCAGCCTTTCCCCATGATTCTGCCCACAGACGAATTTGTGCCTAGAATGGCTACACCTCTAACAGCAGAAGATACCCCGAAATGACTGTGTCTATGAGCAGTGTGGCCCAGAAGCAGAGGGCTTCTACAACAAAACAGTTGGCATTAAGCCTGACATAACCCTTCCTGAAAAGCACTTATATCTCAGCTTACTCCTAACCTAGTCCTGTAGGCTTGAGCAACCAACACGGACATCCGTGTCCCTGCAGCCTCCCTGTCACAGCTCCCTGAGCCAGCCATGCCAGGGACAGCATGAAGTGCTCACCTGCTACGGGGGCGTTGGGGCTTGGAGCAGCAGCGCATCCCCGCCGGGCACGCACTGCCCTGCAGCCCCTGCACAGCTGGTACCACATCCAGGAGGTGACACAGAGGGACGCACCTTACAGGCAGGAGGTGACACAGAGGGATGCACCTTACAGGAAGCCATCACTAAAGGCATGACTCCACACAGGAGCCAACTATGCTCGTCTAACTACGCAAAGAGAGGAGTCACGCCAGGTGCTGCTAATTGTGCAGCTGCATCTCAGGGCAGGCTGAAAGATGCACTCAAGGAACATCTTCTGTTTAAGCTACTGCAGCCACGTGGCCGGTGGTTCTCAGCCACGCTGCCACAGCTCTCTTTAGTGGAACACACTCAATGGACCCAGAATTCCTTTTAAATATATAACCATGCCTGTTTAAGTATTTTTAAACAGCTCCATATAGTACTTTAACTACACGAAGAACAATTCCCACTCCAATTAAATATTTAATCTGAGAAGACACAAGGGAATACCCTTTGGGACAGTAGAGGGTTAACAACCCCAGCAGTTGCCATGCAAGCAAATTTGCAATGGGAAGACTGAGGGGTGGGTACTGTGAGGCACAGCCCAATGTGTCACAGCCAGCCATGAGCCAAGCAAGCCACTATAGGTCCCTGGGAACAGAAACTATTCTACACATGCTCAAGAGCATCTTCGCTTCATTAGAAAAATGCAGATAAGCAGGAAGAGGCACTAGGAAAGCCACTTTTTGCTCAAACAGGAAGATAGATAGGTAGGAGAAAAAGAAAAATTATTTTATATTTTTTTTTTCTATTTTAAAACACTCCTCAAAGAGTGTTTTATTGTATTTTTGGTAATGCTGTCAGATACCAATTTAAAAATATTTTTCTTCATTTGATACTAATTACAAAGCAAATGCTTGGTTAATACTAATTAATAACCACAAATGTGGAAAAATCTTCAGTAGGAAAAATAGCAGTAAGAAAAGTATTTGTAGCATTAATCAGTACCATGAAACACTACTATTTGATAGCAATAAAAGCAACAGTCTTTACAAAGATAGCAACCATAATTTCTTTATTGAACTGAAAAAATACTATATATAGTAATCACTAATTTTTTGATGTGGTAATACTAGAAATACGAAATACTATTAAAAAATAGGAGTTTAAAAAGTAGTCATACTATTTCAAAATAACTTTATTTTTATTTAACTGGTTTTAAAAGATTATTTTATTGTAATGGCACCGGATAATACATCGTCTTTTGTAAGTATTCTGATGGAAATCTCATTCTAATTCTTTCCATTACATTCTGTTCCACACACAGATCAATTATTAAAACTCATTGGAATGGGTGCAATACTATGGTGATATTTAGTTCAGAATATCCAGTTCAGGATTTATTTTACAGAAGAAAACTTCTTTTTCCCGTCGGGTAAAAAAAAAAAAAAAAAACAAAACAAAACAACCAACAAACCACAAAACCCACAAACTCCCTTGATTTTTGGTATTGGATTAAGCCAGAACTAAATGCTCCACATTGGCTGAACAACCTAAATACACTAAATACATACAAACTGAAGCTTTCTGCAAACACCTGCTCCACAAAGAACCTTGTCACTGCCAATACTCTGCACCTTACAAAGCACACCCTAGACAAGCAGACTGGGCATTCAGGATAGCAGAAGACGTCACTCGAGAACAGTTTGTTCCTTTATTCTCCATTATACCTCTTATGTTTGTCTCACTCTGTAAGCAGCTTCTTTGTACAAATTGTTGCCTGAGATCTTAGCTTTCCTCAGTCCTAGAGATGCCAAAATTTAGTAACCTTGCCTTAGGCACTAGCAGTGAAAGCCTCTGGGCACTGTCCTGAAAGACCTAAAGTGGTCTAGGGCTTAAATGGCTGCCCATCAACTTCTCAGCAGCAAGCTCCAATAAAACAGAACATCTGTTTTCTGAAGAAATAAGGATGGAAAACTGCTTCTGTAAAATTTTGTATCCAATTAGCTAAATGTATGGTACTGATTTCAGTATATCTTAACAACTGTCTTACTGAAAAAAGTCCAATACACTTTACAGTCTTACTTTCAATAAACAGGTTGATTCCATTAGAACATTAAATTCAGATAATCTTTTCTTGGTCTCCCAAATAGCCTCAAGTAAATAAACAGGATTTAAATTCAGAAGTCTGCAGGGGAAGGACAGATTAATTTTGTTGGAAGGTAAATATCTTAGGGCACAGCTGGACCCACAGTTTAATCTCTGAAACACCCTTACCCCAACACACAAAACATTTCTAGGAAAATGGATGTTTGCTCTTGCATCCAAAACCCACAAGAGCCAGTACAACAAAGTTAGAACTCTTGAGAAGCAGCAAAAAAAGTAAGTATCAGTAGCAAATAACAGTCATTATAACCAAGGGGTTCTAAACACATATCATGGTTTAACCCCAGCCAGTAACTAAGCCTCACCAAGCCATTCATTCACACCCTCCTGATGGAATGAGGAGGAGAATGGGAAGTGTAAAAGTGACAAACCTCATGGGCAGACATAAAGACAGTTTTAGGTAAAGCAAAAGCTGCACATGCAAGCAAAGCAAAACAAGGAATGCATTCACTATGTCCAATTGGCAGGCTAGTGTCTTGGGAAGAGACAAAACACCTAACTCTGACTGTCTACCCTACCCTTCTTCTTCCCCCTCCATACGGTCTGGGGTATTCCTTGGGTCAGCTGGGGTCAGCTGTCCTGGCTGTGTCCCCTCCCAACTCCCTGTGCAGCCCCAGCCTCCCTGCTGGGGGTAAGGAACAGGAAAGGCCTTGACTCTGCGCAAGCCCAGCCCAGCAATAACTGAAACATCCCTGTGTTATCAATGTTGTTTTCAGCACAAATCCAAAACACAGCCCCAGAGCAGCTGCTGTGAAGAAAGCTAACTCTACCCCACTCAAATCAGCACATCACCATAATCAGAAAAGATGATAATTACCTGGCCACGATGGACATACAAGTGCAAAGACACACTACCTAATAATGTAACTTTGAATGAAGATTGTACTTTTTCCTCAAACCCTTAGCTTTGCTTTGTATACTGAACTCCAAAGAGAATGTACTCAAAGACACCCACGGCAATAGAAAGTCCAAGGCAACACAAAGCAGGAAGAAAAGATTACATTTTTTCAGGTTTTTGAGAACTACAGTAAACATCTGAAAAGAAACAAGTACAGATATATGTAAAACAGCATTTATAAAGACAGACTGGTTTCTGACTGTTGACAAAACAGAAGTTACTGTAGGAAATGGGCTTTGTTAAATACATGTGGAATGAGGTACTCTCAGTAGGCTGGCTACAGATTAAACTGCCGACTTCTTAATAAACCAGCATGAGCTTCAACATCGTCAACTAAAACATCTGACTTATTTGCCAAAGCTGCAACACACCCGGTTTCTGTGTACATCCCAGACTTACTTTTTGGATTAAAATGGTACAATACACCTCCTACTTAAACCATCCAAAGCCCTGAAATATGAAATCAAGCATCAATAATCTACAAAAAGCCACAACTCATGGCAAAACCACCAGCAAATTTTCTTCACTCATATCTGTACTTTTTTTTTTTTTTTAATTTATATTTCACAAACCAAAACCTTTTCTGAAGTGTATGGGCTAATGGTCCATATTGTATGCATTGTCTCTCTGGCAATCCAGAGCATTTTTTCCTGAATGCTAACGGTAGCAAAGAACAAATTGCAGAAATATTTTAAAACTTTGCATTTTAAAAAGTAACAAAGAGGGAAACCACCGAGTGAACTTCAAATTCTGTAATGCAATTTTCTACTCTGTTTGCACATGAGTGGCTGTTAGTCACTGAAAGGTACGACACTGCACCCCCTGCATGCCACCTCTGGAGTCTTTGTGACAAGCCATCTGTCACAGTGGTTTTCAAAATCTCTTCCACCACCAACATCACACAACATCTCCTGCAGCTTGTTAAAAAGCAAAATTTTGACTGTTATCCAATTCTTTTCTTTAAACTATAAAACTAAATGGTTCAAAACCAAAAACAGGCTCTCCTCAGCTGAAGTGACAAAAAGTGGGGGTTTTTTTCTCCTCTCTCCTCTGAAATATTTCTTGGGAATGCTACACACAAATACAGAAATGATATATTTACCATACTCAGACCAGACCCAAAGCATATTTCAGTCACAGTAATACATATAAAAGAGCATATGGGAAACATGCAAGATTTTATCAAGAATGGTCATATAATATGTTCCTAAAGCACATTTCAGTATATCAACAAAAAGTAGCAATTACAATGCCATTTCCAAATCTATGACTATTATTTATTTTGCTATATTGCTTGCTATATTGCTCAATATGCTTTTATTCTATATCCATGTATTGGTTATATACACTACAAGGCATAATTCAATCCTCTGATGTAAAGTAACTGCAAATCTACATTGCCGATTGGAATAGCAAGAAAAAAAATACAATATCCTTTCACGTTCCATTCAGAAACATCATCAATACACTATTTTAGGTCAGTAAAAGTTGTATTTGTCAGGTTATCCCTGCTAGGTGACTAAAAGAACATTCAAAGGAAAACAATCTAACTTATCTTCATCTCCTCCTGTGTAACATGTAAATGAACAAGCCTATCACTGGACCAAAAAAAAAATTACAACACATAAATTAAAAAAAAAGAAATTATATACAGTATTTTGAACAAAGTATGTGCAGCAATCAGCTGACAAATTTGGAAATTTACTTCAGTTCTAAAATTTCTGAGGAAGGTATTATGAAGCTGATATTCAACAGAACAGTGAGTCTCACAATCAAACCCAAAACAAGGCATTTTATAATTTTCTTGATTTATACTTGAAAAATATATATAATGCAATGCAGTTACATTCTATAGCACAGAAGTTAAGCATTATCACTAGTTTCACAAAATTTTCAGTGAGTTATACCTGACACTTGAAACAATGGATTTGACATGTATCAGAACCTTTTTTTTCTTTTTAATTGCAACATGAAATGTGAAGTTCTTTAATAGAAATGAAGTTCTTTAATAGAAATGACAAAGACAATGCAAGTTCTAATAATTATCACAACAATAATTCTATTAATGTCATGGGTTCCTATATATGCTTGGTGTTACAGCTCTGCAGTGTCTTTCTGTTGACAGAAATTATTCCATCGTGTACTGCCAGATCCGAGCAATTCATCCCAGGCAATGTTAGGCTCTCAGAGGGTGGCTAGTGGGTGACTCAGAAGTTACTTAGCCAACAAAGAGCATGGTAAAATTGCATGAACACAGCTTAACAGTGCCTTGTTAATGCCACTAAACAGCTTCTAGCACATAAGCAGCTTGTTTAGTCATAGCTATCCTTATCCAGGGCAGTCTTGCACTGTGAAGGCATATGGCTAACGCTTGGTCAGTGCAAGTGATGTTGGCAATCTGTTTGATCTATAATGTAAACTAAGAATGAAGTTCTGATTTCAAAATGGCACTCAAAATTAAACTTGTATTAGCCACATGGATTTTTACAATGGAAGTACTACTAAAAGTTCTCAAGTGCTTCTAACATTCTGCATGCATTTCTGTGCAACACCAAATGTGACTAGAAACACTAGCATTTTGCAGCATCTCCTCATCTCCATATGCTATTAACAATATGGTAAATTTATAAAATTGTGAAGATGCATATATAGAAAATAAATTCCAAGGGGAACAAGTTTAACATTCCCTAAATCCCACAGTTTTGTGGGATCTTTTGTTCTCAGTCTGAGAACACCCCTGCAGTTAATATTTTTAAGGTATATCTCTAAGCCAAATGCAGTCTAAATAAAAGAGTCTAAATCAATAAGCCAATCAGTGGCTTACCTAATTAATATGTCCTCTGTGGCAGTGGCTGTTTGTTTCTGGTGCTGAGATGGATACATCAGAGGAACGCGAGCTGGTCACCCAAGAAGCAAAGTGCTGCTGCAGTTTGGAAGCAGCACAACATTTTTGTTAAATACATAAGAAGCAATCACTTGCTTTTCCCCGAAAAGCATGCCCCAAGCAGCATTCATATGATTGCATTCGAGGTAAATGTAAATATTAGAAGAATGTAGAAGAGAAACTTGGACTTACTCCCTCAGTCTCAAATAAACACACTAACACAAGGCTAGTGGCTACTTTCATAGAATCATTAGGTTTGGAAAACATCTCTGAGATCAAGTCCAACCTTTGACCAAACACCACCTTATCAACTAAATCACAGCACTAAGTGCCACATCCAGTTGTTTCTTAAAACACTTCCAGGGATGGTAACTCCACCACCTTCCCTGAGCAGCCTGTTCCAATGCTTGACAACCCTTTCATTGAAGAAATTCTTCTTGATGACCAGCCTGAATCTCCTAGGCACAGCTTGAGGCCATGCCCTCTTGTCCTGTCACTGTTTGCCTGGGAGAAGAGGCCAACCCCCATCTTGCTACACCCTCCTTGCAGGCACAGTTGTAGAGAATGGTGAATTCTCCCCTGAGCCTGCTCTTCTCCAGACTAAACCCCAGCTCCCTCAGCCACTCCTCACAGGACTCACTCTTCAGACCCTTCCCCAGCTCTGCTGCCCTCCTCCAGACTCGCTCCAGCCCCTCAGTGTCTTCCTTGAGGTGATGGGCCCACAACTGGACATAGCAGTCGAGGTGTGGTCTCACCAGTGCCCAGTATAGGGGGACAATCCTTGCCCTGGTTCTGCTGGCTGCATTATGATGTTCAGCTGCTCCGTCAGCACTCCAGGTCCTTTTCTACTGGACAGCTTCCCAGCCACTCTTCCCCAGCCATAAGCACTGCAGGGGTTGTCATGACCCAAGTGCAGGATCCAGCACTTCACCGTATCGAACCTTACACCATTGGCCTCAATCCAGCCTGGCCATATTCCTCTGCAGAGCCTTCCTGTCCTCCAGCAGATCAACGCTCCCATCCAGCTTGGGGTCTTCTGCAAACCTAGTGTGGGTGCACTTCATCCCCTTGACCAGATCATCTATAAAGATAATAAACAACTGGGTCCAGTGCTGATCCCTGGGGGACACCACTGGTGACCAGCCCCCCGCCGGATGCACCAGCATTCCCCAACACTCTCTGGGCCTGGCCGTGCAGCCTGTTCTTAACCCAGCGAAAGGCCCACCTATCCAAGCCTTGGGCTGCCAGCTTCTCCAGGAGAATCCTGTGGGAGACAGTATTGAAGGTTTTACTGAAGTACAGAGCTTTGGAATGCTGGAATTCACTTCAAAGACTTCCACCTCCCCAGAATCTGAAGGAATTCTTTGAACAGACAGTGTCTGAGACCTGGATCAGGAACCCAGAAGCCTTTACTTCTCATAATTCACCTTTCCTTTCAATTTACCTGAGATTGGTCCCATCTCTCAAAACAGTTTAAGAACAATACAGGAAAGCAAAAATACATTTGACATGACATTTTCATTGTCCTTATTTCCTTATACTTCATCTCTGTGTTTCTCTAACTTTAGAGTTCAATGATGCTTTTTAAAATTATTAAACCAAGTTGCCTGACTCAGAACCAGAATATGAACCCACTTTTGCCACATCTCAGGTCAGAGCCCTAACAAGTTGGTTACTGCGTATTTTGTAGTTTGCACTGCAGACTTGTTTTGTTTACGTGTTTAAATTCCCAGCTTTTACTCTGCAAGCTAATGAATACTTGTGAAACCTTGGAACTTCTTACACTGCAATTTTGTTGGGTTTTGCCCAGTCATAGAAACTATTTGTCAAATACATCTGAGAGTCTAGACCATATTAAAAGAAGCCTGATTATTACTAACCCCAGCTTGCACAGTTGTCAAGACAACAGTGAATATCATCATTAACAGAAACTGTTTCTAGCAAACTGGAAATCACAGTTGAAGCTCCACTCCCTTGTTCATATTATCCAAAACCGTATGCAAATATATGAATGCAAAAGAAAATTCTAAACAAACGTTGGCATCTTTTATACTGATTCAAACAGATAAGCAAACTTTCTCTTTCCCATTTCAAAGTACGAATAAATATGTTTAAATTTTCCTTTAATAACAAGAAGACTATACAAAAATACTCAGCTTTAATTTTCACTTGCAAAGCTTTCACACATAGTCAGTGTTCACAAGACAGACCATATCCATATCCACCTACGAGTAGGACCCATTTACGTATTAACACCTCACCAGCCTCGCTGATTGCTCACTGCCTTAACCCACCATGGCGGCTTATCAACTCAGTTGATAAGTAAGCAATTGCAACACTAGACTCAGAAAATGTTTCGTTTGAAACACTATGGCTTCATTTGTCTGACACCAGGCTCATTAAATGTACACTAGACACAGGTCTAAAACACATCGCAATATATATACAGTGTTCAAAGGCAATCTACCACCTACTGAGTGGTGACTCTAAGAAGGGTTGGGCTGCTGTACAGAGGGACTTTGACAGGCTGGAGGAACAGGTCTACAGAAAGCACATTAAAAAAAAAAAAAACCAACAAAAAAACCCCAAAAAATCCCATGAAGTCCTGCCCCTGGGCAGGAACAACCCCAGGCACCAGTACAGGCTCCAACCAAGCAGCTGGAAACCAGCTTTGCAGGAAAGGCCCTGGGGGTCCCAGAGGACAAAGATGAACCATGAGGCAGTCCTTGCAGCAAAGGCCAGCAGCACCCTGGGCTGTGTCAGGTAAAGCATTACCCATAGGCTGAGATTCTTCTCTGCCGCCCAGTACTGGCAAGACAGACCTGGAGTGCTGTGTCCTGTGCTGGGTTCCCCAGGCCAAGGGAAACAGGGATGTACAGGAGCGAGCCCAGCACAGGGGCACTGAGGTCATTAAGCGACTTGAGTGTCTGTCATACAAGGAGAGGCTGACAGACCTGGGGACATTTAGCCTTGAGCAGAGAAGACTCAGGGGGAATCTTATCAAAATGTACAAATACCTGATGGGAGGGAATAAAGACAACAGAGCTAGACTGTTCTTAGCAGTCCCCAACAAAGGGGCAAGAAACAACAGGCACAAGCTAAAGTGGAATTCCAGTTTAAAAAAATAAAAGGGGGGTGTGTTGGTGGGATTTTTGTCTGAGTTTTGCTGTTGTTTAATGTGAGGATGTTTCCCTGAAGAGTCTGTGAAGCATCCATCCTTGAAGATATTAAAAAACCCCTGTTGGACACAGCCTTGAGCAACCTGCTGTACTCAACCCTGCTCTGAGCAGGAAAGATGGTCCAGATCAATGATCTCCCAAGCAGAGTATGCACAAGACAATCCATGTCAATGTGGGAAGAAAATATTTTCTGTAGAATTAATAAATGATTTTTTTTAAAAATTAAGTAGCCTTTATTTCATCTTTATCTTTCTTTTTTTAATTTCCATTTTTGGGTGTGTTCTATATAGTGATAATACATGTATAAACATACAAATATGAGGGATGCATGCTCAAAAATATTTTACTTGTGCACAATCAGAAAAATGTGGAGACCATAGGTTGAGGCCGTCTCCAACCTCCCAATTTCATCAACTCTGATTCTTTCTTGATGACAACGATGAATGCCTGTACACAGAGTGAACAGACTCAACAGGAAAAAGAATTCCTGCCAGCTGATGTCTGCTGCTTTTTGAAAGTTGTCCTTTTTAAACACAGTAACTCACTAAACCTTACCTCTGTAATTTATTAATACCTAATTTTATATTAATAACTGAGTTTGGATTTCTGCCACACTTCTCCTAAAAGTTACTTTGTAATTTGAGGGGTCAGGGGGTTCTTTATTGTGTTTCCCTAATTTTAAGACTCCTCAAGGCTACTGTCCCCTACTTTCCCAGAGGAATGCTTGCTGCAGCAGTCCACATTCTGGTTTCACCACCTATGAAAAGACTACCAGTGTCAGCACTCAGCTACACCACTTCCTTCTCCTCAAATACTTATCTCCTCGTAGCAGACAAATCAGTCTAAAAGCTCCTTTAAAATTCTAGATGAAGCTTTACTGATGATTTGGATCCAGAGTTTTCTCAGTGATTATACATTAAAAACAAATTGAGCTTTGTTTAACAAAAGATCAGTGCTTCTACTTATGTAACCCGACATTATAGGTATATAGCTCTATTTTTCTGCAAAGTTACTGCATAAAATACCCAATTAATTTATCATATACACATTCAAGGTAAGCAAAGCAATAGTCTGTCCATTTATAAACTCCAATTCCAAAAACTAATGGATTTTTATTGTTTACTTCAGCTTTGCAGCCGCATTAAAATATAGTAATAAATAAAACATTTGGAGTACATTAACAAAATAAGCAAAACATTAACTGAATTGAATGCTTTATGATTTTATGTGCAATCACAAGTAAATCAAATTCTTCCAATACCACTCTTTATATACTGAATACTGGCAAACTACTATCAGCTCATTATCTCATTCAAAATCTAAAATAAACAAAGTAGAAGTAGAGAAAGTTCATAGGCTTTGTGATAATTTCAAAACCCTTTAGAAAGTTTATTTTGCATACATCTATATACATAAACAAGAACGATAATTTTCATGTAATCCTTAATTTGAATACTGCAGAGTTGGAAACAGAACAAGACCCTTCTTGGATATTAGTATTTGTTTATGGAAAGCACAGTGCTACTCATAGACTAGAAGTGTATTGAAACCCATATTAAATTGACCATTTTTCTCAAAGATGAAGTTAAAATGGAAGGTCTTGTTCCAAACAGGAGCACTGGGGAAAAATGTTCATTGTATTTCTCATCCGGCAGACCAGTAGTACCACTCTGGGAAATCAGAGAGGATATGGGCAGACTGCCCACTCAACTTAAGGCTCATCTGAGATCCACATCTATCCACTTAGCTATCCAGCTAGGATTTTTTGTTGTTGTTGCTTTCATGCCCACATGATTTTAGTGCTTTTGTGCAATGTGCAACCCTCTCCACAAGCTTCCCTTACCAAAAGGAGGCAGGTACCTCCTAATACTGAGGTCAGCAAATCTATGTCCTCCCATGCCTGGTCCGATGTCCACTCTTGTCACGAAAAGGAAAAGCAAACCTTAATCTATAAAAATGTACCATTTGAATTATATATGTACAGATATTCTTGGGATCCAAACAGAAAAATGTGGCCACCCAATAAATGAGGTGACTACGTAGCAGTTGAAAGAATGGCACAACCTAAAATAAAAAGTGTCTTTTACAGATATTTAGAAAAATATGTACACCTACATGCATATACCTCTCTAAATTAACATATTGCACCTTTCATGTGCCAATCGAGTATGTTATAAAACACACTACAGTATAAATTTAGTAAGTCAGGTATTTTCTTTATCTCAAAACAAAAAAGCAACTAAGGAAACAACCAACCATATAATACTCATTGCAATTAAGAGAATTCCAGCACTGCACAATATCTGTCACACTTCACAATCAATAACTATTTCTCAGAATGGCTTGTACACTAGCAGAAATAGCCAGGATACAAATTTATGAGATAGTAAAGTGCTTTTTCACAGCAAAGAATCATGCGAATCTTCTAAACAGTCTTTGTAACAGAAACATGACCTTTGAAATGCCAAAGCTCCCCTTGCTATTCAATGTTGATCACCTAAGAGCTGTCAGCTCCCAAGTTTCTAAAATATTATCCCTGCTGAGTCATGTATCACAAAACGCCACAAACCTGAACACAGTTACAGGACAGCAGCAACTTGAAATCCAATTTGTTGGAAATACTAAAGGTAGCTTCATACGCCAAAAATTCCCCAAATCTTTACTTTAAATCACTTTCCATTTACTGACACTACATGCAAGATTTACATAGACAGATGACCCACCACACTGGGAGAAAACCCTAAACGTATGAAGCAAAACAACCATAAAGCAAAAATCACAATTAGAAAGGTGAATGCCATTATTTTTATGGTTATTTTCAGCACTTGTAGTGGAAACGTTCAGAATACTTGTAGGTAAGAACACCTTTTCAAACAGTCAGAGTACATGAGACAAGAGCATCATGAACATAAAGTCAGAGTCATGCAAATCAGTCATTCACACACACATCCATAAATTTAAAGGGATTACAAACATAATCAAAGCAAATAGGTGTATTTATGTTTTCAGGTAGATTCTTAGGGGTCTTTGTTGTTTTTATTGCAGTGGTTCAAGTGTAAGAAGTTACACTGGTATCAGGCAAGTGAGATGAAGCATTGTGTTTGCATCATTACATTTTACTATCCAATTTCAAAACCTTTAACAGTGCAGCTTACTATAATTTTCTGATTCACAGATAATACTATAAATAACATCCTCCTGATTATTCGGTGAGTTACTTTAGAAAATCTGTCTTCAATTCCACCACCTTTCAGCACAGTAATCACTGCCTTTTACAGACACTGTAGCTGGTAAGTTTCTTTGGAGTCCTGTAACCAGATACTCTGCGGTGCAAGTAAGGATGCCACAAAATTCATCTTCTGACTAATTTTAACCTCCTCTAATAAGTATTAAGTGCAACAATAGGAGGATATGAAGCATAATATAGATCTCTACATATAAAGGACCAGACAGATTTTTACATTCCATTATCAAAACCAAAATCACATAAATCTGGTGATAAATTCAGAGTACACAGGAACTACATACATAAAAATCAAATTCAATTTAAAGCAAATACAGGTTTGTTCAAACACCATTGTACAATTGCTTTAACACTTATAGAATTTAGATGAACAATATTTTCATTCACTCACAGTTTAGTATAAATATAAAGCAAGGCACCCCTTAAGCATTTTAAATAACAAATTAAACATTTACATTTTTTACTGTGCAGTCAGGCTTAACATTTATGCAGCTTCAAAACCAAAGTACAGCCTCAAGGGAAGCCTCTCCACTGACAAATTAATACCTTAGAGAATAGAGCTGAATGGTGGCAATGAACTCATTTGTTCCCCCAATAATGAAGAATGACTCTTTCTTTACCACATCTGTGACTGTTGCTATGGTGACCCAGACTTACCTCATTGCTTCTCGAAGTGCTCCTCGCTCACTAAGAGTCGTGTGCTTGATGTCATCAAAATTATTTTCCAGTTTCTCACAGTTCTGCAACAAATGGACATATCCATGTAAGACTCTTAAACAGTTCATTGTACATGTATTAACAGTATTCAACATCACGCAAACAAAACTGATTTATATTATGTTACCTCAAATTATGCATTCTGTTTTAATTACATGGGAGTCATTAAAAAGACATTGAGAACTCAGAATTAAAGTAAACATGAATCTTATTATATGGTTGTCATGGAAATCATCTTATAAATGTTCCATAATGAAATTTATAGAATTTTCACTTTTTCTTCTTTAAAAAAATGTTTTTCATTTATCTCTATGTGAGGCTACAATGCTACTATACAAACAGACAAGAGAACAGAAACATAAATGAGCATTTTAGAATTATAACAAAAGTTATAAATTTTGTCACAATAAAACAAGCAAAATTGGAACAAACCAGTCATATTTAATTCCTATTTAATTTAGTTTTTAGAACATAAATTGAAAAGATTAATTGTTTATAGACACCTCAACCACTGTTTTTTCCAGATTAGAGCTCACCAATATTTCTAAAAGTAATACAAAACCAACAATTTTGTTAAAATAAGTGAAGTAAAATTTTTATATATTCTGTAAATTATTACTAAAGGTGTGACTGGTTCCATTACTTCAGAGCACTGATCCTTTTCTTCTGCTGCACAAACACAGTAAAATTGATTCAGAAGATGCTGGGAAGTGCAGTAATTTGAGTGCGTGCAAAGTGAGTCTGAAATACCAGTGAACAAAAATTCTCTAATCATCTACATCTTCCATAGGATTTTTATATTCTCTTGAGGCTTCATCAATACAGGAGGATTTTAGGTTACCCCTGTTCTCCACAACAACTTTCTCCAATACCAAGAGTTGCCTCTGGGAGGCATGATTTTGCCATATGGGTGTAAAAGAAACAAGTTGCAAGCATAACAGTTCCTATTGCTAACAACCTCAAAGGCAGGACTGTCAGCCTCTACAAGCAGCAGCTTGAAAGAAATTATGGGCACTCTTATTTGGTCATATTGCTTTCATAGTATTTAATAAGTGAATTAATTTTTTAAACCACATCTTAAAACCAGTTATAATAAATACAGTAATAATTACCTATTGTTTTTTCTTTTTTTGCATTGATTCTTTATTTTTATAATTACATTCAATCTGACGCTATAAAAGCATTACTGGAAAGGAAATTATTCGATTCTTGAAAATGACCTACCAAGATATTTTAGCTCGTCCAATTAACATTTAAATTATCATTATTTTAGATACGATTATAGACCTTTTAATACAAAGTTTTAATGCTTAAATGATACCTTTCTGAGAAGAAAAATTATCAGAGCTACACATATTTGGATCTTTTGACATCTTTTTTCTCCTTTGTAAAAAACTACGCATGTCACAGTAAATCTTGTCCCATGGTTAATGTGATTTTTTTTGTTTGTTTATATTACAATCAGTTGTACTTTGCATAGCAAAATCATACTCAAAGAGTCAAAGGGATGGTGAAAGAAAGATATGGAAGCTGTACAATGAAGTATTCCATTATTCACATCAGCATACACTGACCTTCAGCTCCAAGCACATACAGGCAGGCTAGTCATTTAAAACATATAAAAGAAATCCAAACCAACAATACTAATTAATGAAGGATTATCAGTTCATCAACACTAAGATGAAAGCACCTGTGCAAGCAAAATTAAACCTCCCATTGTCCAGGAAAATAGAAGCCAAAGGAAACAGACTTTGGTATATTGCTCCAAGAGCCAATGTCTTAACAATCCTGTGTCACCAGCACCTCAGGACAGGTTCAGAAAACCTGAGCACCACAAAACTCATTCTTGACCTTGTGATGTAAAAATGACAGACTATCCAAAGCACACAGATTTTCATCAAATACAACTAACTCATCTCAAGATTGTACAAGTTAAAATAACTGGTCCTGTCCATGTAGAAAATGCTGAAATGAATAAGTTCAGTTGATATTTGTCTATATAGACCACACTGTGTTAATTGGCTGAAGGACAACAAAGGTGGCCCATATCTAAAGAAAATGCTATGGTCATTTAGCCTTATACACAAAATACTCCATCTCAACTATGTACCCAATGCAAAAATGAACAAATAATCCAGTAAAAAAAAAAAAAAAAGGAAAAAATAAATAGAGACTCAAAGAATAGATGCTGTACTAGTTCACTTGGCAAGAAGATGAACTTACTTCTGCCATTTCTGAGAATTGTTCTGGACAGTATCTTTCTCAACTACTTTCAGCCAAATAGCTCTCATGCAAGGTACAGTAGTTGGAGAGCAAACTATAGAGTCATTAGGAGAACATGAGCTAAAAACTGAGCCAGAAGCAAACTCATGAAGGAAAATGACTTCACAGGACCATCTCATCAGTTACTGCATACATACTGAACAGGAGAGCAAGCAAAAGGTGATCATGCCCCCTGCTTTTCCACTCATTCAAGCATGCTTGATCCTCTCAGAGGAAGCAACAAAGGGTGTCTGAAATACCAAACAGAGGCACAGCTCCAGGTGCAGAGATGGCACTTCATGTGTCTGAGTGTCAGCTCACACGTGATACTTGTAGATCATCCAAAAGGCTATCAGTTGCTGAGAAAGGCTGCCAATACCAATGAAATTGTGAGCATGAGAATACTCTGAAGAATATGTCTGGGAAATGAGGAAACTTTGATAGACAATGACCAGGGTGAGCTTTACATTCTGAAGTGTTAAATCAGTAGCACAAATTGATAATCATTCTATTATCCATGCTATCAAATAATTCATATGTATAAGCATATGGCACAGGGCAATATATTTTGGCCCCTAATACTCCACAAATTTAAGTAGAACGAGCAATTCAAGTCCAAGGTGTTTCATTTTGAGCACCAGTTAAAGTAAAAAAAAAATCAAAATGCAAGCAATGAAAAAATTGCTTTTGGTGGCTCACTGCCAAGTGATTTTTTGTGGGTATAGATATAGTCTAGAAGTTTTAACTCTATGATTCAATAATTATATTGCAGTCTATATGATATTGCTGCAGGCACATCTGTAGTTCCGTATGATACTAAATTAAATATCACCCTTGAGATGTTTGGGAGGAAAAATAAGTACAGAGTTACAATTAGGGACATGGTCATCATAAGTCAAAATACATGTAAAAAGTCACAGAAGTCTAAATAATGCTTCTTACAGGATTCTAGGATAAATACTTGGAATTTTTTTAGTATACCAAAAAGCAAGAGTGGGAAGCAAGTATTTATATTTTATATATACATGAATGGCTTATTTATCATATGAGATCTTAACTTAAGCTTCATGACATGTAGTTAAAAACGGAGACGTAGACTGGATATCCAGAACTATCTGTGGCATCACACACAGCATACTGGTAAAATGTATCATCAGAAATGAGAAAGAAGAAGAATGAGTGCATGAAGATGAGGAAAAAGGAAGATTAATGAATGAGTTGAAAAGCTTTTCCTTTTATAACCACAAAAATATGACTTTTTCCTGCCACAATTTATTTTTATTAATAAAATAAACTGCAAGCTTTGGGAGCAGAGAATATGTGCTCACAATTCTATATTTTCAGTTATTTTAAGTGACAAGTCCAAAGTACTCTGACATTGGTTGAAGTAACAATCTAGCTCAAGTAAGAATAGAAATAAAGAAACCCCCTAGTTTTTATTTAAAACTAGGATATTCTGGCAAAAGTGAAGTTACACTTTTTAAAACCCACCTCTCAACATCAATAGGCTTAGCTTTCTTGTATATGTTTTTGTCTTGGATGAAAAAACCCTCTTTATTGACTTACTGGAAAAGCAGTTATTCATTTGGCCTCTTGGTCAAATGAAGAACTTTGCAGAAGCAGCTCAGAAACCAACAGCAGTCTATTGCCTGCTGTCACCACGGAGGATCTCCCTAAAAGACAACAGCACTGCTGCCTCTGCTCTGCCATAACAGGCGTAAGAATCAGAGTCTTGAGGAGACCGTAACACAAACGTGCCCATTCTGTGGTACAGTAGGGCTAAATATCACCCCACTTCCATTGAAATCAACCATCAATCATCCAACCATCGAAACAAGAGTGGGAGCACACTAAGCCATATCCTGCTACTTTAGATCTATCCTGAAATACTTCACAGAAGACTTTCAAAATTACAGATAATGTCTCTACACACATTTTGAGATAGTTGAGAAATAAAATCTTTTGTACTGACAACAGTGTAAGACCTATTCTAAGGCAGGCTGCATCACTGAGGTTGAGTAGGTCTCTTATCCTAGTTGATACACTGCCAAATTAAAAGCCCTACTTGAAATACCACCTCTCTTCTGTGAAAGAGGTTTTTAAGGTAAGTACTAGGATTGTTGCATTCTTGGAATTCATTGCATTCACATAGCTTTAGAAAATTTTCTTAGCCTGAGTAAATCTCACATTTTTAATGTCAAACACTCTGTGTATTAAACAAAAGGAATGTACAGCAATTGAAAGACAGAACAGCTCTCACCTATGCAGTTTGTATTTACTATTACTGCTAATACTAAAACAAATGAATTGTTCCCATTTTCTTTTCTATAATCCATGAGAAAGGCTCCTAGAGAGTACGTTGTGTCAATTTCCTACTGCTTATGCAGAAAAATTTCATTTCTTGAATTAATTTATTAAGTGTATTTGTACCTAGATTTCTGAGTCCTTAAAATGACACAATCTGGTCCAAATTCCGAAGGATTTAGTAGCTTACTGTGATATATTAACTCATTATGTTTAAGGAGGTAGGTTCCAACACCAGATTACCAAAACTTTTGGGGGCCTACAGAATCTTCTGTAAATACCTACGTACTGTATAGATTCAGCAAGAAGATGCTCAAATTTTGGTTCAAGAAGTCCTTAAAACTTCAAGTTCCACACGTGCTACAAGGGTGACCACATTACCTAGCTCTTTTGAAAATATTAGCCATACTGTAGCAGTGATTTCCTTTAACAAAGTTGTAACGACAAAGCTGACTATTTTCGGGGGGACTGTGTAAAAAAGTGTAGAAAGATGGTTTTCATATTGATCTTCATATTGATATATACGAAATGTTAACACAAATAACCACTTATTCTAGAAATGTGAATTATTTCATCAGCAGAAAACTTCAGAAATAACTAACTTGTGTTTTATAAACGTAAAGCAACACTATAATAGCAATCTAAACTGTAATATATTGCTGCAAGGATAATTATTAAGGGAAAACACAGCTGACATTTTCTGATTTATGCACACAATCAGAGATGGAGTCCAAGGACTGTGACATAATTATCTTCACGCTAACAATTTTTGTAAATCTCTTGACGGAATTTTAGCTAATTTTAAAATGCCTTCTGAAGATTAGCACTTAAAACTGTTGGGGAAAATAGCACAATTTATTAGCAAGGGTATAATTGTAAACCTTCCAAATACTCATTGTGAATATCATTTAGACAGTAACTCCTGCTTTAGCAGCTGGTATATAAGACTCCAGTTTATGGAATCTTGAAACAACAGAGAGAGTAGAATCTAATTAAACAGGATTACATGCCAAAGAAAAATATTAAAAACAGACTAATAGTCAATTGTTATGAATTTGAAATACCATATCTACTTCTTTTGATGCAAACGGTGCTTTATTTCAATGAAACCTAAATATTCTTAGCAGACTCCTCTCTTGATTTGGAGCAGACTGTCTTTCTACACTGAAACAACACAAAAAGCTAAATGGTTCCATTGATCTCCTCTCACAGACTTAAGCACTCATCTGCTATAGGGTAAAATGACTTACATATATTGCATTTATTCTAATATTATTCAAGAGCCAATAGCTGTATTCTATACAGGAAGCCTCCTGAAACTGTCTTCATAGTGAGCAACTAAACAAAACTGCTGCCATTTGCCAGAGGGCCTAACCTTAAGAGCAGTCTTAAAAACTAAAGATGTAAAAGGAGTTTTTGATCCTGCCTGTAAAATATTATGATCTTCGCAATATCTGCTTACTAAATTCCTTTTTCCATTTTGTTGTGACTCATTCTCAAGGGGTTCTTTTTCCAAAAAGGGGAAAAAAACAGCTTAAAACTGCTAACTGACCAGCTGTTCACAAAGAAGAAACCTTTTTAAAAAAATTTTAAAATACATACATATTCCTACTATCTGCAGAAAGTATATTGAGCCCTCAGGTACTTACATAACATTTGACAGCATGCCATTCATAATACATGAACATTTGTTGTAACAATTTTTTCATTACATGATACAGCCATATTGGCCAGACAAGCTCTTAGAAAAATATAGATATTAGTGCATCCAAAAAAGCAGAATTCCAACAGAAAACCAGCCTAAGTGTTAGTAATCAAATAAAAATCAATAGAAAAATCATTAAATAGAATTGTGGGAGGCTTTAATCAATGCCTTATTAGCATAACCATGTTAATTTTCCCTGAGTTTTTTTAGAGGTATATTAATTTAAGGCACTAAAAATAGCACACATGCAAACTCAAGAACAAGGACCACATTTTCTCCACCAACAGGAATATATTGCTAATACAGGATTGATACCAGGAAATACTGATGCATGTGCTATTTTCTGAAACTTCAAGTGTGGGTTTTTGTTGATAATTATAACAGAAATAGTGTTAATGCAACTGGAAATTCTGAAGTGAAAGCAGATAATTTTGGATTTATTTAACTTTTCCCAGTTTAAAATACGGCACATTTAATCCTTAAAGACAGGTAATCATACAGAAGTTAATTACTTGTTAATCTTAGCTAACACTTTAGTTTGCAATTTTACTGGGTCTGTGAAAGATGCTCAGTTCTGAGATGGCATTCTGCTAACTTCCTTTTCATGCTGTTTCACGTACAAATTTCAAGTGGCAAATTTATCACAGCCTTCATGTTCACATAAGGGTTTGGTATCTTGCTTGAATTCAACCTGCTGTTGTCAGAGCAGATGCAGACACCACGTGTTTTGGCAATGGATAACACATCAGATAGTAGTGATACAGGGAGGGTGAGAAAAAACATTCTGAAAGGACCAAGCATGCAACACAAAGACTAGTAGACCAAGGAACTCAAAGGAATAAAGAGCTACAAAAGATATGCAAAAAACCAGAGGCACAGCTGGAATTAATAATGGAGCAGAGAACACAGGTGATGCCACTAACTAGACAGGACAATTTATAATGCTCCTTCTCTTGTGACTCAGCTTTAATAGAGAAAACTTTGAGAGGGGAAAAAAAAAAAAAAAAGAAAAACCTTGCCTCTCTCACATTTTTCTTTCTCTTCCTAAAACAAATGTTGAACGTAATCAGTAGATGAATGAGAAGACTTGGCAGCAAGCTACTGGTCCCTCTGCATCTGTAAGACTGCTTCCCTTTATGGGATAGGGTTCTGTAGCAGGGAACACTACACATCATGTCTTAGAATATCAAAAGTGTCATCTAACTAGTGTTTCTTTTTTAATGTGGTTGTAGTCCTGCCTTTTTCCTCTTGGAGATCCCGGTATTCTCAACATGAATTTGCAGTCTCATTCTTTAAGAGCATGAAGTTTCAATAAAGAGACACAGGCTCTTCACAGAATTTCTAAATATACTATTTCTACTTGATAGTGAAAATACAACTAATGACTAAGAAAAAAATACTCCAAATGCAGAACTCCCTTCCCCTCCTATTACTTTCACATACCTCAACCCTGCTTGCTTTTCCCTTGAGATTCTTTGCTCTGCTTAGGCAAATATTCCCTTGACTCATTGAGATTAAATAAAATGAGAGCATGCAGGTAAAGACCAGACTCATATTGAGAATTAACATTTACAGAGCTCATAACCTGGGAAAAAAGGAAGAATCTTTAAAATGTAGGTAGAACTGTACACCTAAGGAACAGATTATATTCTTGACCTTCAATAAAGAGCATAAGGAAAAACACATACCCAAAAGTTCTTGCTCTTTTAGAACCCAAATGACCAAGAATTTAAGAAATTAACCCCACACATTTGAGAGTACTGACTTACAGAATACCTCTTATTTTTCACGCATAGTTGAAGAATTATTAAATATAAAAGTGTTTTTTTAAATTAAATTTACAATTAAATGTTTAAACACCATCCTGAAACAGTACAGTCCTGCCTTATGTAGTGGAGTAAAAGCAAATTATACATAACAGACTTGCTCCCTCAGCCCAAGATGCCACCTTTCATGTCTTATATGGCACATTTTATTGTCCAACAGCAGTATTTTTCAGACAGGCCACAACAAAACATTTTCTTTCATCATGCTGTTGACCCAATATTAGGAAAAAAAAAACAAAACCCAAACAAACAAACAAACAAACCAACCAAAAAACACCAACAAATTTTCCCAACCAGTTCTGCAGAAGCTAATCTGCTTTAGCTATTTCTCATGGTTTTGCATAAGATTCTTGCCAAAAAAACCCTGAGTTTGGGTGGGGTAGAGTTAATTTTCCTCATAGCAGCTGCTCTGGGGCTGTGTTTTGGATTTCTGCTGAAAACAGTGTTGATAACAACTGGGATGTTTTAGCTATTGCTGAGCAACACTTACACAGCATCAAGACTCCATGCGAGGAGGCTGGGGGTGCACAAGCAGTTGGGAGGAGACAAAGCCAGGACAGCTGACCCCAGGGATATCCCAGACCATATGGAAATATGCTCAGCATATAAAGCTGGGGGAAGAAGAAGGAGGTAGGTTCAGAGTGGTAGCTCTTTGCAATGTGGTTTAGTGGGCATAGTGGTATTTAGTTGAAGGTTGGAGTTGATCATCTTGGAAGTCTTTTCCAACTTTAATGATTCTATGATGGTGTTTGTCTTCCCAAGTCAGCATTACGTGCAGTAGAGCCTGGCTTTCCTGGAGGTGGCTGAACACCTCCCTGCCATGGGAAGCACTGAATGAAGTCCTTGCTTTGCTTGCATGTGCAGCTTTTGCTTTACCTACTAAACTGTCTCTATCTCAACCCACAAGTTTTCTCACTTTTACCCTTCTGACTGTCTACCCCATCCCACTGGGGGGAGTGAGCAAGTGTCTGTGTGGTGCTCAGGTGCCACAGCAGCGAGGTCAAACCAAGGTCTTTCTCTCCTAACCCTACAGATCACGCCTTAGGTCATGTTATAGAAACACGTGCACCCTCCCCTTCCACACACTACTTACTAAATTGTGTGCTTCTAATTCTCTCCAACATCTAAAAGACTTACACAAAATAGCATTTAATTCCCCTGCAAAGAGCCTGAAAAGATGCTAAATACAATGCCAACAGCCAAGGAACTGGTCACAGTACCAAGGGATTAGACTCACATACAGTGAATACTGTAGGATTTATGACTTTTCGGCTCCAAGCAATCCAATGTTTCTGTCTGGCAGAAGAAATGGAGAAAATCCCATCCTCTGCTTAGCTTAGGAAAAGAAAACAGCAACATGTGAAATACTTTAGTGCTGTAACAATTCCACAAAAAATAGACTAGAGATAGCACCAGGTATCTTACCAGGTGATTTATCCAGAGAAGAGCAAATACACTTCTATTCTGGTTTACCATGTTATCTGAAAATTAGTATCACAGCATCACTATTACATTACTACTTAGGTAGCAATGAAACAAAGCAAAATATGAAATTGAGACTAAATTTTCTCAGAGGAATAATTGGAAATATTCAGTTCACTTGAGAAGTGTCTATCCAAGTCAAGGAAATAAATATTAGAAAAAAAGCTGCAGACACTAAACCACAACCCTTGCATCAAGACCTCTGTGCAGCTGTGTTACATGCTGGCATTTTGTTTCAGATTTTCCATCACTATCATTGCTCATGAAAGCCTGAAGAACTATTCGACTTTAAATAATCTGAAGTTGATTCATTAACTATGGACACCATATGCAAACATCCAAAAATATGTTACCTCAGCTCTTACGTTTTTAACTATATGTTGACTGAAGCAACTGTAGATGACAGAAGACAGGTCAGGAGAAGATATGTAAGTGAATTGATAAATCACATATTTTTCGAAAAAAAAAAAAAAAATTGGCTGTGATTTGTCTTCTGTTTCTGTTTTCTTTGAGATTCAAAAGACATGTCCTTGAGCTGAGATGTCCATGAAAGCCAAGTATTTAAACACATTTTATATCAATTGCCATATAAAATAGATGTATCAGAGGAACATTCCTGTCTTTTTTTTTCTGTTTTCAAAATACCATGTAGGAAAAAAATTGTGAAAAGACGACTATAATTATATGCATTCTTTACTGTGCTTAGCAATGGCTGGTATCTCATACCTTATTGCAAAAGAGACAGTCAGACAGTGACCTCAGACTCTGCAATATATACAGTCAGAAAAAAAACAAATGGAAGTGCAAAATACAAAAAAAGGAAAGCATGAATACGAATGCAGAAAGAATCACAAAGCTGTTTAAGAGTCACCACAACTACCTATTTTTAAATATCATGCATCAAGCCAAGTCAGTCAAAACAAAAGCTTACACTCATTGCTAAAAAGGTGGAAAGTCAAGTCTTGGTGGGGAGGGTGTGGGAAAGGAACAACAAGGTAGGACAGTACAAACACTTAAAACGCTTTTTCCCCCTCTCAAAAAATATTCAGAAAATCAGATGTACTAGGCTATTACAATGGTTGCAGATCCTATGAAGTTACCACCATCTGTTGTGTCATCTATTTACAGACACACAGGCATAATCAAAAATTAGGGAAAACTGCTCAAATAAGTGCAATCGCCTTTGAAGATACCATGCATGTTTAACAAGCTTTAGAATCTTCCAATATAAATTTAAGAAAATAAGGGGTGTTGATTTATTTTCTGTAAGAAATTACATGAACAAGAACTTCCCTATACACAGAAATGAACAGGGCTTATGTGTAGCTACATCTTTCAGCAAGGCATTCAAAAGAGCATTAGGAGAATGATGCTGTAATGCTTGTTTATTCACATGTAGCTTGAAAACAACATCCAGGATAAATATATTGCCTCAGGTCTCAGTTCCATTTACCATGTTAGAGAGGAGCATCAACTACTCAATATCTCAGTATGGCACTGCTCACTCTTGTAGTTCTAGGTCTCATTTACTATCTTCTTTGTAAGGTTTTTACTTCTTTGGAAGCTTTCATGTCTCGATCTGAATAGTTTTCTTCTCCCTAAACCTTCTGGCCTGCCTTCAGACAGCTCAGGCTGCTGTACTGCCCTTCTTGTCAGTCTCTTGAAAATTGCTATGTTCAAGCTGAGGTGAACAATACAAGCATGCCCCAAAGCACTAGCCAAGCACCTTCCCAGCTATTCCCAAGCAATCAGGGCCATATGGAGCCAATACACACCGGAATAGAACTGCAATGCAAGATTCCTTGATTTGAATTTGGCTTAGCAATCTCTGGAGGAGTCTAATTTGAGTCCCACAAACAGTGCTCCAGACATGTGGGCCAGGTAGCACAGCTCCTGAGCTAATTAAATGGCTCTCTCAGCCAGGCTGGCTCTGTCACAGAATTTTCCTCACACTGCTATGCTATTCAAGCCTATAAATGGCTCCAACTACTGCAAGTGAAGGCCTTTTAGTTCCCTGAACACTGCACAGGACAGACCTGCTTATCTTGTTTAACTTGGAGAGTATGAACAACCCACCTCCTCTGTGCAACCAGCACTTAACCTAGCACCCTTAATATAATCACCCACATTTTTTCAATAAAATGCAATAACCCAGTTTTGAAAATGCTATTTCCAAACAGACAGACTGAATAATTTCTACATAGCACTGAAACTCTTACTTTAAATTATTTTTCCTCTCTGGGAAACATATTGGACTTATTAATCAGTCCCCAGCTCCTGAGTGTCACTGCTACTATTGCATATGTGCAAACAGAGTAATAGGAATGAACAGGATGATGCAAATCAAAAAGAAACAAAAATCATCATTCTTTTAACATCATTACCAAAATTCTCCCTTTTCTTCTTGAAGTCATTTTTATCTCTGATTTTTAATTCGTATTCCTATGCAGCAGTTTCCCTGTTTCCCTTGTGTATACAGTGTTTGAGCTTTCAATTTTTAATTTTTCTTCAATAGTGCCCTATCTTTTCTATTCCTTTTCTTTTTTCATAACTTAGGGTTTTTTTCTCTCCTGCTCTTATTTCCTCATACTTGTTTACTTTTTTCCCCCAGTCCTTACTAATTATTTCATGTCTCTTGGACGCTTAATTATGTGTCATGGCTTTTCCTTTCTTACATTTTTATATGGCATTCCTTTATTCCACTCCTGCAGCTCTCTGATTTCTATGTGCTTGCTTAACTATTACCCAAATGGCTCCAAGCAGGACACACTCAAACTGAAGAATAAATAAATTAAAAGAAAAATACTATCTGTGGCCATGCGGTGTTGCCTAGCAACACCCTGCACCTCTCCACAGCTTTTCTAGAGCCCTGGTGGCAACAGAGCTTTTCAGACTTATTGCTACAAATATATGCAAGATCCTGCTCACATTGTTTGTCCATTCACTGACAAATAGATGCAGAGGAAAACATAAATGAGAAAGAAAAACTCCAGAGAAAGCATCAGCAACAGCAGAAGAAACGGCCACCTACTCCGATGCACGCTGTCCTCTCGTCTCACACACTCTGTAAAACACACGCAACTTTTATGTTACTGCTGCTCACTAATACTACTCCTGTTACAATCTTTGAGAAACAATGTAAATAAGATTGCTTATGCAATGTTAAAATGTGTTACATTCAACTCTTAAACAGTTACTGTGGACGCATTACTGGCTGAGATTGAGTGACTTCCTCTGAAAGATTTACACTAAAGAAAAAGAGAGTTGATAACCTCCAGATTGTATACGGTGCGAAAAATGGTTGAAGCATGATCAAAAATATAGTGGAAATATAAAGAAAGTGAAGTTTGTCCTCACAACTTATAGATTTAATATTAAAAGATTGTCAATATTTATTATTTCTAATTATTTCAGATGTATCAGAAGTGAGAGCAAAGTGAATCCTCCCCCCACCCCCGACACTTTTCGTTAAAATGCAAGTTTGTAGGCTCAGTCTTGAAAATTTAGAATGCTCATTAAGTCCACACTTCTCAAAGTATGGATGATTCAGCATTAGCTAGACTGAGTTACAAGGATACTGAGCTAGTTTCACCAACAGTCCCTTTTTTTTGTTCCACAGCAGTGAAAGACTCCTTTCAACAATCAACTACCTCTGAGAAAGAAAGTGGATGAATGATGCTTATTCAAGGGACTAAAGCTTTAAGGATATTTGGAGTCTTGGAAGAGGAGTCAAAAACTGGAAATGTTAAAACAAAAGAGAACTACATAATTTAGCTAAGGGCAAACCTATGATGAATCCTAACATAAGGATGAAAATGTAAACATTGTATTTCTGAGGGCATCAAAAATCAGCATTCTTGCTTGGAAATTTTATATATAGCTAAATCAGCCTCAAAGCAATTTGGTGTCTGCATAGCAGAGCAGCTATAGCAAGCAAAAAGAAAGCAGATTCGAAAGCACATACCTTAAAAACCTATTTAACAGCATCAATCTACATCTATCAGCTGCAACTTGTTACTTAGTAAAGACAGGCTGAAAATGATCCATATAGATAAACAAAGGACAGAAACTAATATTCAGGTACACAAATAACCTCATTCCCAAAGTAATGTTTGTAAAAATAAAAGTACATAGAGTTGACTAGAGAACACAAAAGAACCCATAGATCATGCAAACCATAAAACAAACACAGGCATTGCACAGTCAAGCACTTAAAATGCCAAAAAAAGGTTTCAAAACTTTATTTGGCTCCTTCACATATATGTAGCAAACCCAGTTTTAATTATACAATCAGATGCTATTTTACATAGAAGTGTTTAATGACTTAGAATATATCACAGAGAGGGCTCACCTAATCATCAGCCTTTCAACATTTGGGCTTAGCACGCAGACTTGTGTACTGGCCACTATTCAGATCCTTACTTGAAGGTAGAACAATTTTTCCCCATGAACATTTCAATGATACCCATCATTATGTATCTGATGTGATTTAAAAACAATTTACTCTACATACTATTAATACTCCCCTTTAACAGGTAGCAATTGGCATAAAGAGTCAAATACCTGAGCATGCTCAGTCAGACCCGCACAGTCCAAACCATTAAGGCATACAGGAGACTGGAAGTGACAACTTGGATGATTACATTTAACCTCTTGTTTTCACATTCAGTTCACATTCAGATTTTCTTGCCCAGTTGACGGAACCATCACCCTCTGATCAGCTGGTATTTCTAAATTCTCTTCCTGCTTAATTCCAGCCATTAGGCTCCTAATCATTCTCATCCTCAGCCCTTGGCTGTACAGCCTTCTAATTGCACTATTAAATTTATTCTTATCGTTTGTATTCTAAACTTCAGTGACACACGGTTCTTTATGATGTTCTAGTTCCTTCTGTATTGACAGTGCCTGTCGACTTTCTTGTAACATGCTCCTAATATTTATGTCAAGCTCATTAATGAAAATATTAAATGCTATGAATCTGAAGACTGATCCTTCAACAAGCTCTGCTAAAAGCCCAGCAGATCTTTTTAAAGTACTTCTCACTCTCATTTCCCCTCCAGCCAGTTCCTTATCTATGCTACTATTCTAATCTAAGCAGATGACACTTCATTATTAATTGGCAAAAATAAAAATACAAAACCCTTATCAGTGTGTCACAATTTATCCCTAAGAATAAAGCCCAATACGCCTTATTTTATAGTCCATTTACCTTAATGCATTTAATAAGTCTCTGCTTCAAAATTTGTTTTCAAAGGTTTGCATGCTGCCAATATGAGACCAACAGGGTGAGAGTTGCCCATCAATTCCCTACCTTTTAACATACAGAAGCTGCACTGGCTATTCTTTAATCAAGTACCATAACATACTTGCTCTACTACAAAGCTTGTAATTTCACATGTCAAGTTTTCTGTGATACTTTTATGGATGTCTTTCTGTCCCTCTAACTTCAAACACAAAACACAAGTTTTCCTTCTGGCCTGTCTGGGGTAATTTCCACTTCTGCACTTGTCTCCCCATTTAGCCACCTCTTACTTTACCCCCATTTTACTGAAACTAGGACAACAATTTACAAAGACTTCAGACAATACCTAGGATGTTTAATCCTATCTTCACACTGACTTTGCTTGTTCTTCTATTTCTTTTCGTTTAAATAGCTAAAGATTCTTCTACTATTTGTTTTATATAGCTGAATAACCTTTTACTATTTGTTTTAATTTCTTTCACCCAGAGTGACTCAACTTGACTTTTGAAAGTTCTCATTTTTTCCTCTGTATTTCCTCCTTTGCCAATCAATCACTTTTTTTTTTTCAACTCCTTATGGGTAATCCTCATAGTCTTAATATTCTTTTTGAAGTTGTTTTACAGTTCAGTGTGAAACTATTCTTTACAAATTGGGATTCAAATTCCAAATCACTCTTGTATATTTCAATTAATAATAATCTTCTCAAAATAAATGTCTTTGAACTGTTGAGCGCAGTTCAGGGATCTAAATAGTTTTCTTAACTTTTGATTTTGTCTAGAAAACAAATTATTATATAGAATTTATTTTGAACTAACTAAAAAAAATTGATGAACATTATAGCCAGTGTTTATTCTGACTTCATCCATTTGCTAAATTTAGGGATAAAGTCCATTCAGATTCATACCAGGATTAGTAAGAGTTGATACTGTTTAAAATTCTATATTAGTGTTTCTGATTAAATAAATGTTACTAACAAAGTTTGTCAGTTACCACATCAAAGAATGCCTGCCCCCTACCATTATTAGGATCTGTGGTTTCCAGGCTGTATTTAAAAAGTCAAAGTGTCTTACAATCAATGACTTACCTCCGTAACAGACTACAATCAATTCCAAGTACAGAAAGTGGTGGGGGTAAAAGAATGAGGGTGGTGAACGTCAGAAAATATAATTTCAATAGAGCCAGGGATCATTCTGGTCTGTCTCCTGAGAGTTATACTGATCAGTAAAGGAAAGTAGGAGAAAGGGCAAACCCTAGAGAAATTCACAAAGGGGAACTATTCCTAAGCAAAGCAAACAAAAAGAAAAAAACCAACCCCCACAAAACCACAAACAAAACAAAACAAACAAGAAATTAACAAAACAAAAACTCACCCAAAAGAGTGTTCTTAACACACGTTTAGGATCATACCATGTCTCCCCCCATGGCTTGGAAACCAAAATCATAAAAGCAGGGAAACTATGACACATACCTAGAGTAGATAAATCTCTAAGTATAACTGAACTGCATAAACACTGTGGGAATAAAATCAGAAAGTTATGCAAATTTAAGTTAAAGAGGAATAGGAAAAAATTTTTAAAAAAATAGTAAGAAAACTGTTCTATATACATGAGAAGCAAGAAGAAAATGAAGAGAAGTACAGCTTATGTACAACAGAGCAAATAAGTGATGCAGACTCAACAGCCCTCCCTGCTCTCTTTATGAACATCGCATGGTTTAGCCGTAACTACAGCTAAAAAAATATATTTTTAGCAAGAAGATGGGATTGCAGGCTTGAGCACAGAAAAAAAAAAGGTTTAAGAATTTTTTTTTTTTTGATCAGACTGATGCAGCTCATGTATCACTGACTCATTGAGAAACTAACAGTGCATGGACCACTACCAGTTGCACCCACCAGAAGACGTGTGGTTCCAAAAGGTCAAAAGAGACAGACACAATGCTTCCCGTTACAGAGGGGGATTGGGGTGTTGGAGGGGACAAGAAAGAAAAAAAATGAAAAGAAAAAAGAAAAAAAGAAAAAAAAAAGGAATAAATAGACAAGAAAAAAAATTTTAAAAAGGGAAAAAAAAGAAAAAAGGGAAAAAATTAAAAAAAAGGAAAGAAGAAAGCAAGAAAAAAAAAGACAAAACAAAAAAAAAGGAATAAAAAAGGAGGGAAAAAAAAGAAGTGAAAATAGAAATCATACCCCCAGGCAGAGAAAATTATGTCTATTTCTTTAAAATTATAATGTGATATTAAAAGCACCAACATGGGCATGTAAAAACAATGTTAAATCAACCTTATTTTTTGTCTTTAAGAGGATGAATGAACTCCTGAATAACTGGCAGTGTAGATGTGACACACCTAGAATAAACTTTTCTTTTCCCCCTAAATATTCCACAGCATGTTTTCATAAGACAACTAAAAATGCAGACTAGATTAAAAAAAATACACAGTGAGTGTGCAGCTAACTGAAAAAACAACCCCTGGGCTGTTTTCTATCACCAAAAAATAACCTGAATCAAGATGATTCTTGATTCACCCAAGACCTAAGTGACTTGGTTAACTGAAAAAAATTAATGTACTGATGGTTTCTACTGTCATAATGTTTGGTGGAATACAGGAAACAAGGAAGGAAAAGATATTAAACATTTTAAAAGGCAAGAAGAGAATTTCAAAATCAAACCAAACTAACAGGTCAGAATTTAGGCCATAAATACAAGATAATCCAATACTTTTGCAGAAGGAGCAGCATGTCTGATAGTTCAGTGGTGAGGCAAAGAAATTCTTTTAATTGATGCTAACTAGGTCCTAGGTGAAAGACTCTGTAGGTTTTCACCATCATGATTAAAGAAAGGTGTAGGAAATTAAAGAAAAGCAAAAAAAAAAAAAACCCCAACAGCTTCAGGAAACATGACTAGCAAAGAAGAGCTGAAGAAAAATAGAGAACTGGAAGCATATTTAACAGGAATCTTCTAATATCAAAGAATCATAGAATGGTTTAGATTGGAAGGGACCTTAAAGATAAACTAGTCCCAAAAATCCCCAACCTGGCCTTGAATACTTCCAAGGATGGGGCATCCACAGACAGATAGACTGATACATAGAGAGATATGTTACAGATTTTATAACATATTTATACATAAAGTCAACAATCATCAATTGTTCAAGTAGTAGGAGATGATGATAATTTGATCTTCAACAAATAAAGTACAGTATATTTTAGGAAAAACTTTGTTGCATTGATTAAACACCTTCAAGGATAAGAAGTCTCCTACATCATGTGCCATTAGGAATGGGTTATGCAAATACCTGTCAAGATATGTCTAGCTGGATTTCAATCCAGAAATTCTCTTAACTACCTCTCTCAAAGCTTTATTTTTATGATTCTATCATTAGATGGATTTCTACTTACAGCCACTGCCAAATTTAAACCTCCTGTGTGGAAATGCTACAGCATACTCTTAGCACACAAGAAATGAGTTTATTATCCTCCCATTAAGTGATTTTGATGATCATAAAGATTCAGTTTTACACTTGATATTTTTTACCATCTGTTGCATTATTAACATAAAAAACTTTACCAGTCCTTTCTGAATAGTGCCTAACTTTAAAGCACCTATACCGGAAGTCATTTGACTGCTTCTTAATTTATTTACTTGATTTAACAATGTCTATAACATTCCTCTCACATGCTAGATGAACAACAATACTTCAACTTATTTTTTTAAGGAAAAACAAAGACATGAATTACAACTTGATAATTTTCAATGGAATGCACGTAGCAGGATCTTTAGCTCTACAGAAGAAAACATCTTCCACTTTAGCTAGCAATTAAGCAACAGTACACTGCAGCCCTGTTCCCAGTGTTAGAGGAGAAAAAGTTCTGCTGAGTGATTGTTCCAGATAATTGTTGATGAATCAGGAGTGACTGGGGATGGAAGAAATAACTGCAGAAAATACATACATGTGACTTTCTGAAGACAGCTGGAACTGCTGGAACGGGGACATAGCCAGAAAGACTTATGAGGGAATGCACCTCAACAAGGAGTCCCTCGCATCTCTGCATGCTGAAGAATCCCCAGAAGATTATTTCTGGTCACTGATTCTCAATGGGATACTATGTCTATTTTCAACACTACCTTCAAACAATGTATCCGTTTATAAAACAACAAATAAATCATCATGAAAATCTCAAATAACTCCTGAGATTCACCACCAAAAATGTAGGAGTTTCTGAAACCAGGGCACTGTAAGTAAAGAATACTGAATATTCTAAGTGATGAGGAAATTACCTGCTCTGCACCCGAGAACTGTTCATTGTGATAAAAATGTGACAGAAACTGACCAAGAGAAAGTTTTTAAAGCTTCTGGACAGGTCTGTTGCATTAACATACTTTTGTAATCTCCAGTCTGTTACACTTTCTTGCTTCAAAGCATTAGGATGCCAGTGGTTTTTTTTTTAAATATAACACTACCATGATTTTGTAAAAGACACAGCTTTTTCTGCCAGCCTGTTCATTCATACTTAAATCAAGCAAATCTTTTTATATGCATATACGACTGCATTTCTGATAAGCATGAAAAAATTCATGGACTGGTACTCAAAAATTTTGTCCAAATATATGGCAAAGTTACAGACAAACTACAAGCAGGGTCTTGTAATGAACACTTCAGTGCAATGTAATATTGGACAGTGCTTCAATCCCTGCTTAAAATACAGCATTCAGCAAGCTTTCCTGCTTCCTTCACACTAAAATTGGTCTCCCAGCTCCTTTTATGTCTACTGAGCAGGTGTCATCTGGGACTTAGACACCATAAATAGATCTGAAGTGAGTAAGTACTAACAGGCTAACAGTGGCACATGACTCTCCAAGAAACAATGTACAAGCACTTACAACTTCCTCAACCTAAAGCTTATGACCATTTCTAAACAGAAGCAGAGGGGCCTTCACTATCAAAGAGGAAAGTCTAATAGAGGAAAGAGCAGTCTTGGTTTCAGCATAGGCAATAGCTTACAAAAGCAAAAAAAAAGGCGGGAGCAGAGGGTCTGAAGGAAGAGAAGCTAGTCTTCTTGATATTTTTTCTGTTTTCCAAAACACCAGCATAAGAAGGCACCTTTATCTCCATCCAGTAACCACACGACAGTATACAGAAACCCACATCTGAAAGAACATAATAGTAAGCAGAAGTTGAAAGTTAACAGTGAAAATGGTTTCTGATCCGACCTCTACTCTGATTTTCTCAGCTTTAATGAAGGGGAATGAGTTGCACTTACCTACAATTCAGCACTTGCAGCAGACAAGCATTTTTCATTTTGTCATATAAGTATGTGAAAACTAAACAATTTGCAACTCTGAAACACTTAAGTTTTGAAATGGTTAAGATCAGAAATACACCTGGAACTAAGCACTGCTCAGTAAATGGTGAACGCTGCTCTATGGAAAAAGAATCATCCAACACCAAATAAGGGGAACACCACATCTGAAGAACTCTGAACAGATGGAGTTAAAAGGTTAGAGGTGGTTTTGCACAGCACTCCAGAAGAGCCACGGAGTGGGAAGAAACCTTTTGCGCAGTACTAAGAAAGCATTTGGCACAACTCGCCATCACCCAGCAGTTACAATTTAATACACAGAAAATGTGCATAAAACCACTAATTTGTTGCAGCCAGGCAAGTTAGGAGCTATTGAGATATTCTAATGAAAACACCTTAAGATATTGAAGCTAATATAAAACAGAAAATTCAAGGAAATTCATAACGTGCATTTCTTAGAGCAAGTACAAGCAATATCATATATAAACATGTAAACCACTTTATTCCAGTGAAAGGGTTATAAATGCCAGCATATGCTATCGATAAGAGAAAATGCAGAGTAATTAGTTAATCTAAAAAATGCATGAGTAGGAATTTGACTGCTAAATGATTAAACTGGTACATTTTAAAATGTGTATTAATATTTAATTATTGACACTATGAGAAAAGAGAAAATCTCTTGATGTTACTTCTCAGCTCTTTCTGATACTCAGTAACACATGTATTATTCATATGAATAGTTTGTGCATATACAGTCAATCACTAGTTAAATAAAAGAATCATTCTCAAATTCCCTAATCACCTCAATAGATCCTAACGCAATATTTTCCACATTTGGGAATCAGAGCGTTTTATTTAAGAAATCAGTCTGGCCATGATGAATACAGCGCAGCTCGAGCAGACATCAGTTCAAAGAATCAGATGTCAAAGTGCTCCCTCTAATGTCCCTTAATCATCACACCAATTAGTGGTTGAATAGTGATGTGATTAAAAAGACTGCTGCTATCCTATACCTATTCAGACTAGTAGAATTCTACATATGTTCTACCAATTAATGTTTGAATAGAGCAGCGATTAGAGAGACATCTGCCATTGTACATCCATTCAGAAAAGAGCTAAACTTGCATATTCATATGCAATGAAGACAAAAATAAATATTTGCAAAGGTAAACTATACGTTTCGATTATAAATATAATTGAGTTGATTTCCTTTAATGAGTGTTCTCTATTTTACAATATTTGGGATTATTTTTTATTTATAAATATAGAATCTTTCATCAATACATGTCTAGAAATGGACAAATTATTCACTGAAAAAGCATTTATTCATTAAGGTTCCTGATTTCAGGCCTTGGGTGTACTGAGTTCCATATCTACGTGTTTGCAATTTGCACCATTTCTGCTTCAACCCATCAGTTATTTGTGAAATGCTAACTTGATTATTCTGCAAGCATGATACATGATTAGGCACAAAAATCATGTGAACATTTTCCACCTCACTGGAAGGCAATAGTTAGAGTAACAAACTGATTACAGCTGAGAAAGGATCATCTTGTTTACAGATTTTTCTATGCAAGCTTGGACATTTGTACATCAAGAGGTACTTGCACACTTTTTTTTACACAATTCCTTTTTACAGATGTTTATATATAGCAGTGACAGCCACAGAAATACTATCCAAGTGAAAAGCAGTTGGAAGTTTTAGCAAGTTCCTACTACCATTGTTTTAAGGGAGTACCCTTGTCCTCTGAATGTAAAGAGCAACATGAGCTGTCACATCTTGCAATGAATTGCAGATCTCACTCTCCATCATTAGCACAAAGCAATCTGGTAGTTGCAACTTAATGTTGCACAGAAAAAAGGCAAGGTGAAGAATTTGGTTGTTTCTAATGGCTGGAAAGAACTATAATACAGTTGAAGTCTCTTTCCCAAAGTGATGCCCCTGCCAAAAAGAAAAGAAAGGGGGAAAAAAAAAGAAAAAAGAAAAAAACAAACAAACAGGTGAGCATCAAAATTATTTTGTTCATGGAAGAGAGGCTCTTTTGGCACAATGCTGATCAGGCTTAGCACACGTAAGGACAAAGAACAATGCTACTACTGCCAGAAAATCAATACTGTTACAGGCTATGGCAATTAGCTACAAACCAATTTAAACCCCATTTCCTTTTCACCTTCTTGTCTTGTTGAAATACTTCCAGCATTTCCATCTGGAGCAAATGTTACAATTATTTCTAAATGCAGAAACTGAAGAATGTCTGAATACATAGGTGGATCTATATCAACTTCTCACCTATCCTTAGTAAGCAACTACAAGATTTCATTACCAAAGAAGGCTGGACTAAAATATCCCACTGAATTCTCCAGTGTCAAGTCAATTTATAAAACTTGTGCAGGTGAATTTCATTTAAATTACAAACCTGCACATGTACAAGGTAAAAGCACAACTCGTCCCATAATGCTTAGAAACCCCACTCATACAGCAAGGAAATCAGTGCTCTGGGTGCAATGCAAGTGTACACAATGTGTGCCCCTATAGTCTGAGATCTAAATGTAGCCAAGCACAAAATACACAGAGAAATGGAATTATAAAGAGTTGGAAACCACAAATAAAAACATTATTCTGAAGTCTAAACAATCCTGAACTACTTAGGAAAGCCCTGAAACCAAAGCAAGTCCTCACAGTTTCACAGTTGATCCCTTTGCTTTTGCTTTATCTGTAAATTGATGACCTAATGTGCCCTAAATTTTGCACCCTTCTTCAATATTTACTGTTAGAACAGCCATTTCAAAACTCTTCTACTTTTAATTTTTTCTGGACGACAGAAATCTTTGTTCCCCCAGATAACTAGAGGCATCTGTTTATACCTTTTCAGCATGACTCATAAGGAACAAGAGTATTAATGCTTAGGTCTAATACTGTTACTGAGGGTGACACAGCAATAAATAGTTTTCCTACTCTGATATAAATCTCTAAAAATTTCTGAAGGAAAGCTGACTGATCTTGCACCTACAGCTATAAATCATTTTTACAGCAACACTTAGTTGCTAACATAATAAATAAACAATAGCACTCTTTGAAAGCATAATTGAATCTTCCTTTAGGAGAATACTTTTCCAATGCTGAGGACAGATATTGACATTCGGTTTCCACTTCAGAATTCATTAAATGGGTAACCCAAAGTGTCTCAGAGCAGGCTAGGAGTTAAAATTTCACTTGTGTAATTATTCTGAAGAAATATGTAAGTCTGCCATCTGGAAGTGTATTAGACATTACAAAGTCACTGTGTGCATGCCTCAGCAGATGCAGCTTTTGTTCAGAGTTTTGAGGGCTGTTAATTTAATTAGTTTTGTATTTTCATACTCCCACCTTCCTTTCAACAGTAATTCTGCAAAGGCAGCATCAGAACAGCTTTAAAAGAATTCAAAGCTAAAAGCCAAATTCAGATCTTAAGGAAATAGAAACAAATAAAGTTCATATGGACTTCAAATGGAGCTTGATCTATTCATTACCAGGCCTAAATATTATTGCCAGTGGCTCTTTAGACCAAAACACAAAACTGTACTCAATGAATCCTTTCCTACATTAGCGTTCCTAATTTAAGGAGGCTAGGAAAGGATACTACCATTTTTATTTTTTTATTAAAAACACTCAACAACAATGATCTGGAGAATGTAAAAGGTCTCTTATTTTTTACTAATGTCTTTTATGTAATGAGACACCAGACAAATATTTGATTTTTTCATTTTTTAGGGCTTTTTCTGCTATAGTAAGCTAATAGTAAGCTATGTGGTAAATCTTACACAGTAAGAGTAAGCTGTGTATCTCTGAGTGAAGAAAAGTTTGTCAGTTTTCAAAACTAGGATCATTACCCATCTAAAAATAAGGACTATCCCTTCACAGTTCCTTCTAGCACGTTACATTTCTTATAATAGTTTGCAAACTAAATTATGTGATGTTTCTACCAAATAATACATAATATGCATGGTAAGAATTATCTGTGATGGAGGTAGTTATGTCTGCCCATGTACAAATTTGTTTCAAACCTTTAATCCTGTAAACTGTACCACATGAGCAGACCCCTTTCAGGGCAGGGTCCTAATAACTGCACAGATCTCCAAGCAGTATTGCAGAACTATAAAACCAAGTTGTTTATTAGATTGTAAGCCTATGCCAAAAACATCATCCTGCAATATTTGACAGTGTTCAGAATTTCCTTCAACTGAAAATCCAGAAATGGCACACAAGCTAGCAATGAACCCCCATCAAGGGTGTTTGCACAGCCCAAGGAGCTCAGACTTTGTGGATGCAGGAATATTTGAGATAACATGAGGTACACACATACAGCTAACAGGAGGAACACTGGAAGAGAGACAATTTCTAAAAAAGAATGTGCTTTCAAAATCAACAGCAAATATCAAACACTTTATGAATAAGCTGAACACAAAAAGCAAACAAGGAGAACGGCTCAAGGATAACAAAGAATGATTTAAAAGCCTAGATGCTTCAGAAAATGTGTGTTAACACACTCATTAGTAAAATATTTCTGTGCATTTTACAGTTTAACTAACTAGGATAATTTACATTGGAGCAGCTAATTAGGTTACTACAGATACCCAGCTGCCCTGCTGCATGGATACCTGAGCTTCCCAACAAACAGTTTCTGAAAACAGAGGAGTTTACAGCCCAGTATTGATTTCAGGTCACCTGAAAACACGATGATGTAGATTGCAGCTGCCCAGGAGCCGCTTGCTAAGCGGCCCAACATTCTGTGCAGCAGGAACAGACAGTTGTGGGCAATATCTGCAGACATCCCAAAATAATCATCCAAGTTCACAAACAGAAGGTTTTCATGTACATAAGTTTCTAGTTCATATAACATTATCTGAGCCAATAAAGACAAGAAAATAGGAATATTAGCTGTAGCATGAAAGAGATTCTTACAATCAATACTATAAAACAGGAAACTACACTAAGACCATTGCTGAAATGCTAAGGATGTCCTGGGTTGGTCCTCCCAGCAAGTATTTGTTGCTCATACTGGATTTCATAATTTTAAGAAACTGAGGAACTTTGTGACATTTTTGGTTGGGTTTGTGTCTTGTTGGGTTTTGGATGATGCATTTTTAATTACAAACAAAATCAACTTCCTACCTGAAATTCCCTGTGTAGTGGGAGAAGGTGTTTTGACAACACTATGAAAGACACCAATATCATTATACCCACAAGGGAAATAGTACTCTACCTAAGAGACTTCTGAATTTAGAGGATTATGTAAGACAACATGTAGGAAGATAGTAAAAACACTACAAAACTTCTAATCAGATGAGAGATCAAAGACACAAAAAAAGTCTGATAGGATTAGTCAAATATCACACTGAGACTAGGAATTCAAATGCCTAGAGAGAAAATGATGATATCTAATGGCAGAAGTGTGGAAGAATATAGACAGTTTACAGCAAAAAAAAAATTTATTCTAAAACCTAAAAATCCTAAAAATATTTATTCTAACAATACAATGCACAAAATCTAAAATCCAGAGTCATGTTTTAATCTAAGTTTTATGTATTTACTTATATACAAAATAGGTACATAGGACAGGCCCCCCTATTTCTGTAGCAAGATAAAATTAGTTTTAAAAGTCTCAGAAAGGACAGTGAAGTTCTGCTTTGCCCAGTGTGACTCTTGAAAAAGAAGGAAGTGGCAGAAGAGGCTGCCCAGGGAAATCACGGGATTCTGCAGGGCTTGGGATGTGACACATGAGACGGATCAGACTCCATAACAAAAGGCACAGAAGTTGTATCCAACACTTACTAAAATCACCAAAAATGAAAAAAGTATGGATTGCAATAGGTTCTGGAAAGCAAAAAGCTCATCACAAAGTAACTTTGTATCTACTGGAACAAACTAGATGCCAAACGTGGCCACTGAATAACACAAGAAACTCCAATTTATTTCTCACACAGCTGTGATTTCAGCCTCAATGATTGTTCCAGATGCAATGATAAACGTGCACTTACTGAACAGTTTTTGTCAGAATTCCTTTTCCATTGCTTCTTTACTTGCTTCTTTGCTGCAGTTGAGTGAAGACTTGCATGTGTTTGTTTCCGGGGATTTAAAGCCAGAATGTTCTGTAGAAAGAGAACAAAAGATATTAAAATATAGATTAAAAGTTCCATAAAGGTTCAAAGCCTCTTAGATCATACTTTACACACTGATTTACAGTGCTATGTAAAACCAAATGCAATTATGCAACATTATAGCCCAACTCCATACTAATTTGTTTAGATTTGTATTGTCCACACCACTTAGATGATGAATATTTAAAGACATTTCTAGGATTACTAGAAAATAGAACTATATTTAGTAGCTTTAATAATGGTTTCCATTCCCTGATATTTTTTATGTACAGCATATTTCTACTTCATTATATCACTCCAAGTAACACTTGTAGAGCAAAACAAGCAAAAGTATTTTAAATTATCTGGGTTATTTCTAAATGTTTCATCATTTCAGTATAAACTCCAACTTCCCCACCAAAATAATCTCTTTCTAAGCCTAGTGAGCTGATGAGTTAACTCACTTATCTTAAAATGCTTTTATTTACAAGGACACAAATCTCAGGAATATAGCCATTCTTTTAAGTCAGAGTGGTGGTCTGACAACACAGGCAGAATGAAGTTTGCAATGTGTTTCACTATCCTAGTGTAACTCAACAAATTAAATCTGATTTTTGGAACCCAAACTCTTTTTCAAATCAGGCAAGTGACAGATTTCTATAGTAAAAGTGACCTCGTTTATTTCAAGGGATGAGTGTGAAAGGCATCCAAGAGACAGATCCAGACTCAGGTCTGTGATGGAGAACAAAAACAAGCACATTGTTGGTTGTAACTTCCGAAATTAGTTTGCAAGTTTACCTATAAAAAAACCTTGGCTTTAGCACTGCATGTCTCCACTGTGGTGAGCAGTGTGTGTTTATTCTGTTACTGTATGTCAGAGATGTGCGAGACTGACTTACAGAAACATGATGAATGTGATGGGGTTATGAATATTATATTGTGATTCTTCCTAATTTTAAAAATCTGCTTCAGAGGGTGATAATGATGGAATAGTCATCTCTGTATTAAGGTTTTATTGTGCTGATTATGGGGACTTTTTATTTCAAATGTGAAGGAGTCACTTTCTATTCAACTATTTAATGCTTTACTCTGAACTGATTTGTAATTCAATTTTCCCACACACCAGAAACCTCACCTCTGAAAATTCTACCTGCAAACAACAACATAGCCCAACACAGTAACTCCCAGCTTGCCTGAAGCACAGAGTCAAAAAGTGGGGTACAACACTCAAAAATGTAAAGACTATTTAGCAGCCTACATGCTGTTGACTTTCAGAAAGAGTTACAGGGTGTTATTGGATGTGCCTCTGCAATTCCAACAGTAAAGACTCTGCTCCAGTTCAGGGTGCTCCCCAGATGAGTACCTCAGGCAAGATGTGGCAACCAAATGCATTCAGTGCTGGTTTATGCCAATTTATTTTGCCCTTAATTAAAACAGAGCAGGGACATCCACGTAAGGGATATCTCAGTGGATGCTTGAATTTCTCAGGATGATCAAACTCAACTGTCAGAGCATTATCTGACTGTTGAGTGCCCAAATTACCCAAACTGGGCAGTAGGTTCTGAATCACACACAAACTTCAGCAAAATTTTGTCTACTCTCTTTTGTAATTGCTTAATGCTTGGCCATGAATATTATAATTATTTTAGCAAACTGAAATGAATTGCAAATTTCTAGCAATAAACTGTAACAGATGTACTCCACTGGGTACAGCACCAGTTGGTTTGAAACATGGAACAAATGGTGGGGCAAGCCAAGGACGGAAGAATCCCCATATGTTTGCTCCTGTTGGAATTCTGCAGCAGGAGCATGGCTCCAAGCGCAACAGTTGCAGAAATCCAAAAGGACTACGTAGCACAGCATGTCCCAGAATTAAATCTGAAATAAAACTGGCACAGAAAATACTAAATTACACATACAACATGAAAATTGCTTATATTGCCACTACCTAAATAATAAACTACCTGCCTAAATCTTGCATTGCTGACCAGAGTGGCTGCTCTAGCTAGAGGTCCCTGGTGTTTAAGAACGACTCAGAAGTTAACTGCTTAAATAGGAAAATAATGCAAATGCTCTTGGGTCAGTTGAACTGTCAGAAGTGAAATTGGTGAGGGTGTTTTCTTCCTATTCATTTCAGTTCCCTGGTTAGCTTTTCACAGCTTATGGCTAGTCAGACATTTAGTAAATCTAACAAATAAATTCAGATAGGTCAGTCGGCCAGTAAGTGGAAAATTACTGAGAAGAAAGTTCTAGAGTGAGTATTGCAAATAACAATGAATACACAAAACTAAACAAAAATAAACCACTTGGACATGCAAGAAAGGAAACCTGAGACCTCCAGTCTCTCAAACACACTGGTCATCTGAGCAGGGGGAGACTTCATTGGTGAGGAGAATTATTTGGGTGCCTGCAATCTTGCTTGTCTGAATCCCATGCTTATTTTGCTACATAAATTCTCATTCTTGCCAGATGAGCTGTTGTTTGATCTCTCCAGATGTTGAAAGGGCATGACTCCAGTTCCCCAACAGAGGATGTGGGTACATAATACATCTCTTTTCAAAGTACTATGAACTTTGGATTTCACATTAAGATGCTATTTGTAGTGTAATGCAGAACCTATGAATTATATCTTTACAGTTTTACATAAATGGCCCCATTTATTTCATTAATAGTAGATATAAATCCATTACCATTAATGGCTGCAAATCAGGACATAAGGATGCTGTATTTCAGTAGGAATCTACTGTGGTACTCTGTTGACAAAGAAAGAGATGGGGCTCTGAGTAAGGACACAGAAGTGAATTGAGCCCATGCTGAGTTTGTGACTCGTGGCACAGAAGCACAACACACACAGCCGAGTTTAACTTGCAGCTTTGCACAGCATTGATGATGATGGGCACCACCAAAGTACTACACTTTCTTTCACTATTTCAATAGAATAATTTGAAGACTTCACTTTGGGAAAAATGCCAAGTAGCCCATCTCTGTGGAACACAACTCAAATATATTTTGCAGACGAGTCCCTCAAATATAATTACCTTAAGGAATTCCTTTAATAATAACCCATGACAATTACTTCTTCCAGGTCTTTTAAAAGACAATAATTATTATAAGCACAAAATGTAGAAGAATGGTTCAATTTTGAATATATCCTCTTCTAGAAAGGAACATATTTGTTATGTCTAATAGCTATTGATTTAGGTTGCAAGTATCCTAAAATGCAATAACCTACTCATAAGTAATGTACATTGAGAATGACTAGCATTCCTATGACATAGCCACAGTTCTTAAATTTTGAGAATTTAGTGAGAGACGGTTATGTTGATCTGTGCCAACAGCAACATAGCTTCTGAGATTAAATTTACCATAAGCTACTCATTAGATGTTTACTGCTTAGCTTCTACTTTAAATGGTATGATTAAGAAGTCTACACAAAAAATACCAGCTCTAATTTTCACTATCATCCATTAATGAAAAGGCTGTAAAAGTTTTAAAATAGCATGGTATATCACAGTGAGTAATCTACCAGGAATTTGAATTAATATTACCCCAATTAAGTAATGTCAAAGCAGTCATCCAGGACAGGACACACTCTCCAGTTGGGAGCACTGTCTCTGATACAGCACTTTCAGGTAAATCAAGACAGGTTTGGCACATGCTGTGCAGTGATACAACATAAATTTCTAAAGACATTTAATTTTGCTTTTAATTTCATTAAAAGCGTCACAGACTTTTTCCTCTCATCTCATAAAGCCACTCTTTTCCTGAAATCAGAAGAAGCTATTTCAATTAAATCTGATTCTTAATTAAATGCATACTCAGCGAAATAATACATAAAGTTATGGAAGCACTATGCTCATTGGGAATGCACCAAAGTCAGTGGGGAAAGGGGGGCACGCAGAGAGGGGATGTTGTTAAGAAATAAAGTACAATTTAAATCATAGGTGAGACTGCAGTAACTTCAAGGTAGTTCTCAAAAAGTCCTGCGAGTCTAACACTGTCTTTGTAAATTATGTGACATTAATTCAAATTTTGAAAGCTTTTCTTTAAAGCACTATGTTGTGAAATTTTTGGCTTTTCTTTTTTCTTCCCAAAACCTTAGCAAGGTGTCCTGCTTATGTGGACTTTCTCTCTCATTCAAAACAATAAATTTGGAAAAATTCAATAGTTAAAGATTACTCTTCTTCCAGAGAGCCTCCTACTGAAACCGATGAGTTGCACCAGGAGTAGTCCTTAGTAATCCTTATGTGTCACTGCTCATTCAAAGCCAGAATAAGGATCAGAAAACCCATCTTCAGGCTCTGACACAGGTTGTAATATTAAAACTGTATAAACTTCTTAAAAAGACAAAGTAAATATTTGCTAATGTCATGGATTCTGTCCCCTTCCTGTAGATTGCTGGGGAAGGTTCCTATGAACGGCCCCAAAACACCTGCTGAAGTTCACCACAGATCAATACATATACTGTCACAGTGACACTGGGGAAATGCAACAGTTCACACTCAGACTGTGACTGTGGGCGTAAAACAAGGTCCCATGTGTCAGTCTCTTTGTTTTAGCATATAGCTCATTTCCCTAGCCCATCCCCAGCAATACACAGGCTATATCCTGATTTAATCCAGTTGCTTCACAGAGCCTCCTCAGCTAAACACTTTTATATACATCAATTAAAATCTGGGAGTAGGCATGCTAGGGAATGCATGTGGAGAGCAATTTAACCCACCCCATTCCATTAATCTACCCAATTTCCTTAAAAAGAGTTGTAATCTCCCTCACAGCAAGTAACATTAAATGTATTGCAAGATACATATGTTCACCAAGTGAACATAATGAGAACATATTTATTTTTTTTAAGAGTAATGAGCATACTGAACAATTAATTTCAAAGCTATGCAAGTGTTAATTCACTGACAGAAACAAATACCTGGGGTTTTTCCACTAATATTTTCTAGTATATCTGAATATGAAACTAATTTTATAATCGCTATTCAGTCAAAGGCTGAAGAACTCAAAAGTATTTGTTTTCATGAGATTAGATGACCCACAAAAAGGAACTGTTTTGAAAAATCATGTCAATGAAGAAGACGACCAAGACATGAACTCCTATTAACATCTAATTTGAATTGCCTAATTCACATTTTACTTCTCACATCTACTCTACTTGGAAAGCTGCATGAAGCACTGACAGTCAGATGCAAGACTTTACACACCATGTGAAGTTCCCATTACACATGAAAGTTTCATTGCCAAATGAGAAGGAGCAAGTTCTAGTCACAGGAGAGTTAGTAACACTAGAAGATAAACACAAGATTTCAAAAAGTATCTATGGTGTCATGTCTTCCCAAAGCTAGCTCTATGCTATTTTCCATTATTGAAAGAATATAGGACAATGTTGTGAATCTATCCCATAGGCTTGTTTATGACAGAATATCCCATAAATTGATACTTGTGTCAAATGTGTATTTCCTTACTGAAGCTCAGAACTGATGAAAACCTTTACAAACAATTTATGTAACCTGGCTGATAATGTATCTTAGGAATTCATGAATTCACGGAAAAATTTCAAAAAGGTGAAAAGACCACGCTTTCACAGTAGTTCAGGCCTGTTTTAATTGTGAAGCAACAAAGGCCAGAGAAAGCTTGATAAAATGTGAAATGAACACAAATGTCAAGGGAAGAATGTGGTCAGCCTTTGGAAAATCCAAGGGAAACCCCAAGGAATTATTTTTTTATATTACCAGATATGTTTTCTGTTAGTGAGACAAACAGCTGTACACATGCGCAGTCACAAGCTGACTGTGAACATATTTTATTCCAATTTATCACAGTGTGACAAGGTGCAATCCTCTCATCTCTTTCAGCAAGGATAAATTCTCCAGGTGGCCCCCTGCCCATGCCTGAGAACTGGCCCTTTATACTATTATGATAGCTACAAACCAGCCCTCAAGGTCCAGTGAGTTGGAAGAGGGAGCTCTACTACTCTGAAGAGACAACCAGCCTATGAACCAGTGCAAGAAGCGCAGCAGCTCTGCAGCCTCCTGTGAGACTGGGATGGAGAAGCCAACCTGCTCAAGGGACTGAGGCCTGACCCTGAATCCTGGTGTGCATATGGGCAGGAGGAGCTCAAACCCAGCTGGAAGAAGACTCAACTTTTAATCAAAAGACAAATTTCTTCTTCAAGCCACAGAAGCTCATAGTTTCAAAAAGGAGTAAGATCTAAGGCCAATGGATGATCTAGTGGTAAGCATCTGCTACTTGTATGCTGCCAGGTCACTGCCTTTAGCACAGCACTTAAGTGCTGTATCTTCATCTTTACATTTCCACATAGCTTTAGATTTTCCCATAAGACAAACTGCTGATAACAGAACAAACACCTTTCTGGTTTCTTGCACTCCTTGCATAGCCTCTAATATTTAGAGAGAGTAAGACAATTTAGCCTGTGACACCCTCACACCACACCAGTATCCTAGAGGTGTAGGCCTAGATCCATTACTAGATACTTAGTGGGATTTTCAATTTTATCACTACAGTTTTTCTTGGTCTTCAAATTTTCCTGCAATATGTAAATACTACGACTTAACAAAATGAGCAGTTTTCTAAATCACTCCCACAAAAGTCGAAAAAGTCTTAGTTATGAATATGTCTATGTTAACAAAAGTGTGTTATACCTCATGCACTTTCTGTTACATAAACAAAGTTAATGCATTACACATTAACAAAGTAGAAAAATGACACAACCCTAAGCACGGTTTATATAATCTTGCTCTTACCTTAACTGCCAGATTTAGAGCTTGATTTCTCTAACTCAGCAATGCATTTCTGCTAGGTATTACTGTAAATTCTAAAAGGTTTATTAAAATGAAACCCAAAAAGTGTTACTTGTTTCCCATAGATACCAACCACTCTCCTCTATGGGAAGAGCTCTGGGTGGTAAATTACGCTCCTGAAAACTCTGCATGCTACCTCCTTGACACAACTAATCTCTGCAGAATCGCCTTGACCTGCACAGGGAAAACTAAAGCGAATACTCACCCTCCAGGCTTTACTTAAGTATCTGAGTAGTATCAGTATCAGTGAATTATTCATGCATTTAACACAAGCATATACACATCAAAACCATACAGCCTAAAGCGGACTCAAACATCACCATACCACAGGATCAGTTCTGAGGCTTCTCCAGGGACACCCTACTCTGCGATAAGATGATGTTTTCACACTATAAACAATACACCACATGCAAAAATATTAGCCTTTGCACAGCAAATTCAGAGAAGACGCAGCTGAGCACAGCTCTGGTCGATTTACTCAGAGTCAAATTCATTATATGTATTCATTCGATAGAATAAAACATTATTTAATTTACAGCCTTTAAAAGTAGAAGATTTTAAAATTTTGTGCAGCTATCCTTCTACACACACAGTTACCATTTTAGTAATTTTTCTCCCTAACTGGACAGTCTTTAATCATTCAACCAATTGGTAAAGTGCAAAAAAAACCAGAGCAGCTCATGTCACAGCCTTGATTCTTAGCTTCATGATGCTGTTACTTTAGAAGCAAGCACATACCTGGTCTCCAGTCTGTGATATCCACTACACCTAAAGTCACCTTTTTTCATCTTCCTAACAAAAACATCTTTCCCCTTTACAAATCAATACTTAAAGCTTCAGGAAAATATTAGATTTGCATCACAGGTATATCAGAACTTTTTGGGTTCCTCAGTATAAAATTGATCTATGTCTCAAATGCTTGCACATTATTGCTCTGTTACATGAGGAATACAAATGTTATTTGGAAACTGCTCAATCACACAGAGTCATTTATTGAAAGGATCACAGCAAAAAGGATCATTATTATAAACATACATTTACATCTCGCTTCTATTTTTCTACAAGACAAACGGATCACAAGACAAAGCAAACTCAGTTGCCTTTGAAAATAAACGTTGTCAAAACCAAAACCAGACCATTGTATCCCCACAACTGAACCTCTGAATTGGACCCTCAATTGTGAGTGTTTGCTTAACCAAAACCCAAAATTGCATTAGAGACACGTCTGCTAATGACAAGTGAATGCTCTAGTAACTTTTGATCATAGGAGAGAAATTAGCAAAGTTAATACTCCTTAAGTTTAATCATTGGCAAAATCAGCAGAACTAATTTTAGCTGAGCAAAGCAATGTTCTGAAAACTTTGTTAAAAGGTGATTTTCAAAGTCCAATAAATGAACTTGAAATGCAAGGATGAGAGTAACAATATACATCCAAAAGATCTAGTACATTCAGTGCTTGAAACAAATGTGAACATTTGTACTTGTTCCAAGAACATGCCAACTATCTATCAGTACTGACTTTCTAAATCTGTTGCAACATGAAGAAGTAACAAGTAAACCTACCTTTTTCCAACTAGTGTGCAAACTTCTACAAAATTTTTAGTAGCAACTGTTTAATACTATGGTAAAATGCAAAGCTGACAATGGGACTACTGATTTTCTACTAACTTTGTGTATACACCAGAGCATCCTAATGAAAAAAATAATTAGCACATAGATATAAATGGAAATGTGAACGATTTGTTAATTGTGTCCTATAAACAGCAAGGGTTTGACAAGTGAAGTCATATTTTAAAATATTATTAAATGTCTGATAATTGGGGAAAAAAAATCAAACCCACAGCTAATTTTAAAGCAACAAAATTTGATAGCCCATGCAATTAAGGCAAGAGAAAACTGCTACCAGTTTCTCCTTTTTGTTTTAAAATGTCTTTGTCTTCTTTTGCAAAAGCACACAGTGACGTTGATGCCTTTAAGCAAAGAAACGTGACATTCTGTAAGTATACAGGGAATCGTGTTATAGATGAGAGTGGAACATATATCAGTAATAGGACATATTAAAAATTCCTTGGAGTTCTTCACTCTTACAATTTTGATTTTCAAATCTTATTGACATTAAATACTGATGAATGTGTGGGATGGAGGCAGAGGCGATACTCTTAATAAAATAATTAGATAAGGTTGCCCAATCCAAAAACATGCCAGCCAACATTGGGATTCTGATCGATTATACTTTGGCCCATGCTTATAGAGAAAACTTACTTTTAAATACTTTATAAAGAGTGTTGTATGTAGTAGCATTATTTTCCAATTCTTTTACTTATCAAGCAAAATTGCATCTCTGCTGTGAGACCTCTGAACAGGGAAGAACTATTTTTATCATTTGTAAGGTTTTCTAAAATTTCAGTGAAATATTTCTCCTATAAACACACTGTAATCATTCTAAGGCTGTGGATTTCAAGCTGCATCAAAATCAAAGTATTGGACTTTTGAAAAAATAAAATTCCCATCTTGCTGACATGTCCAAGTTCTCTTTCCTAGAACAGAAGATACAAGACCACAAAGCTATCATTCAATTAGGATGAAAGTATTAAAAACCGTTTGTCTCAGACCAGCATCACTTTGTTTGCTGTTTGTTATGAGCAGGAGTACATACTGCAGAGTAACAGAAAAAGCTGTAACAGAAGTAACATCTTTTAGAAACGATACAAAGGAAAGGTACCCATTTAACTCTTCTGCAAGTGCCATCTTCCTGCACTTCCGTGCCTGACAGCTTCAGAAATCTGGATTTCGTCTTTACCTCACAGAATTATAGCATGGTTTGTATTGGAAGGGACCTCAAAGCTCATCCAGTTCCAACCGCCCTGCCATGGGTAGGGACACCTTCCACTAGAGCAGGCTGCTCAAACCCCATCCAACCTGGACTTGAACACTGCCAGAGATGAGGCATCCACAACTTCTCTGGGCAACCTGTTCAGTGCCTCATCACCCTCACAACACAGAACTTCTTCTAAACATCCAATCTAAACCCACTCTCTTTCAGTTTAAAGCCAATCCCCTTGTCCTACCACTGTATGTCCTTGTAAAAAAAAAAAAAAAAAAAGGAAAGTCCCTCTCCAGCCTTCTTGTAGGCCCTCTTTAGGTATCAGAAGGCTGCTCTAAGGTCTCTCTTGAGCCTTCTCTTCCAAACAACCCCAACTCTCTCACACTGTCTTCAGAGGAGAGGTATTCCAGGCCTCTGACTATTTTTCTGGCTCTCCTCTGGACTCACTCTAAAATGTCCACATCTTTTTTCTTGTTAGGGACCCCAGAGCTGGATGCAGTACTCTAGGTGGGGGTCTCACAAGGGCAAAGTAGAGTGGAAGAATCACCTCCTTTGACCTGCTGGCCATACTTCTTCAGATGTAGCCCAGAATATGGGCGAGTCATGTGGCCAAGTCATGTTGAGCTCTTTCCACCTGACTTTAGGTCACCTCTTCTTTTAGCTATTGTTCGCTCCCTTTTCCTGAGTCAGGGCTTACGTTCACAGACAGGGAAGCTTTGTAAGTAGGGCAGGTGACTAACTCCAGGAGGGGAAGTTGCACGCCCAATTAAACTGCTTCTTACAGCAGCTGAGGAGGGGATTCACACCTGTCAGTATGCCAAGCAGGACACCTTAGCTGAGTGTGACAAAACACCAAACAGACAGGAGTTACACAACCAAAACAGTTGTTCTCTCTCACCCTCCTGGACTTACACACCAACGGGCAGCCTCTAGGATGATGGTTCTCAGCCTGAAACTCTACCTAAGTTTAAACACTTACCTCTACTCAAATACATGAGTTCCCTGCTTTCATTTGAAACAGGGAAAAATCAGGGAAGAGTCACAAATAATTACAAGAACAGACACTTTTGTAAAATAGTCTAATAATTACTGGAATCACCCCTAGAACAAGAAGACCTCTATCCCCAAGTTCCCGCCTTGCCCTGCACAGGATGGAAGGCAAACCTGGATGAGAAAGAAGTTGAACCGTTGTTCAGTTAAGTTTATAAAAGCAAATCAGAGAGCAAACATGACAAGAACGTTGCTCCAGCACTAAAAGAGTTTTAGTCCAACTCTCAAGACTTAAGTATTTTTCACTAAGGGCTCATTGATGAAGTGCATAAAGAACATTACTCTGGGAGTTAAAAATTACGTAACTTGCTTCCATGCTAAATACTTTCTGGGGTTCCTAAATCAACTCATCTTTTCTTCTCAGCTGGTGCCAAGATTTAGCAGCATGCAAGCTATTCTGCTTTACTTAAGATGCAGTTCTTATTCTTCCAGAAATTATTTCTTATCATACCCTATCCTAACGAAAGAGTGCTGGCCCTTCAGCTTAGTACTGGTTACTGCTGACTACTGACACTTTATTCAGACTATAGATACTTTGAGAAGACATAATATTTTCATTTTTCTGTTCTGTATTCATTTTATTTCTGCATTTCATCACCAGCATTCCAGAACAGCTTCTGTTGTGGTTATCTTCTTTGCCTTTTTTTTTTCCTCCCAACTCTTTTGTCACTTTCTCACTTCCATCTGTTTTGAAAAGCTATGTTCATGCTTACTAAAATCTTTCAAATTTTGCATTTTCAATTGCAACTGAAAAAAGGGCAATATCAAACACAGCTACAAAATGGAAGCAGAGTAATTTTGGGAACCACTTCTAATCTCCCATCTTGTGTTCCTGTAGCAAGCACACACATACACAAGTGTGTGCATGAATTTGCACAAGCCTACTTTGTCCCTCTGATTCTTAAGCCTGTTGAAACTAACAGGGAGGTTCATCTTAGTGCTGATGAACAGATTTGTTAGGGCTAAAATTAGATCTCGTATTCACCTGTAATTACATTCCAAAACGTTACACTACATGTGATCTTCTGAGCGCAGATGCTCACACCAATTACTGATAACAATCCATGAGAGTTAGTATAGAGACCTAACTACACACCAAGAAGGACAGGAGGCTCTAATTTCATCAATAGAAAATGAAGGCAAATCTGGTACTCATTCCCATTTTTGCCCTAGGCAGTAAATCAGCAGTATTCTTCAATACTGATTTAATTTAGAATTAAGAGTTTTCCTTAATATGATGGCTACACTCTATCTCACAAACCTAATTATTAACCTTAAAATGTGACATAATATGAAAACTGCTGACACAAATAATTGACTGCTTTATTATAAATAGAATACTTGAAGTTATTTTTTAAATGCCTCATAAATCCACATTAAGTCTACTTTATTGATTTCAGAAAAGTTCATTTTATTTTCATAGTCATAGTCCATGACCTGTGCACTTAAGAAAAAACACTTTTTTCAGTTTTAACTGTCATTGAAATATCTTTCATTTCAAAGATATCAAGAAATTATCACTATTCACTTTCAATACAAAGCCTCTTACACTTCAGCTGTCATTTTCTAAAAATCATACTGAAAATAGTGTTTCTAAGCAGAGTTCAGTTGCAGTGTAATAAGTAATAATTTCATCAATTAGCAGTATTCAGCATCCACTGAGAGTTCTCTCACTATTATTTTATTCATAGAGTCCTTTGTGGAAGTAGCATACTAAAAAGATCCATTTATCCTTCAAGGTTTTTCATAAATGTGTCACACATCTTAGAAAACAATTGGTTATTATTCTCACTCAATCTAAATAACTATAATAACTTCCAGGTGTAAAACCTCTCTTTATACTTCCAATCTCCTTTACTCCCATTATGGGTCTACATTTTTAATAACTTATTCTAACACTTCTACTTACTTGCACAAATGAATTCTGGAGTTTTGCATGGATGCTAGACATGCCTGGATGGAAGGGCAGTCAGCTTATTGTTAAGAGCAGAATAGAGCTGCGTTTCATAGAATGCCCTTCACAATCAAGGAAAACCCAAGCATTTTATAATGAGCAAGATGCTAGTACAGATGCTAACAGTGCAATGGCTGGACAGGAAAATGCTGTGATTATTAAACCCAGTAATAGCTTGCTTGCAGTACATATTTTATTTCTCCTTCCCCCTAAATCCCTCCACATATTTATCAGCACCTTTTCTCCTCTCTCAGAAGCATGTCCTGCCTTCTGTTCTTCATTGCAAGAGTGCAAAGGGCTCCCTTCAGAGCACAATATTCTCATTCCTCAATTGACTGACAGAGATGCAATTGGACAGTACGAGAACCTCTCTCCAGGCTGAGTAGGCAGCCCTATGCAGAGTGCACAGCTCAACAAAACATTCCTGTCTTAGGGGAAATGCATCTCCTACACAGCAGCCTGCTTCATTCTCTCCACATTGGCTAAATGTTTTGTTGACTGAGAAAAGCCCAGCCAGGACAGTTCATTCCAACAGAAGTGCCAATTTAAATAAGGCCTCTCAGAGCACAGTTAACAAAATCACACCAAAAACCAAGGCAAGCATGCAGCAATACGTTAATAAATAAACTAGGTACTACACAGAGTCCAGCGGCACAGAGTCCAGTATCTATGATAAATATAAACCTAATGACATTGAGTGTGTGACTAATACTTGAAAGAAGAGTGTCCTTAGGAAGAACATGTTACCTAACGTCAAACTTTCAATTTTTGCACCTTGTACAGTCTCGAAGTGGTGTGAACAGGTACATCTGTAAAACAAACAAACACACACACCAACAAGGCATGTAAATCAGACAGGTTGGCTGCCGGGACACTTTGCTCCTTAATTACATATATAATTGTTTTTGAACCTGAAATTAAAATGTCAGAATGCACCATGATTGCCTTTAACTGATGACTACCATCCCATCTAAATGGAAATATTTAGATTCATCACCTAGATAACTTTTTAATTTGCTTTCAAATAGAGTCACAGGCAAGCATGTCTGCCTTCTCCCATTTGCACTGTTGGTGTCAAGTTGAACTGGAAAGGCCAACCATTTCAGTGAACTAAAGTAAACGTAATTTTAAGGTCAAGTCACTTGTAACACTTCAGGCAGCAAATGTCACACTGAAAATAAAATTGAACCTTGGCTTGAGCAGAGATGAAAGGTTTGGCATTTCAAGGACTTCATTGTGTTTATCACTTTAAATCTACAAATTAAATACCAACATCACATACATTAATATTTATCAAACTAATAATGCTTTCTGAAACAATATCTTTAAATACTGGAAGCATTATTAAAAACAAAATACTTTTATAGGTGGGCTTACTCTTAATTCAAATGGTGAAGTCTCTGTGAGACCTAAAAACACTGAAAATTCTGCATTGGCTTAGGGAGGCATCTACAACCATGGTAAGAACCCAGATGTTTCACAGGAAGATCTAAGTATTTTGACAGAAGAAAGAAGTGAAATTGCCAAACTCAGACCACAGCATAAGAAAACAAGGATGTTGGAAAAGGAGATTATTTCATTTGCAATTTATGATTTGGATAATATTAAGAAAAAATTCCTTTACATATTTTGACCTAAACAGGCCTCAAACTTACTTGCTTTGTCATTTCCTCCTCACTGTGCCTTCTAATTTTTGTTACTGTTGGTTTTTTTTAATGCTACTTGAATCCTACGCTCTTTGCCATATGCAACAGCAAAAAAAAAAATTTTAAAAAGGGATATTTATTATAGTTATAAGAGTCTATGAGGCGAAAAAAAGCAATTTAAAGTTTAAACTATGGACACAGTCTGAATCACCTGTTATTTCATAAAAAAATACACCTGGACAATTTAAAGGCTTCTTTCTAAAAAGCATTATTATGAGAAGAAAACCAGAGAATTTAGTTCAATTCTTCCACTCACTTCTTTAGCTGCTTTCTTCCCCCATCAAAATTTGACCTGGATATACCTGACTTCTTTTTAAATTTATATTGTGAATTATGGCATTGCATATTGCATTATGGAACTGCATACAGACCAAGAGGACGAAATGCCCCCCAAGATCTGTGTATCCAATCTCTGTTGGCACGTTTCACAAACTGGTGCTCTGCACATGCAGAGATGCCAGAGATTTACGCTGTGCTGATTTGCAAGAATTCTGCCCTTAGTATAAAAATGACAGCAAATGAAAATGAAAAGACTTTGAAAAACATGCCCACACAAACACCACCCTCTGAGCTTCTGATAAGGCATTTATGGCCAAAGGTTCCTAATCCCAAATGTTTGATTTCTTTGCCAAATCACATACTTGCCGAAGTCTCATATAAAGGCACAAATCCTGCTCTTCTCAAAGGCGACAGCACAGGGCAGGGAGCAGAGTGTGTAACACTGTACTGATGAAATAAAAAAAGGAATAGAAATCATATGCTAATAAGAGGAGGGAAGTTGCCAGGCAACCAGGGAGGGAGAGAAAGCAGTTTTTGATTTGAACTCAGTCCTGTCAAAGGGTTAGCATAGCCAGAACAAACAGGACATATTCAATCCAGCTTGTCTGCAGCCACCAGGAATTTCAGCTTTTCTCAATATTTTAACTAAAAGTGTGTTCCAAACTCAGTGCCAGTCACTTTTGTGTTTCCTGGGTAATTTTACTGACATTCGCAAAGCAGTATAGGATAGGGTGGACAGTAGAATTTTTCAAAGCATTCATTTGAAAAGCAGCAGCTTGTGTCTTTAGGTAGCACAAACCATACCGTGCATGTACACTGGCCGGTAGAACGGAGAGAGATAAGCAATCTTGGGTCCAAGCAAATCCCAGTCCATCAGATTCAGCCACACCTCTCTGGGCTGCACTGAAAACCGGGCAAGTCCTACCCTGCTGCTTATCCTGCACCCCTTCAAATGCAACACAAATGCCCTGCAGTGCCGCACTCTTGTCACAGCTGATCGGCAAAATCCTGCCTCACGGATATCAGCTTCCCACATCAACACATAGTTATACTTTCTTAAAAGATGTGACACTAAGCAGAGGAAAGAATAAAATTCAAGTTTGGTCTACAACATAAAATCATCATGAATTTCATTTCTGTAACTAAAAGAAAATTAATTTCAGTTCCTTCCTGTTTTCAGCGTTGCTAACTGCAGTGACTACTCATAAGTCTCAGCCACGAGAAGGGGGGGAATAACAGTTCTTACTTGAAAGACCTTACAAAAAGAGTAAAATTATATGTGGAAAAGACTGAAAGTTTAAATCATAAGTAACATTAAAACTCAAAGGTTGAAGAAAAATGAAAAGCACAAGTCAATTTTTTTCCCGACAATTATTTTGGAGGGCTTGACTGCTACAGTCTAGCAGACTATCGGCAGTAGAGGCAAGACCATGCATAATTGCTTGAACATCAACAAGATTTGCACATAAAACATGAAAAGATAAAATGTTTCATACAGAAGACTTTCCTTCCAACTTGCCAGATCAAATTTTAACCTTATGAGTAAATCATTGTTCAATTCTCTAAGATAGACATGATAATTGTGGTCTATAATCTTCTACAAGGTCTAAGCAATCATGCTATAATTGCTGTTCCACTCAGCTAAGACTTTATTACAATAAAACCACTAAAACAATGAAAAGGCTTGAGAAATTCATTAAGCAAAACCAGCTAAACAGAAAGTTTTGTTTTCTCACTGACTGCTTGTCAAATGACCCTAGGAAGACACAGCCATCAATCTGGAACAGCCATCTGATCTTCACAACAAGCTATAAAGCAGTAACATAAAAACATTCTACATATTAAAGCTTCGTTATGGAACTTCAAAAAACTAGCAGGTATCTACAACAGAGAGCGACACTGTAATAACTGAGGCTTTTAAAAATAAAAGTTTAGCCTAGATCAAAGAAAGCTAGCTTTAGCTATTTATCCACATAACCTTTACCTAACAACTCTGTGAGCGATGCTTAGTAGAATTCCCTGCTATCTTGCTGGAGGTTTCCTGGTTTTTACAGTATTCTTTATTCTTCAATCCCTGCCCTGCTTCCCCCTGTGAGCACACCAAGCTTAGCTCTCAGACATACCTTTCTACCTGCAGTTTTTCCACTGCTCTTGTCCATTTGCGTTGGGAGAAAAATAAACCTGACAAGTGAAGCTTGCTTACCTTGCTGTCATAGCCCATGCTTGGTAACAGCTATTAAGTATCTCCCAGGGAATGAAGAACTGCCATTGCTACCAAACCTGCTACTTAAAACAGTATGGAATTTGCAAGTTGTTCAATAATGCTTTCTCAAGGAGCACTTCCCAAGTGATCCTTCCATGCAGCAGGAAGCATGGCACAGGGGATTCCCCTGCTGACTCTGGAACCAGCTGCAGCCCTTGAGTCAGGTGTGCTGTCTGTACCATCAGCGGGCTGCACAAACAGCTTATAACCTCATCCCACATTCACCAGGGCCTTCAGACAGCAGCATAGAACTTGCTGCTGAGGAAATTCAAAATCAACAAACACGTGCCTGCTGAGCACTGCAGAACTCTTGGAGCCTCTTGTGTTCTCACTAAGGTCAGCACCCAATAGGCGCAGCCTGGCCCTTAAGAAACATTCCTCTGAACCCTGAAGTAACACCAAATAAAGCTACTTAGATTAATTATATAACTTTTGAAATAAAAATATGCGATTTAAGAGCCATTTATACTTTCTGAAGGTAAATAAAGAGAAAGCATTACAGTTATAGTGACATTGTTCACTGCATTATAAGTGAAAGTGACACAAATTTACCCCGATAATTCTCAGCCAATTTCCAAATTGCAATTTCAGAACATGGCTCTAGCCCTTCACACCTTTCATTTTATTCTCATAAGTCAGGTATCAGTGCTGGGGTGGAAACTGCTGTGACAGCATCCTAGGCACCCAGCTGCTGGTCCAGCAGGGAATTACTCACCAACACTCAATTCCCCTTTGAACAAATGCAACACATGATTCAGAAGGAAGGATAGATCTGTGAAGTGCCAACACACTGCCTACCTACTATAAGAACCATAACGCTGTTTCATACTAACTTGTGTTGGGGGGCCTGGTTTTAATTTTCTGTGAATATTTCAGGTTTATGACAAGTGTGGCAAAGCATCTTCACTCTGCTGCGAAGAAGCCGAGGAAGGTTGGGAGAACTACTCTTCTCCCCAGTTGCAGTCTGGGGGGCAAAGAGCTAAAAAGTATTCACTACCCAAACATCATTGAGTGAAATGAGGAGAGACTGCAGAGGAACACTGGGATGCAGTCAGGAAAACAGCACGCAGAGAACAACACAAGACAACGTCATTCCAGATTCTACTCGACACTCAACCGTTTTGCAATTCATTAATTTCTGAGTACTTGATTTGACAACTTTAACTCTTCAAAGAATCCTGAAGATTGCAATAGATGTAATTATACATGGTTTACACACAATGATAGTCAGGAATCAGGTGAAACAAGGAAGATGGCAAAAGAATGGAAGACTTTCTTTCCCGGAGTATCATTGGGAAGTTTACATGAAGTCTGTAAACATTCTCTGGAGCTTGAATATACATTTAACAGTTTCACATCACGAGTTAGAAAGGGAATGCTGCCCTCATAGTGTAGATTTCAAAAATTCTTATAAAGATTTAGAGAGATAATAAATAAAAATCAAAGGCAAGTTCTCACACCACAAATTCAAGGTAGGTGCTTTTACATGCAGCTATTTTTAAACAAGCTTTCTTTCCTTTTGCTTAGAGTATCTGCGTCCAAGGAATATTAGCAGCACACTTTGATAGCTGACTGTATTTAAAATAGGCAGTGTTTGGGGTTTGTGGAGTTGCCAGTAGTTGAGGGGAGGGGGATTTTATTTTGTTTTGGTATTTTGGGTGTTATTTTTGTTTCAGTGTTAAAAAAAATAAAAATTGGAGAAAAGCATATATTCAAACCACAACACTCCTCCTAGTCTTCCACAATTTAGAAAGCAGATTTTTAAAAGACAACAATGTGATTTATTCCTCTTCTTTAGTTAGGTCCAGAGACTGAATCTGCTGGCTAAGTTAAACAAGTGGGACAAAATTCCTTAAGGGCAGTTTCCTGGAATTTTTCTTTTGTAAAAATAACTTGGAGAGCCAGCTGTGATTTCAGCTACTTCTAGCCCAGATTCTTGTCTCTTCTTTAACCAATGACATGTCTTTTTACCAGCCTTAACTATTTAAATAAATTATAAAGTAGCACCAGGACTTCAGAGACTGCATTTAATATTTTAATTATATGAACTTGAATTTGAGACACTAATCATTGGTTCAGTTTTTGTACTGTAGCCAAGAAAGTGACCAAAACATTCAAGTTGTGCTGCCAGTGCTCATGCTGATAGACTCCTCCACTCAAAAAACACATTACTGAGAATATTTATCTACAATGATAGGATTAGCTAACAGCTAACTGTCCCTACTTCAAAAACAGAGATAAAAATACATTTTTGGAAAATGCAGTACTTCCCCTCCCCCCTCCTCCAAGAAAAAAGTCCTGTGCAGGGGGAAACAAAAACAAACAACCAAAACCACAGAGGGCTGCAATGATGCAATTAGATTATCAGTAATTATTGATATATTCATCTGGGAGACAAACCATACAATGACTAAATTTATTCGAATAGATGGGGGAAGGACAATACATTTGCTTAGAAGGAGACTGCGCTGATTTCCTTGCTAGTTTAAATGACTGCTGAAAACAAAAACATAGGAAGAAACTGACCAAAGTTTCTATCTGAAACCACAGAAAAAAGCAAACACTACCCTTTTCAAAATCCATCTATGCATCTCCTAAATCATGTAGCACTGCATACCAAGACCAACAGAGGATCCTACCATGACAATGTTCTTTGAATCTGAGTCATATACATCTAGAAATGCAAAACAATGGAATACAAGAAATAATTTGCATTAAAAATTTAAGGAAAATACTCAAAAACCTGTAAAACTAAAATCAAACCTTTGTCATAGAAAAATGAACTTTAACACTTGAAGAAAAATCCAAGATTGGTTGCTCTGAAAACACTGAGCTGGTAAAAGACATACAGTGCTGATTTCATACCACAGTGCCTCCCTAATTGCCAGGAAGACTTCTGTGACAGTTCATTCTTCCCATCCATTCTATGCTTCGGTTTTGTCGGAGTATCTGTAAGACCATTTTTGGACATTAGTCACGGTTTGAGCAGCAGCTTAGCTAGGAAATGGACTGGACACAAAAACTCAATATGAGAACTAATGATAAAATTCAGTCACAACTGACCTAGAGGTGTGTTCAAGTTTTTGCTGTGCACATTTGTGTACTATGACTGGGCCTCAATAAGCTGCAATAGCCCACCCTAAACTTAACATTTTACATTTCAAGGTACACCACAATAAAAAGTTGTGTCAGGTTAGAACCACAAGTTGATTTATCATTGCTTTTGTTTTACTAGACTCTTCATAAAGAGCTGAAGTTTACAGCCAGATGTGAGGTCCTGAGAAGGGTGGGAAAATGCTACCTTGAAATCCAACCTTGCAACCTGGCTAACATCAGCAGGAGCTCACCACGTGTGCCACTGCACCACACCTGGTCACACCCCACCTCAGCTCCACCTTCTCAAGGCCAGGTCCAGAACCTGCTTCCAGCACCTTGGACGACCTGCAGCAAGGAATGTCATGCAAAAACCTTAAGTGCCACAGGTGAGAAAGCCACTTGCAGCAACGGTACCACTCCTGCCCTCCTGTTCAGCCTTCCATGCAACTGTTTTGGTCCCAGGAGACTGGGGACAATCTTGACCCAAGTGCGACAGCGAGGAGCTGGGTCCCGCACAGCTCCGCTAGCATACGGGCAGCTGCGGGACGCTGAGCCCGAGGCCATCGCCCACGCACCTTGAGACCGTCCGGAGCTCACCGGGTCACGGCCCCCGAGCAGCCCTGCCCCTCAGGAACCCTGCTAGAGCTGGAAGCCCGACCTCAGCGGGGTGACGGGGCTCGGTCACACCCTGCCCTCGAGTTCGCCGGGGAGTGTCGGGAGGCGGCGAGCAGCGGGGAGGCGCCGGGCACCGCCCCCTCACGCCCGGCGGCCGGGCGCCGGCCGCGCTCACCTGGCGAGGACGGGGGCAGGGCACGGCTGGAGCGGTGCGCCCGGCGCTGCCCCGGCAGCCACTGCCCGCAAGGGCCGCGGCCGCCCGGGCGGCAGGACAGCCCCAGGGGCCGCTGCCGGCGCTGCCCGCGGGCACGGCCCGGCACGGGGCGACGGGACGAGGCTCCGGG